>CAOKZL010001481.1:0-341682 GCA_948472985.1 Iguana delicatissima | reverse complement strand
CCCACACACAGAGAATCTAGCAAAAGGAGGGGGAAAAAGCAGGCTTAGTCTTCTTTGGTAAAAACATATGCAGTAGCTTTTTTTCGCTAATATTTTTGGACCAGCGGGTGGTATAGGTGTCATTCGTAACCAGATAAGAATAGCCAGACTCAGGACCTGCATAAAAAAGTTTCAACCAGTATCTTAAAGTTCAGCTCCAAGCAGTGCATTCAACTGAGGGGCAACCAACTTCAACCCATAAAACAGCTGATGGCACACAGTTTGGTACCCCAAACAACTTCCTCAGGAAGGCTGAAAAATCCCTTTCCAGCACTGGGGCGAAACCTAGAATCCATACTGGTATGCCAAACAGCAGTTGTGGCAGCACCTTAACTTGAAATACCCTAATCGCAGCTGGCATGAACTGACCACTTTTGGTGTAAAAAAAACAAACTAAAGCTTTAGCGGTATTAGATGCTGACTGGGTAACAACAGTACGATGGGACACCCAGGCACCAGATGATTGAAATGTAGCTCCTAGGTATTTGAACCATCTAACTTATTCTATCTTCTGCCCATCTATGACCCAATTAGACAAGGCTTGGTTTTTGGTGAAAACCATTATTTTAGTTTAACTGTAGTTGGTTTCCTTCACAATAGCCCATAAAAGCTCTCATCATTTGTTTCAAGCCTACTTTAGTGAGTGAGGGTAGCACAGCATCATCTGCATACAAGAGTAAAGGTATTTTGACTGATGCCAGTTTAGGTGGATCGAAGGACTCTGAGGAAACAGATATAAGAAGGTCATTGAGATACAGGTTAAATAGTGATGGTGCCAAAATACATCCTTGATGCACACCTTTTTAAACAGGGATTGTATCTGTGAGATTACCTTGAATACCACCTCTCACTTGAATGGTGGTGTTACTATACAAGTTAATAATTAACCACAGTAGTCTCTTATCAATAGAGATGGCAAGGAGTTTGGTCCATAATCTCCCTCTTGGTATTGAGTTAAAAGCTGATTTGAGATCTATAAATGCAGCATACAATCTGTTACTATGTGAGTTAGAATATTTCTCTGCCAAGTGATTTAAGACCAGGCAGTGGTCGTAAGTTGACTTTCCCTTCCTGAAACCAGCTTGCTCATCTCCTATAATATTTTCACTCACCATCCAGTCAGAAAGTCAGTTGTTGAGAAAATGAGCATACAATTTACCAACAACAGAAAGTAAACTTATGCGCCGATAATTAGATGGATAATTTCTCTCTCCATTCTTATAAAGGGGGATTATGATTGCCTGTGACCAACTGATTGGTAGTTTAGCTGTCCGATTGATATGGGTAAATAAAGTTGCAACTAAAGAAGCCCACCAGGTAACATTACTTTTCAGGAGCTCAGGCATTATTAGGTCTGGCCCTGGAGATTTACCTGATTTAAGCTGACCAATTAATGTTTTTAATTCTGCCTGGGACACAGCAAGCCACTTGGGGACATCCAGAAAGTCCGAGGAAGAGAACTTAGCTCCTCAGTAACCACAGAACCCTGCTCCCCACTTTCTCTATATAAGGAGGAAAAATAATCCTCCCACACATGGGCAAGGATATTGCAAGAGGGTGAGCCTTCAATGTTACCTAATATGCTTGCGACTCCAGCCCAAAATGCTTGGTGTTTTTTTGTAAGGAGCAATATATTAAGGATGTCCACTGTTTATGAATAACTTCTTTCTTTTTCTTAGCAATCAGGGCTTTGTAGTATCTTTTGGCCACATAGTAACTCTGAGGTAGAATCTGACAGTTGTCTCTCTTGTATTGCTCATAGATACATCTTAAGTGAGTTCTAGCTTCAGCACACTCTTTGTCAAACCAGGGGGCTGACCTTTTATTTTTAAATTTTCTTGGCTGCCTCTCTATGCATTTCAATGACGTTTCCAATATGACAAGGAGCTGAGAATAATTTTCCAGGACCTCTTGTGTATCATGGGTTGTAAGTATTTGATTTTTAAATCGCATGCACTGTGTTGAGTTCAAAGCTTTTTTTCAAGTATAAAAGATTATATTACATTTCATAGTGAGAGGCTCTGCTAACCTGTGGTCTTCAAACATGAAGAAGAAGGAGAATAGTACACACAAAATGGAGGATGAACAAACTCTAACTTATTGCAAACTAACAGAGATTAGGAGATTCAGGGAAAAAGAGGCTACAGCTAAAATAACAAGCAAGAATTTTCATACATATTCTACATTTAATGCAAACCAGCAATTTGTTAGCATGGAGATATTGTTCACTCTAATGAGTCCCCTATAGAGTCTCCTGGATCAACTGGAAGCCACCAGGAATGAAAATTTACCTTTTAAAAAATACTTTGTTTGATATTTTTTTAAAAAATCCAGTTTTTCGAAACCAGATGTCTGGCCATTTCCAGTACTTTCTCCTCAACTCCATCCCATTTTTGGTATTGTATCAGTTTATACAGTCTGCAGATGATCCTGTGACAAAAATTTACTGCTTCCTAACCTGCTGATGTTGCATATCCCTGATATAAATTATAGAGCAACCTATGAGGAAGGGGATTGTGGTCAAAGAGGAAATCAAACTTGTTAGGAAAAAAAGTAAGTAAAGCAGTAAGACATTCAAGTTCACACAGATGGTAGTATCTTTAGAATCTCAGCATTTTCCAAGCACGTATAAAATCTGAATGCCAACACAGAGCCCAAAGCAAATCCTGTCTTTGATATAACCCTTCACTTATACGGTCCTCCCTCCACATTTGTGGGTTTGACCTTTGCAAATTTGATTATTCATGAGGCACATGCTTGCCTCCCCCACCCCTGCTCATTTTCCTCCTCCTATTCCCTTGCATTGCCCACCCCTGGCTTGCCAGGCTTGTGTTTAAAATGGACTTTTTTCCCTTTTGGTGAGCAAGGCCCCCTCCCATTGCTGAAGGTGTGACCTCTCTGCCATGTGGTTGCACATTATACTGTGTATTGTCTGCAGTTTGGTCAGGTGCTCCCTTCTCAAGATGGCTGCCAGAAGTAATTAGAACTCCAGAACTCCCTGCTTCCCTGTCTGAAGGGAAAGCACCAGTAAGCCTTTTAGGTTGTTTTTTTTCTCCCCACTTCAACCTCCAATGCCAGGGCCAGAAGCAAAGGAACTGAAAGGGGGAAGCTCCGGAGGGGAATGAGCGAGGGAATTGTGGGGGGAATTATTCATAGTTTTCCCATTTTTGTGAGGGTTCTGTGCCCCAAACCCTCATGAAGGTGGAGGGCCTACTGTATTAATATTTCCTGTTGTAGTTGTAATGGGATGTCAAGCCAATTTCAACTTACGACAATTCTATCACAGGGTTTTCTTGGCAAGATTTAATTAAAGGAGGTTTACCATTGCCTTCCTCTTTTGCTGAGAAAGCATGATTTGCCCAAAGTCACTCACTGAGTTTCCAAGGCTAAACAGGGATTTCAACTCTGATCTTCCAGTGTCCTCATCCAACATCCAAACCACTATACCCCTGGCTCTTCAATATTTGCTAAGTCTTGAACAAACTTCAATGGTATACATCTTCTGTGGTCTGTTCAGCCTTGCTTTTCATTAGAAATTTCTGGGAGCTTTTCATTGATAGAGTCTTTTTCTTTTCCAGGAATAAAAATTAAAGACATATCATATGACTTTACATCATTTTTGACAGTGTCCAAGTCTAGATAACATCTGGATGAATGATCAAGCAATATCCTGAAATCTTCTTTGGTAATATGTTCTGACACTTTGGGTTGAAAGAATAAATATTGAAAAAGTACTGTTCTATTCCTTATTCATTTCAGGTTTCACTCCTTGAATGCATGACTCTGTTGATACTTCTGCTGAGTGCTGTGCCTTCTGAAATGTCCTGATCATTTGACTACAGTGAATACATCAAATAAACACAGAGACCTTGAGATGCTATCTTAAAAGGAAGCATGAGGACAAATACATCTCAAGCATACTTATAAGGATGTTAGTTCCTTTGAAATCAGGATAATGTGATCCCCCTTCATTTGTTCATCATGTGAAGGAGCACCACAAGTTAAAAGAATGAGTGGAAACAAGCTCAAAGCTTAGAAAAGTTACTTATTTGGACAACAAATCTCAGAATCTCTTGGCCAGCATGCTGCTAGAAAATTCTGGGAGTTGTTGTCCAAAAGAGTAGAGTTTCTCAATTCTAATTCCCAAGGTTATGCAGTTCCTTGAACACTGGCTGTTTAAGTATGGTAATATAACAAAGTTCCCATACCTATAGTAATTAATTACTGATTCACATATTACTTTATAGGAGTCTAGGCACAGTATATCTTTCTAGTCACTTCAAGTTTGGTTACTTTTTCTACACCCTCTCTTCCTTTATCAGTCTAACCTGCAGCCATTTTCTCTTTCCTTTCTCTTTTCCATAAGATCATGTGTCTGATTATGAACAAGTAATTTCTAACTAAAGCTACTTTTACATGTTTTACAAAGAAGATCAAGCTTATTTATTTTTCTGTTAGACCCTGTGAGGGGTGACTATGAGACTTCATGTTATTCAGCTTCTGTCTTGTCTATTTGATTACTCTGATTGATTCCTTTGTCACTATTGTCTCTCATATTTCCCCAGAAGTATCAAGAGATACATGTGGTGGCTTCCATGGATCCAGGCTGGTTTTGGCATGATCAGGATTCCAGTTCCAGTGGATACCTACTAGCATAGTGATCTGTGCACACACACAACAGTTTCTCAAGCATCCATACTAAACAAACGGAAACAAATTGGAGCCAGTAGACAAATGAAAGAAAGAAAGCCACCTTGAGAACAGGGCTGACAACATGGCTCCAATGTCTCTTTAATCCTGGAGAACCCCTTCATGCAGTTAGCAACTGAAGAGTGATTAGCTTCCTGCCGAATATATTTAGAATCTAGGTGCAAAAGACTCTTTGTTTCAGGAATTGTTGTCCATTTCTATTAACTCTTTTTAAACTAAAAGAAAAAAATCAGAAATGTATACCACTAGGGCTGGCGTGAACAACTGTGAAGGAGTTGGGAACCATTTTTGCCCTTAGACCACTGACTCAATCTTTGGTGGTCCAGATAGTTCAGATCCCAGTATCCTTGACCTTTGGTCATATCAGTTGGGCTATAGAGAGACAAAGTCCAAAACATCTAGACAACCAAAAGTCTAGCCATATAGTGAAACTCAGATGCTTCATAAGGCAATAGAGGACCAAACTCATCCCAGATTGTGGCTTCTGATAGTTCTGATTTCAGTATAAAACAGTAAATCTGTTCTAAGTTTTACTCCAGACTTCAAAGGAGCTATCCAAAATGCCAAACCTGTTTTGGGGGTGTTTGATATTCATAAATTTAGATAGTTCCTTTAAAGAGTAGACTGCAACTCAAAGTAGATTCAACCTTGGTTCCACCAGTCAGTCCTACTCCAAGGCACTCCATCTTCTCCATCTGAATTTAGGCCTGAAAGATTAAGGAAATGGAGGATACATTGCATGCAAGCACAGTTTCTAAAATTGCACAACAGCAATAGTGACACAGGACACTTCTGTTAAAAGCCTTAGTTCCCAGATTTTTGTCATTTTTTAGACATTGTGCCAGTTTGAAATGGCCTTAACTCTGTTCATAAACTGTCAGGATTTTTAAATAACTGAATTTACAGTTACCCTAGTTTATATTGATTATAGCAATGACAGACATTCCTCTGTGATGTTATAATAATTCTGTTCCATTACACAGGTTACATTCATTTAAGCTATTATAGCAATATAACTGTGTCCATTTGACCAATCTTCCCTCAGGGAGAATCAATGTGGAAATCTAACTACATTTTATGGTCCGCTGCATAAAAGCTACATGATGTCTTCCGTTTATGATCTTCTGTAGAGAGATATTTCTAACAAACTGGATGTTCAGCACTTTTAAGCTCTTAGGAAATATCAGCTTCTGTCAGAAAGAACCCTTTATGTCTAATATGTCAGTAACAATAGTCTTTTGTAGTACTGTGCTTGTTTTGCTTATATGCTCTGGTTTTGAGCAGGGATTCTCTAACGTACCTTTTTAAAAGATGATAACATAGCTAATTCTTGGTCATTAAAAAGTTGAAATAATTAAGAAAAATGGAAGAGAATTGCATAGTCTTTTTATATATATCTATATCTATATATAGGTTGCTGATTTATTTGTACAAAGATAATTGCAGTAGGTTATAGAACAGGTTACATTTTAACAGTGTCTTGAAACAGTCTAGAGAACTGCAAATAAGAAAACCTCATTTATTAATGTTCACTGACCTAAGCTCAATTGCTTTTAAAAAGAGTTTTGATTCAATTCCAAATAAATCAGGAGTTCAAATTCAACAGAGTCAGTGCAGATGTGAATAAGCACTTGGATCATTACACAATAGGATGCTCATTTAACCCCACTGATATAGATAGATTCACTTTTTTTTTAGCCAGGAATAAAAACTGCAGCTAGTTCTTTCACTAGGGCATGATAAGCATCAGCATGCATAATCTAGGTGCACAACCCCATCTGAGAGTGTTAGTGGTCATTTACTGTTAACAACTAAGTACAACTAGGGTTTTAATAGCTGTGTTTTCACAGCTTTGATAATTTCAGATTTCCTTTTTATAACATGGTCAAAAGATAAGAAAAAAAAATCATAAGAGTTGGAAGTATTGATTGGCATTCAATATTGGGGCTATGGATTTGTAACTTAGAATTATGGATCTGCAACTGTTTTATATTCACTAAGACTACATAGTCTTACTATGAGGCTATGTAAAAGCCATCCCAGCCCATCTTAAAAGCCAGTAGCCATTTTAAGAGAAAGATGTTCTTTAGCTTACAATCTGGCTGCCAGGAGGACAATGTTTGCAGCCCCCGCCCACGAGTGAGTGAGACCACAAAAATCAGAAGCAGGGCTTCTGTTGCAAGCCCTTGTTGTAGCCTCACCCACTGGCAGGAAGGAGTGGAAATACTGTTCTCCTTGCACACCAATCAGGAGCTGAATGGACCTTCTCTGCCTTATCTGGATGCTGAGTCTTAAGGTGGGCTAGGAGAGTCAGGCCAGAAAATAGGTCCAGGCTACCTGAAAGATTGTATCTCCTTGTACAAACCAGCTAAAGCCCTACAATCTGCTGGAGAAGGATTTCTCTCGGTCCGACCACCATCCCAGGCTTCCCTGTTGAAGACATAGGAAAGAGCTTTCTCAGTGGCTGCTCCCACCGTGTGGAACTCCCTCCCATAAGAGGCTTGGTGGGCCCCTCCCTGCTTTCCTTTTGCTGGCTGGTGAAAACTTTTCTTTTTAAACAGAGTTTTATGTAAGCCAGGGAGCTTTATTTATTAACTTGTTTTAAGCTGTGTATTGTTTTAGGTTTTCATGATTTTATATGTTTTAATGTTTTTAATTGTTTTAAATGTTTTAATATTTTAATTTATTGTTGGAAGCCACCTTGGGTCCCATTCCAGGAGAAAGGTGGCATATAAATATAATAAATAAAATTAATACATAGATATTACTTTGGCCATTTCCACAAGGGCATATTGACCACGCTAGGGCGACCTCTCTTGGAGGTCTTCTTCACCGGGGGGTGCGCTAGAGCAGTTAAAAAAAGTGACGTTCTAGACCTCAAACTGCTCTGGTGCAGCCACGGGGGTGGCGCTGTGAGTTTTATAAAAACCACCTTCGCAAGTGGTTTTTATAAAACTCACCCGTGCTGCCCCGTGGCAGCCCCCTGTGAAGAACTGCAGAGACGTGGTAGCGCACCCCTACAGATCTGCCCGGGGCGGGCTTCCGGCTGGCACGCTGTCCTGATTGGCGGAACGCCGCCGGAAGCCGCCGGCTGCCATTTTGGGTGCCGCCGAGCGCCAGCGAACACCCGCCGAGCGCCGCCGAAATTCGGCGGCGTTTGGAATGGCGGATCCTCGTTCTCTGCAGGGACGGAGCAACCCGCTCGCAGGTAAGCTCTGCCCCTGCGTGCGTGGCCCCGTTTTGCCCCCCCGTGAGGAAAGGGCCTTAGTTATGAGTATGTAATTAAGTAGCCAATGTAGAATACCAGCGAAGTTCTTGGTTTACGAGGCCATTGGAAAAGGTGAATGGAAACTGCAAAAACAAGGAGTAACAACAATATAATTCCCAGAGTTTCTTTTCCTGACAATAGACTCATGGGAAAAGCTAAATTACATATGCACACTTTCTAGTTGCCTTTCCTTTGAAAGAAAACAGACCATGAAGTCCCATTAGTAAATGTCCATGAAAATATACCTTTGATTATAGGATGTAGATGTCTCATCAAAATGAGAGATTAATATTTTGTTTATTTCTATTCAGAGGAAAATGGAACCTTTTTTTTTCAAAATGTATATTAACACCCACTTGTAAACAGACAACTGCAATATTATTTTCTTTATTTATTTAAATAACATGAAGCATCTTGCCACCCCTCTCTGCTGCCCATATGTTTCATCCAGGTACAAGTTTTATACAAGCACTGCACGTGTATAATACAGAAAAATCCAACAGTGCTTGCAAAAATCAACACACTTAAATTCATGACTTTCATAATGGGCAAGTCTAGTACTTTTATCTTCAAAAGCATACTGCCAGGAAAATCTCCAAGCTATTTTCGAAGCCAGTCAAACTCAATGCCAGTTGACATCCTGTCACAGGACTAATACTGGAGATGTATAGTCTGGATTAGAGCCTGGAAATGTTATTTCGTGGATTACAGCTCTCAGCACGCTCTAGTTACCATGGACACTGTGTGGACTGCAGAAGCAGAAGATGAAAACACTCTTTCTAAGCCTCCTTTTTAATGCAGAACTCTGATTCTAACTCTAACTTACACTACCCCTTTTGAAGTCATAATACAACTAAGATGAAATCCTGGGTGACCAGAGAATTCTGATTTCCCCGTTGTCTGATGTTGTTGCTTCCTTGTTTCAACAAACAATTGGTACTGGGTAGTATTGTGAGAGTTGGGGAGTTGAACTAGAACTGTAGCCAGACAGTGGCGGAGCTTGAAGTGTGTGGAGGAGGGCCAGAGGGGGACAGGGCTTCGGTGCGAAGGGCATGGCCACTGTGCGTGGGGGTGTGGCCATGGGCTGGGAAGCCCCAAAAACATTGCCGCCCACGGCAAATTGCCCTCCTGCCCCCACGTCTCTATGCAACTGCAGGCAGAACTTTGGCTTCCTCCAAAGGGGGTGGGTTTTTTTTACATAAACCACCTCTTTTGTTAAGCCAATGTTAGTGAAACCAATCCCTGAGCAAGCACAAGATTCTGACTTCCATTCCTGCCTTATGTTCAGTTTTAACTGGTTTCTTTCTGACCTACCAGAGTACCATTAGTGGCATTAGCCTCTGTCAGCGGCAGGCGGAGGTCAAGCAGACGCAGGACAAGCAGCTGGGGGTGACAGCGTTTATTTACTGCCAGCAAACAAAGGGTTACAGCTCCCCCACAGGCGGGCCTGAACTCAAAGCAAACTGTCCCAAACTCAAGTCACGCCTTAATAAACAAGCAGGCTTCAATAGAAAACAAAGGAGGGTTACTTCAACCAAAACGCAGACAGGGTCGTTGGCTGGCAAGGTGGCTGGACGCAGTCACTGGCGGGAGGGGCTGGAACCAGACGCTGGCGGGGGAGAGCACAGAAGGCTGATGGTTGTTGCTCCGTGCCTCTCCCCGCCCAGCGCCCACCCTAAATAGACCCCTGGGCCGGCGGTGACCAATCCGGTGCAGGCTCGCAGCTGAGAGGTCCCAGCTGGGCTCACAGCTGGGAGCTCTCAGCCCGCAGCAGCCTTTCCATCAACCACCGGGACCAGCGGGTTGCTTCTTTGCTTTGCCACCACTGCCAAAATGTGGGAGGAGGGGCGGCAGACTCCTCTGGGTCGGAGCTGCAGGTGGGTGGAGCCCCGGGGCTGAGACCGGGACCCACCTCCCCCGGCGAGCCTGCTCCTGCCTCGCCCATCAGAGAGGGAACCGGATCGTCCCCAGCACCACTAGCGGGACCGCTGGTGTCGGCACCAGCCCCCGAGGTGTCCAGGCCCCCCCCCCACATCGGCGGCAGCCTCTGCAGCATCCGGGCCTTCTCCCTCGGCGGCGGCGGCCTCCACGGCTTCCGGGCGTTCCCCCTTGGCGGCGGCAGCCTCCGTGGCGTCTGGGCCTTCTCCCTCGGTGGCGGCGGCCTCTGCAGCATCCAGACGTTCCCCCTCGGCAGCAGCGGCCTCCGCGGCGTCCAGGCATTCCCCTTCGGTGGCAGCGGCCTCCGCGGTGGCCTCAGGAACGCCGGCGGGATCAGCCACGCCTGGGCCCCTGACAGCCTCCTGTTGGCACTTAAAGATTGGTTGCTGTTGCAAGCCTTCAAGTCACTTCTGACTTATGGAAGCTCTACCATGGGTTTTTTTCTGGCAAGATTTTTTCAGAGGGGGTTTGCCATTGTCTTCCACTGAGGCTGAGAGGGTGTGACTTGCCCAAGGTCACCCGGTAGGTTTCCATGGTCTAGCAGGAATTCAGACCCTGGAATCCTAGTCCAAAACTCAAACCACTATTCTATACTGGGTCACTCATCTATTTATCTAAACATATACATCTACCATTCACTCACTCAATTATTTTATTTATAATATCCTGACTTTCTCCCAAGAATGGGACACAAGACAGTCTACAAGATAAAAGAAATACAAGTAAAACTACATATAGGTAAAAATATATAAAAAGTTAAGCTTAAAATAAACTAACTATAGAACTGAGTCCATATAAAACAATTTAAAAACATTAATTAAAACAGAACAGTACTACAACAAAAAACCCATTATGGTAAATAATCAATTTCCAAACACCTGTTGGAAAGGTCTTCACATAATGATGAAGGATAAGGTCCACAAGATAGCCTGGGCCCAAACCATACAGGGTTTTACTAGGTATAACCAAAACTTGAAATTGTGCCCAAAAATGACCCAGCAGCCAATGGAGCTCTTCTATTAGGAGAGACTTCTGCTTCCTGTAACCAGTCCTCATTAACAAACTGGCTGCTGCTCTCTGGACCAGCTGAACCCTTTTCCAAGGTAGCCCCATCTAGAGCATTTTGCAGTAATCCAACTGGGATGTAATTAAGGTATGTGTTACCATAGCCACGTCAAACATCCCAAAGAACGGGCATAGTTAGCACACTAGTTTTAAAGTGCAAATACACTCTGAATTATCACCAAAACCCGAGCATCCAAGTTTAAGGCTGAGTCCAGAAGTATTTCCAAACAGAAAATATGATGATACTATTAGAAATATCAAAGAAATGCAATTGGTTCTCATTAACTGAAAGTTCCTGGATTGAGGGTAATGAAACTGTAGGCCATTTCCACACTACACTGTTATAGTGCTATTATTCCACTTTCAACATCGTATGGAGTCCTGGGGTTCGCAGTTTAGGGAGGAGCATTTAGAATTCTCAGCTAGAGAGCTCTTTGGCCTCAGTAAACTACAAACCCCAGAATTCCACATGATGTTGAAAGCAGAATAACAACATTATAACAGTGCAGTGTAGAAATGGCTGTAGTGTGCATCTAACCACTGATAGGATTGGGACTTCACTGTGATAATTCCGAGAAAAGTGAATCCTCCCAATCTTTTCTGACTCCTAATTAAGACTAACCAAGGAAGTTCACATTTTTAGTGCTTCACTTTCTAGCTTAAGGCTAATGCGCTTATTTCTGTTGAGATTTGTTGAACATTCTGCTCCAGTTAAACAACCGCTCAAAAGAACCTTTTACTCCTGTAGATATATTCTTGTCTTGTAGAATGGACACAGGATTAGACTTACAATATCTTTCTTCTAGGACATTGCCGCTGCACTATAATAAACATCTAGCCATTGATTGTTCAATTCTTTCTACTTTCAGAGGCCAAAAATATCTTCAAAAAATCCATTGACACTTTTACTATGGGTACTTTCATTTCCCCAGCCAGTGTCCCACACTGCAACAAAAATGCTCAATGCATTTTTGAAGGCAAACCATGATGTATGTAAGTTGAAGCCTTTACTCCAGATATCAGCAGGCTGGTCCACAATGAATTTTCTGTGCCTAGCATTTCTGCATCAACTATTAAAAAACAAACAAACTAGATATGTAAACCTAAAGACCTGTATTTTCATGAAGTGACACTATGAGTCAACACAAACATTTAGGGATGTGGTAGTACTTAAATGTGTCCAGTTAAAAACATATCAGCATAGAAAAAAATCTAGTTGCAATTTTATTAGAATGAATGGGAACATAATTGTGAACAAGCTAATTTTTGCTGCAAGAATATTTGAGCAAAAACTCTCTTTACACTCAATCTTGAACATGGCAGTTGCTCAAAGGCAGTGTATTTAATTAATTCTCTTAGAAATACCATTACTGCACAGCGTGGTTCAGTATTAAATGCTTTGACCTCCAAGGCTTTTGAACTTCTAGACTTAATTTTAGATAATTAGTGTAATCATAGAGTGAGCTGTAGTTTGAGGCCAAACATGTGGAAGAATGGCATGGCTTTTAAATTTGGGGGTGAGCCTAGAAAAAGTGTAACATGGCTTTATTTGAATGGAGAACTGTATGGTTCGTAAGATGAGACGGCTAATCAATTAGATGAGTGAAAGGATACACAGACTGGCATACTTTTGGTGACATATGCAGGTATAACTGAAGGTATGTACTTTTTTTGACCTTGTGGAAAGAAGTATCTAGTTATCTTGTTCCATAAGACCCTACCCCAGTATGCAACAGTAACCAGGGGGATGCTGGGAACAGCTCAATCATCCTGGCCAGGGATTGGCTGCGTGGATAAGCCTGGACTTCTGCTGATTGAGGGAGGGAGGGAGGGAGGGAGGGAGGGAGGGAGGGAGGGAGGGAGGGAGGGAGGGAGGGAGGGAGGATGGATGAATCTACCTCATGCTGGTGAAATGGTACTGTGACCAGAATCCACCTGGCTAATGTGGATCCAGGGGAAGTGATCAGGCAGCCTCCACTACCTTCTCTAAGTACACTGGCAGAAACTTACACTCCTTCATCATGATGTAGGATGTTAACCATTCAGTCCAGTTTACTTGTTCTACGCCTACAGGTAGTGAATGACTAGAGAAACAGACTATCATAGCTTCTACAGGTAAGTCAAGTCAGTCATGCGTGAGTAATTCCAAGAACTTCACAGAATATAAAGGGAGTCATAGGGGCAAGGTCTCAGACAGTCCAGAATTCACTACATGAAGCCAGTAGTTTAGAAAGTTGGAAGGCTAAGATAAGGAGAAATTACAAACCTAGCCAGTACAGATGTCAAGTATCCTCACTGCACCGCCAAAAAAAAAAAAAAAAAATACACGAGTGCAGACAACATAAGCAATGAGGGAGATTGAATGATTGTGAGCAATGAGGACTCTTAGTAGCTGCTGGGAGATTTATAGGTGGCTGACTATATGGCCAGCTGTTTGATTACTCAGCATTTTTTCTTTAAAAGATTTGAGTCATATAACTATTTCTTCTCTCTTCACCAGACTTCAAGGGACTGGGGTATTTCTTGGGCATCCATTCAGTCTTGCTGAGAAGAAAGCCCCTGAGATGCTTCTCAGATTCAGCCACCAGCTTCTCAGATAAGGAACTGTCATCCGGAACTAAAAGCCCCTTGCTATCCAAATCTTCTACATCAAATTCCTCACATTCCAGAGGGTAACTTATGACATTACCTCTTCTCTGATCTCCAACCAGCTTAAAATCTGAGACATACCAAATGGCATTTGAGGTTCATAAATACAACTTAAGATTTGTTTTTAAAATGATAAATGTACAGAGAAAAAACATTAAATAATTTTATGCAGATAATTCAAGAACATTAAACTGATGCAGCTATACTGAGTCAAACATTCAGGATCTTATAAAAACAGTTTATTTTTGGGATCTGTGTCTACAAAAATGATAACTACTCAAAGGCAAATATAATACTATCATTTCTTATTTATTTTACTCCTTTTGAAAAATACATATATCATACAATTGTCATGATTTTTTTTTAAGAAGTAGGGGTTTTTTAGTTGAAGGCATATGAAACTATACATTTTTTCAATTTATACAATTCCACCAAGTCACAGACCCTTACCACACTATGCCGCAATCCCATGTCATCCCGCCGCAATCCCAGCAATGCCATCACCAGGACTGGATTGGGACTTGAATGGTTCCCATTGCTTCGATCGGTGGATGGGTAGCATTCGAGACATGCTCCTTACTTCCACAGTACAGCTGGTCTCTTTCTGGGCTGCACTGTGGAAGGAAGGGCTTGATAGTGCTTCTGCCCTTCCCACATACCTGAAGTCAATGGGATCATTGTGCGAACGGAGAGCATTATTGGATTTTTTCCGGTCATGGTTTATGGTACTATCGCAACAGCTGGAGATATGACAGCAGCGGGACTGCAATGAGGTTATGCAATGTAACATGTCACAGACTGGCAGCAACACATCCCCATGCCAGGATGGCGCTGTGGTGCGGTAAGGGTCACACATATATGTCTCTGTGCACGTTGGAAAGAACTTGATTTGTGGTCATTACTTGTTACTCACCTATGGGACCAAAAAAAATTGGTTTCAGTGAGTTGACGAGGGTCACAGCAACAGTAACTACACATTTTACAATGAAAAATTGAAGCCTTGTTCTAGTGTCATCTTAGGGTTTTTTTTTTATAGTAATCTGTTCAATGAGATAAAGAAGCTTTACAAGACTTTTGTCAAAAAGCTAACAAAAATTATTAAAATAGGAAACGATATACTGCAGCTTTTACAATTCTATTGTGGTCTTTGTTTTCTTAATTTTCTAGTTGTACCTTATTGGGACCTGTGCACTTTTTTTCCTTGACACAGGGCACCTCCAGGAGGGAAAACAAGTCCCTGGAAATCTTAAGTTTCCAGTTCTTTTTGTTTCAATGATATCTGCTTATTTAGAAGTTGCATTCTGTCTCTTTCTTGAAATACACCAAGTCTACTTTCTTCCTCATCTCTTGTATACTTCCTTTCCCACTCCTACCAATCATGTGTCACATCCCATCTCATGCAACATTTAAGAAACTGATTTCCACCAATTTTCACTGATCTCTTTTTATTATTAGTCAGGAGTTACAGATAAATGCTACAGTGCTGTAACAATATTATACTAGTTAAGTTTTAGTATCATTTTATTTTAGTTTAAAAGCATTCCTCTTTGCCTTGCTTCATCTCCACTGAATCTATGTCCTGGAAACAATAGCTGTGTTTAGTGCCAGCAGCCATTTTTACTACTTCTGAGGTAGTACAAACAAACAGGCAAATGCATGCACTTCATTTCAGAAAACACTGGGTTATTATTAAACTGAAGTGGGGTGTGGAAATGAAAAGTCCTTGGTAATGCTGGGGGCCTCCAGGAAGTGCTTCCAAAATAAAATCAGGAAGGACAAGTAAAAATCTGTGACTTCCAAGGTGTTTTTTTTTAGGGCATTTCCACACAACACTGTTATAGTGCTATTATTCCACTTTCAACATCCTGTGGAATCCTTGGGTTTGCAGTTTAGGGAGGGGCATTTAGAATTCTCAGCCAGAGAGCTCTTTGGCCTCAGTAAACTCCAGACCCCAGAATTCCACAGGATGTTGAAAGTAGAATAATAGCACTATAACAGTGTAGTGCAGAAACTGCCTCTGTGTGGTTGTTAAAGGGCGTGTTATTCAACCACCCATCGCCACTCATGCCACATGCGATAACTCTTGCTGTTGTCAGGCAAGTATCTCTTAAAATCTGTTTGGGTTATCCCAAACTATTGTACACTGCATATTTTCAACTTTCAGACCAGTCTTGAGGTTTGGAAAAGAATATACAGTGTTAGGTCTAGGTGACTTGCAGGCAGCGAGAAGATGCTGGATTGGCTAAGTCTGGTAAAAGTACTGGGAGGCTAGACTTCTTACTTTGTCAATAGAACAGTCCCTTCATTTTGCTACATTTTAGGCTTCATTTTGGTTCAGACCATTCACTTCAGTGCCCTGAGTGGGAGAACACACTCTCCAAGTCTAATTTTTATAAGCCTAGGCTTACAGTGGCTTGTGATACTTTTGAGTGGCAATCACAATGGCTGAACCACTAACGGAGAACATTTTTTTCCCCTAAAGTATACTATGTTGAACTTAGAGCATTAAAAATATGATATCCTCACAACAAAAGCAATAACTTGAGGAGAAAACATTGCATAACAGCTGTATGTTTATTTAGCAGGAAAAAAAGTGTGGAAAGTTTTGATTATATGCTAGATACCTTGCCCACATCAAACTTAAATCAAGAAAGAAAATGATAAAATTACCTTTAATGATGCAGATAATGATGCTTAGATTAGAGTCACTGTTGCCTTTCTGTTATTTCTTAAAACAACCAATTTTTTATGCTTTCTTTTTTTTCCCACTGTTGGATTTTTGACAGTTACAGAAATTGGAAAATAGGTTTTGTGAAGTGCTCCCCATTTCTCCAGATGGGACGAAGCTCATGACGAATGTTACAGAGTCTAGTTTGCTTTGGATGACAGAGCACTGGTGATATATAATATTTGTTTTATTTGTGAGTATATAAGCCGAGCACAATAAAGTCATCCCCATAATTTATATCATGTTTTCACAATACAGTATATTGTGTGTAGTGAAGAGTGGTTCACAAACAAACAAATACAATGACCATAAATATAATCAAAATGCTTTAATGTCATGATAAAGTGGCAAGTCAGAGATCAGACCTCGGTTTGAAAAAAAGATTTTCTTTATTTTCCTTCTGGCCAGCAAGCTGTACCGGTTGGGATCACTCCCAAAGAAACCGGCCCCGCCTCTTAGATTGTTCAAGTCTTTATACATTCCGACAAACGTGTCATACATTACAACATAAGTTTCGTTTTTCCCATACAACGAACAGTGAACTGTTCTGCTGCTCGCCTTGAAATGTTTCAACTAACTGGTTACATTTCTACTGCAAGGCAAAGCAAGATTATAATTCAGCGTTTACAGAGTTCTATTGTTTTCATCAAGGCCAGAGAAAAGCCGCATCTGCAAAGACAATTTTTCTGTTCTTTTCCACTCCTTGTGGTCATCAGGCCTGACCCACTTCAATAACGTTAACTAAATTAGAATTTATCTACCATGTAAAAGTCAATGTTTGTCTGCATGTTTGTCTGTGTCAGGCAGCCAAAGACCTCATACAATTGGCTGTGTGAAGCGAGAAGACCTCATATGATTGCCCGGCTGTGAAGATTCCCTGGAATCCTGGGGTTGGCATTTTAGGGAGGGGCCTTTAGAATTCTCAGCCGCAGAGCTCTTGGGCCTCAGGCTGGTTGCTATGGAGATGAGGCCTACCATCAATAAGGATGCCAGAAAACTTTTGGGAGGCAAATGTGAGAAAAATTAAAGTGACATACACAACATAGTTACAAGGTCTTCTCGCCTCACACACTAGGTTGTATGGCTTCCATATGTGAGGAATCTTAAAATTGAAATTCAAAACAAAAAAAGCTTCCAGGAAAATGTAAAGCCATTGCACGAATTCAACAGAAAGCAAAAAAAATCAAAAGCCAGTACACCAATGTCTCCAGAGAACACAGATTGGATTGGGGACTATGGGGGGAAATTACAGGTACCAGAATAGGCCAGTTGCTATGGAGATGAGGCCTAGCAGCAAGGAGGAAGACAGTGTGCTTCCTCAGGAACCCAACCTCTGTATGTTAACAACTCTGAATACAGGTTGCATTGGGAAATTTGGGGATAAGTTACAGATACTGGAGAAGACAGTTTGGTGAGTTCTTAAGAGGAAAATAAAATTCCGAGCAACGCTGGGTAAATACGCTAGTTTAAAATATATCAAAAAGAAAATGAGAACAACAGAGAGCATTAAGTCAGTTAACAGTTTCCAATACCATTTACCAAACCTTATAGCTGCATGAAGCAATTCCTGGAGGAGTCTATATTATAAAATGTAACAATAAAATACCTTGCCCACATCAAATTTACACCAAGAAAGAGAAAACTAAAATTTGGACTCTAAAGATAAAATGTCCACTGAAGTAGTGAGATCTGCTAGAGGGACTTCCTCTTTGTCCCATCAGTGAGAGTAATAGTCAATGGGAAGATATAGGAGAGGGCCTTCCTCCCTGTTGCACCCCACTCATGGAAGTCCTGAATAGTGACAACCTGGTTTAATTCTGGTGACAACTGAAATCTTGGCTTTTTATTAAAGTCTTTGTGAATTAATTGATTTCAACCACACCTACACTCATACATGATTTTAAGAGAGCCAGCATGATGTAGCAGTTTGAACACTGGACTACAACCCTGGAGACCAGGGTTTCATTCCCTGCTCGGCCATGAAAATCCACTAGATGACCTTGAACACATCACACTCAGCCCCAGAAAACCCTGTGATAGGTTCATTTTAGGGTCACTACAAGCCAGACATTACTAGAAGGCATGTCCTCAAATTAGGAAGTACAGTCTGCCCTCCACATTTGCGAGTTTCACTTTTGTAGATTTGATTATGCATGGATTATTTGCTGTCACCTCTGCTGCCTCTCTGTGCCATTTTTAATAGGGACTGCAAGCCTCATGAGACTGAGAAACTGCGAATGAGGCTTGTAGGTCCCTATTAAAAATGGTGTGGAACAGCAGTAGAAGTGGCAGTAAGCCCCACCAGCCACCCATTTCTGCCTAGTGAAGGAACCCTGATGCCTCAAAGGAATCCATAATCCATGGTGGGTTGAATATGAATATGGGAGGGCCTAGAGTTATTCACAGTTTTTATACTTTCACAGGGGTTCTGTGCCCCTAACCCTAGCAAATTTGGAGGGGAAACTGTAAACTAGGACATTCTCACTAGCACTGTTGCCATGAAGAGTTCACAAAGCCCTGCTAGAACTGGGAGGTCTGTAGATCCCCACTCTCCTCCTCCCCTCCTCCAAACTTAGAAAGGTTGGGTGGGGGATGGAGACCTGTTTAGATTCTACTAGTTGTACTTTCCCCATCCTAGGTACAATGGCTATTCTAAACCATATGAAGCTGAGTACTTCTGTTAGTTACTTATCATTGTGTCCTGACAATTTTGTGAAGCTAGCTCACTTGATTCTTTCAAGCAAAATCACTATGTTATTTGCTGCCCAATACATTTCTCTATATCTGGTCTTAGAGGATTTGTAAACTGTACAGGTGATCTATGGAATGATGGATTACATTTAAGAAAATAAAGAACGTTTCTATTTATGAGTTTTCTAAAAGCATCCAAAATCTATTAGTATTTGGAGAAAAGACAGCCAGATGAGTAGTAAGGAGGACATTTTCTATTATACCACAGTCTTAGTATATTATATTCCATGGATGCATATTGGTTTGGGATTTGGGGACATAGTTCAAGCTGGACTGAAATATTTAATAGTGGAGCTCTGCCAGAGCAAGATACCTTTTAAGGTAATGGCGCCTGATGCTATTTCTCTGATCCTAAACCAATATCCTATGTTGTGTCCTATAATAAAGCTTAAACTAAGTACTGCTAACACTAATTAGCAAGGTACAGACTTAATTAATACCAGATGAGCCTGAACTATCTTGTCTTATGGCAGCAGACATCAAAGAGTGACTAACTGATAAACGATTGAAATTTACTAACAAAGGACATCAATATGGCTTCAAAAAGCACAGTATAACTCCTATTAAAGACTGCAATTTTGCTAGTAAGTGTCCTTCTGTAATACTTAGCTCTAATTTAGGCCAGAGACATTTGGGGTATATCGTGGTTATATATTATTATCAGTTTCAAAATCTCCCAGGTGTTACCAACTGGAGTTTTAGACTGCCAGTGATGCAGATTCTGCCCAAGAATCTAGGAGTCAATGCAGTATCATCGGATAATGTGACACATTCCAAGCAGTTTCACTTTTTGTAACTGTGCTGTTCTGATCCTGTCTACAGCCATTTCCACACTACACTGCTTCAGTGCTATTGTTCCGCTTTCAACATCCTATGAATTCTGGGGTTTGTAATTTATTGAGGCCAAAGAGCTCTCTACCTGAGAATTCTAAATGCCCCTCCTTAAACTGCAAACCCCAGGATTCCATAGGGTGCTGAAAGTGGAGCAATAACACTATAATAATGTAGTGAGGAAAGGCCCTATGGCAATTTCATTCAGATGTCCTGTTAGTCCGTTAGGAATTTCACCCAAAGCACCTATCATTACTGGAACCATGGTTCTTTTCGTTTCCTAGAGGTGCTCAGTCTCTATTTGTATATCCTAACCTTTCATAATCATTTTCCTTTTTATCATTGGTTCTGCTGTCCCCTAAGATTGCTACATCTATAATCCAAACTTCCTTTTTGTAAACCACATTTATGTCTGGCATATTATATTCTAATTGTTTGTCTATTGTTATTTTTGTTGTAGCTATCTTCATTTTGCTTACAGATCTCATACTTCAAAAAGGGTAAGTGGAGAAGACAAAAGACTATGCATTCACTAGCGTTCCAAACAATAAGAGTAATTTAGTGATTATAAATATGCCATCAATGTTTGTGGCAATAGTAAATGCAAACTCTTACATAAAGAGGCAGCCTGCATTCTGTCATATGTTCTATTCAGATTGCTGTTATTTCATTGCATATCTGATTGTATCTTGAGATGCATCCATCAATCAGGATCGTGTAGCATGGATAGATGGAAAGTCTTTTCTCACATAGCCCAGGATGCTTATAGCAAAAGTGTGCCATGTGTAGCCTCCAGATGTTGTGAGAATGGAACTTCCATTAGACCTAGCCAGCATAATCAAAAATGAAGGACAGAGAGTTCCATTTACTGAAATGCCATAAGTTGCTCAGCTCTGCCTTAAAAGAAATGGTAAAGGAGCAAATTGTAATTACAATGTAGAAATGTAGAATCTGTGACTTTCCAGATGAGGTACCATATCAACTCCCATCAGCCCATCCAGCAAGGCCAACTGATTATGAATAATGAAGTTACCCAAGGTCCTGAGTCTGTTTGGAGGACAAAGTTCAGCACCTTGGCTAATTCCTTTAAAATCTGGACCAAATTCTGGAGTACACACACTGCCCAACTAACTGCCCATCCCAAGATGTAATTCAGGTTTGAAAATAACAAGCCAAAAATAATAAACAATTCAATGCAGGTTTAGTGTGTTTATGCCACGTTCGCTAATT
The DNA here is from genome assembly GCA_948472985.1 of Iguana delicatissima. NCBI lineage: Eukaryota > Metazoa > Chordata > Lepidosauria > Squamata > Iguanidae > Iguana > Iguana delicatissima. The sequence goes on along the minus strand of CAOKZL010001481.1, from coordinate 320,473 downwards.
ATAATTAGCCCAGAAAAGCTGCCAAATCTTTGATATTACCTGATCAGATTATTATATGTCACCATAATATTATCTGCAAACAAGTTTAAGAAACACTTTTCCATATTAATTAACCTCCCTTGGAGCACAGGTTCACCATGTGGTAGACTGGCAAGGGGTGACCGTCATGTGCCTGCTTGGTGCCTCATTGAATCTCAAATGGAGAAGTGTCCAAACTATTACTGCAAATCCATTAGTCATCATATAATACTCCGAACAGAATACCTATCTCCTAAGTTCATCTCTGTGCATACTTTGAAAAGGATCCCTCATTCCAAGTTATCACAAATATTTTTGTCATCTAAGGACACCTATGTGACTGATTTGTCTTTATTCACTTTACATGAGTTTATCACATTAAAGAGTCTTCTTAAAGGATCTGATATCTATTTGAAATGAAACCAAACTGGTCATTTCCAACATAGTTGCCAATTATAGTAACCAGTCTGGAGGCCATGGTAGTGGTGAAAAACTTTACATTTGGTTAATTAATGTAATTATCCAATAGGAATTCATTTCTTCTGAGTCCTTACTGTGTTTGTGGATCAATACAGTCCTATTCAGTTACTGGGAGAATGATCCTTCTTTACTATGTAGTATTGAATTACACAATTATTATTTCTTTTTAAGTTTTGTAGAATTTAGCACTGAGCCCACCCAACTCTGCAGCTTTGTTAATTTTAAATTTTTCAGTGGTGCTGCATGTTTCATTAAGAGTGATTGTCAGCTTTAAAAATTACGTTCTTCAGTTAGTGAGCATTCCTCAGAAGACAGTAAAATACTGTTTCATTAGGATGAGAAGATAGATTTAAAATATAACTGCTTGATGGTTTTTCATATTATTAGGACCTTTAATATACCAGAGTTTACTTTTTATTTTCTTCAGCAAGTGTCCCAGGTAACAGGTGGTTGGAATGCAAGAGCTGCTGGGTAGTGAATCCAGTTCAGCTCAGTCACAGGTTATCCAGCAGGATGAAGTGAAATGCAAGAGGGTGGTTGTCAGCCAGTTAAGAAGTTGCACAGCAAGTCAATAGTCCAAATAAACAAAGCCAAGAAGGAATAAAACAAAATTGTAAACAGTTGCCAGTCCAAGGTGCAGGAAACATGAAATGCCAAAGAATATTGCCAGTCAGGCAATTGTAAGCAACAAAGTTGCCAGTGAATTGCCAAAACATTTTTAGCCAGGTGTCTCAAGGCATCAGGCGCTTGATTAGTCAGACTCCCCTATTTAAGAGCCTCTAGAACTGACATAACTTCTCTTTATCTCTCTTGTATTCATCAAATGGCTGCACCATATTTTTGACCTCCTGCTGGAGAGTAAGGCCCCCTTCTGTCTCAGTCCACAGCACTTCTGACTCAGAGAGACCACCAATATCAAGAGTTGTAAATTCCTGGCTTTCCTGGCACTCTGATTCTTTGTCTGAATCTTCTGACTCCAGAGGATGAGTTGTGACAGCCACTAATGTGTATAGCACTGACCAAGCTCTAGGACATGGGAAGGGGTCATGCAGGAGCACACTTGACTGGTATTACTGTCTATTATAGTAGCAGTAGTCTTGTGAAGGGAACCAGCATGGTGTAGTGGTTTGAGCATTGGATTAGGACCCTAGAGATCAGGGTTCAACTCCCCATTTGGCCATGGAGACCGATCACACACTCTCAGCCCCAGAAAACTCTGTGATAGATTCACTTTAGGGTCACTGCAAGTCAGAAATGACTAGAAGACACACAATCACCACCACCACAACAGTCTTGTGGAAAGAAAAGTTTGCTAACAAAAGTGAAATTTTGGTGTGACAACTAGGTGGTCATCGGGACTGTGAATCATAAAATTTCCAGGTCTCAGAAGGTCATGTGCCTCATGTGCAGGCTGCATGCTCTTCAGCTTGTCATGAACCAGGTTTGGAAAACAGCACATGTGCATTGTCTCACTTTCAGGAGGAAAGGGCTTGTGCCCTGGAACCCCATACATGGGTCAATCTGTATCCCTTCCCAGAAGAGGTATGGAAGCTTGGGAGCAAGTGATTATAGATGGAGTATTCAACTCAGTATCTTCCTCAGCCCTTAAATCTTATTCCAGGGCAATTGCTGAGTTTCTGGCATATTCAGCCCAGGCTGGGTGCAGGCAGGGGTTGCCAGCACCTCAGCACTTGGTGCTTCAGTACTTGAGCCACCACAGTTCTTGGGATTTGTCCTAAGGGACAATCACCATGCACATGGTGATGAGCACTTTTTTTCAGCCAATTTCAACGCTTTGAAATCATTTCTGTCACAAAGGGCTTTTGCATGGCTGGGCACATTTTAATTCCCCATGGCCAGACACCAGGAGACTGGTTACACTAGTTATCTTTGGGTTTATACCCTTGGATCTATAGTAAGAGTCCTGCCAGAGGTAGGCTGCATCCTGGGCAAGATCATGCTCTTCTAGGCAATGTTTCTGTTGAACTTCTTTGAGGCCCTATGAGTGGGGGATGTGGTGGCTTGTTCCAAGACAGATAAAACGGGACAGGCTCTGGCTCCATGAGATAGTAGTACAGACAGGGAGTACATTCAACTTCACATTAGAAGATCTAAAATGGACCAGCAAAGAAAGGGGGTCACAGTATGTCTTCAGGTGTCAGGCACTGGCCTATGCCCAGTCAGGGCAGTGAAGAAGCATTTGTCAGTGTCACTGGACCCTTCTTGAAGTTGGCTCACCTTTGATCAGGTTTCAGTTTGTAATGTGATGAAGTTGTGCTTAACACAAATAGGCCTTCCCATTAAGGATTTTGGGGCACACTGTTAGTATTGGGGCAAGCATGATGGCTCTTGAGTTAGCCCATCTAAAGCATAAAGTCAGGCTATTGGGAGATGAAAACTGTGACATACCAGACAAACATAAGGCCAGATTTAGCGCTTGATAACTAAAACTCATTTCACTTCAGCTGTTAAAGGCAGATAACAATAGTTCTGGATCTTTGGACATAGCATTATACATTGGGTAACCAGGTATCTGAACTCCAATGGCTAGGGTAATGATCCCTATCTGGAAGAGCAAGTTGAAGTCACCTGAATAGGACAGAGGGTTCGGTATGACTTTTTTATAACCATTTTGCACAAAATAGAGGCAGCTGAGCCCCTGAAGCTTTGACCAGCCAGCTGGGCAAGAATGATTTCACACTAAGAGACTGGACTTGGCTTTGGTGGCTAAGAAGGACTTGGAGATTATTAAAGCTTATTTGGCTTGGACAGCAGCGTTTTGATCCAAAGTTCCTGAACACTGATAACTTGTGGGAGGTGAATACAGACAAGATCAGTGGTGCCAGACAGAAAATCAGCCAGAGTCAGGTGATTTTGTTATGGTTTGCAAGGGTCATGTAATGCAACCAAAGTGAAATTCCATTTGGGGGCCTTATTACAACTGGATGGGGTACACCTTTAAGATTAGGGGAAGGATACGTGGTTGTATGAAATACATTATAGGCTTTGGTCATGGATTCAGATGTGATGGGGGGGATGCAACTTGCTGCTTCCCCTCTGATGGAAGTGTGGCATGGAATAAGTTCAAGAGATCCAGGAGTTGGTCCTTATACCCCATTGTTCATCAGGTCATGGACTTATGGGACTGCAGGGGTAGAGGTTTTCAGGTAGCGCCCACCTCAGATGGTAAAGAACCACAGAGTGGCTATGCACCTAGGTGACTTCTTGGTAGCTATTTCCTTTGTCTGATTTCCACTTTGGATTGGGAGTCCAGTAAGTGATGAATGCTTTGAGTCATTTGGTTATTGGACATTGGATCTATGCCTCATACCAAGCCATCCTATACAGGTGTAACCAATAAAAGATGTGACCATTACCTGCCAGAAACTGTGCAGTGTAGTTGTGCTTTGTTGTAGTTTCCATTAGCCTCTACCAGCCTCTCATCACTAGGCTAGCAAGGACATTTTGTGTTTTCAGTGTGTTGTGAATGTGAAATGCCTTTCTTTCCTGCTTTATTTCAGAATGACTTTCTTTCTTTCATCTTTTACAAAGTACATCCAAAGAAATGGAAGAAAATCAGGGAGGTTACTGGGCAGAAAAGAAGAGCTGAACAGCTGAAGAGTGATCCTCAACCTCCCACCCCTGCCCCTGGCAAGCAGTTAATACTGATCAATATAATGTTTGATCTCTCTGTGTCCTCAGAATATTTCTGACTGAGAATAAGAGAATTATTCTTTTTTGTTGTTGCTCCTTCAAAATGATATCAATCAACCACTTATTTAAGATCCAGATTTTTATTATGTGGTTTTGTTGGGGGACAGGGAACACTAGGGGATGATTTCTTGTTTATATTTGTAGATAAAAGTTTTAATTTCTTGCATCCTTCCTATAAGTATCTGGTTTTAACCATACTCACTCCCTTTCAGTGCATGAAGTGGATGGGTAAATGGGTTTTACCTAATTCACACAGCCATTCCCTTCTTTCCAAAACTAAAAACAAAGATGGGAGGAAGAAGAGAAAAAACATGGATGAGATTTTCCTTCTTCATTCTGGTTAGGTGTTCAGTATAGTAAAGTAATATAAAGTAATATAAATTTAAAAACCAAATTTAGAATTAACATATGTGCAATAAACCTTCCCTTTTCAACATAAACATAATTAAGAAAAATGTGTGGATTTTGGGGGGAGGTCTGTGTAAATGCACTATACTTGCATTTTACCACCTTTCCTATTTTCAACAAAGACATAATTCTCTAGCCAGTGACAAATCCAAACCTACTAAAAACTCAAGGAGGAGGAGGGGAAGGAGGGGGTGGAAACTTGAAACTGGATCTTCCATCTCCCATCTTCTTTGCCATTGGCTTCACTGCATAGTATTGGTGAAAAAGGCCAACATCATTTGAAGATATTCCCCATTCATGTTTTAAAAGAAGGAATATACATCAAATTCTTTAACCATCATACAAAGACAATTGCATAGTTCTTAACCTAATCTTCCTTAAGTTAACATTGATTTACCTAAGCCAGTTTACCACTGAAGTTTTTCATGAGCCACAGTATGAGTAGAATTTGGATATCTGCATCTTGGATTGTTGGCTTATCTCCATGAAACAGAGAAAAACAGACATGCCCAGGTAGAACAATTCTCATCAAGGCAAGGGAGAGAGAACCCACGGGGAAGGAGCTGCCACATCCAAAGTTCTTCTGGCTTCTGCTGACCATGGTAGAATGGAGATGGGAATTCCTGAAATCCCCTCTCCCCATTTTGACTTTTATGGTTTTCCATTATGGGAATAAGTTGACCTCTGGTGGCCCAGAAATGCCAGAAAATGTGGAGGGAAATTAATTCCTAAATCAAAACCTCGGATTGCTTGCCTTACTCTGTGCAAAAACTGCCAGTGTTGGATGTCTCCAGCAGTGACATATGCCATCTTTTTTTCACAATGGGAGCAAGGGACCACCAGGGAGGTCATATCATTGTGAGATCCACCAAAATGGCTTTAAAGGTGCTTTGGCCCAAGAACTAGACTTTCCCTACCTCTGAACTTAGGGTTGTAGACACACTAAAATACATTATCTGTGAGTTTAGACAGACATGAAAACATTTTCTATGATTGTGTTATGATGCCATGGCATGCAGTTTTTACCTAAATACTGTGTATTTAATGCTCTGTGCCAACTGTGAATATTTATAAAATGTCTATCCAGGCAGCAGTATACAATAATTCTTTAATATAAATAATGGGAAACACATCTAAATTTAATCTAGAAAACTTCTAATAGAATAGTTAATACTTGGGGCAAAATAGTTGTGGTTTCATATCACAGCTCATTTATTTTGTCAGCATAGCATTAGAGATTGTTACGTTGCATTTTTATTATAAAGGGTCTATATGTGGAATTTCCTGATTGTAAGTAGAAATGAAATGAACAAACAAGACAGTCAACAATTTGCCAATACTGATCATTTTGCTTTATAAACGTAAAACCGCCTAATACTTATGGAATATAGATACAGAAAATAGGTCTTTTTTAATTTTAGCTACAAACCCTATCTTTTCCTTTTCTTTTTAGGTTCATCACCCAACATAAATCAAACTGGTCCAATTTCTTATGTCACACATGACCTTTTGCAAAATCATTTGTTGTTTTATTCCAATAAATGACTGGATGTTAACAGATTTTTAAAGGTCTTAGGAAGGAGTATAATATACTTCCCAGACAGATAAAGTTTATCATGCAACTGTAGATTTTGTGTGTTTTTGTGTGTGTGTGTGTGTGTGTGTGTGTGTGTGTGTGTGTGCAAGGTAAAAGAGGAGGAATTTCTTACTCCAATATGACACTGATAAAAGAAGCAATACTGTTCTGTTAATATTGCTTCATCCAAACTTTCTGAGCCCTTCAGTCTAAAACAACTTTTTTCAACCTGGTAACAACAACTTGCCTCTTCGTGGACAGACTGCACACATAACACTAGCTTGAAAAACACATAACATCACTTTAAAAGCATACAAATTAAAAATGATCAGTCCATACTTTAAAACTCATCATTTAAAAATCATCTGGATAGGTCTGCTGCAAGAACTGGTCTTTAGTGTTATTTTAAATTCAGACAGCACACCCAGCTGTCAAATCTCTTCTGGCAGGTACTGGAATTAACAAACACACAAGAAACCAGACACTCTTAACAACCATACAAGGCTATCAGAAAGTGAGGTAAAAAAGGTTGGATAGAGAGTGGTTGAGGGAAAAGGGTGATAGTTACCCATCCTGAAGCAGAAGATCAAAGTGAAGTGGTTCAGAACGCATCTGAAAGTAGCACGGAGGAATGGGAGTCTGGGGTACTACATGCAGCATAATACATCCAACGTAATACACGTACTACAATTTACTGGGGCTGGAGCTGGGACTTTTATATCCTATTTCCTGCCCTGAATGAGGGTACATGGACAAAGCGGTAATGGCTTTCTCATGGGGTAGACAAAGGAGTCCAGAATGGGCCAACTGTCTTAACTCTAGGTGACAAAATATTGATGGGAATCATGACAATCTCTTAACGTTTTAGTCAGGTAGGGTGAATAAAGAAAGTCTCAATGGGATATGCTCACCGTGGAGTTCCTGATTGTTTCATCTGGGCAGTTTTGCCTTCTATTGTTTTTGGAAGAGCTTGTAGCTTGCAGTTTTAAAAGGATCATCACAAGCCCATTAGCACTGGGCTTTCTTGCCTAATTCTCTCTCAACTCATGACATGATCATGTCTGAGGTCATACTGCTTATAGATAGTGCACTTTCAAATATGTGTTTCAGCCATAAACCTGTCAAATTAGGAAAATTGCACATCCCACAAAGTGGGAGTGCATGGTGTGCTAACAATGCCTCTGAATGACCTCTTCTAGTGGTTTCATCGGGGATAGAATGGCACCTTGTGTTATGCCATTTAACAGTTCCTTTTTTGAGGAACAGCTATCCCTAAGCACCACCATCTCGAATCTGAGAGATGGGACCAAAATCACTGAAGCACAATACTCCCAATTCCCAAGGTGTTCCAAAAGAATACCATGGCTGATTGTGCTGAATGCTGTTGAGCGATCCAAAAACACCAGCAAGGACACATTCCCCATGTCAGTGCTCAGGTGAAGATCATCCACTAAGGCAACCATAGCTTTCTCATCTCTTGTCCCCTATTCTGAAGCCCACTGTATCATCCAAGACTGTCTTGAGCTGGACGACAAGTGCCCTGTTGATCACCTTGCCCAGAAAAGAAAGATTTGATACTGACGTATAGTTGTTAAAGTCCAGAGGCTCAGGAAGATTGGTGGTACCCTCCTGTAATGAACCTGAGTGGGGGCATAGTAACAGGGCCTCCTTAGAGACCAAGAGTATTTAAGAATGACTGGCTGGAGCAAATAGAAACCAGGTAGCCGAAGGGAGGGGCTAGTTGAGGGAGAGAAATAACTGAATTTAACTGAAAGAAACAGATGATTGAAGTGCAGTTGAAAAAAAGAGCTTTAGAGAGCTGACGAACAAAGCTGATAGCTGGAAGAGAATGTTGGTGGAGAGAGAAAGAGAAAGAAAGAGAGAGAGAGTTGTGCTTAATTACAAAATAAGTTTTACCTTGACAGTGTGTTTAATAAAGATTTGTATATATTTTCATACACAGAGGTTTCAAGAGAGTGTCATTTCTCTGGACTGGATTATACATGCTACCATTATTATCATTAGTACCATTATTACTATTTGTACCAATAGTACCACATTCATTGAAGAGATAAATCATGGCTAGTCCTTATTTCTGAAATGGGGCAGATTTAAGGGAAGCAACTGGAGGGAGATAACCCTGGAAGGAGACACCAAGGGAGCAAGAGTGAGGAGGGTGCTGCATTCTCAGGAAGGGAGAATGGAAGCCGACCTGTTTGCCATAGCCCTGGCTTGATCCAGAGATCTCCCTGGCTGTTCAGACCTGGACACAAAGAGGTGTCAGGCTGGGCAAGACTCGGGTGCTTCACACCTCCTAATGGATTGTTTGGCCTTGTTTTAATGCATATCTACTATCCTTTGCATAGGATACCTTAGTTGTTACATAGTTGTTGCACAGACACATATGCTTCTTCTGCCTTTTTTTGTACTTTATAGAACTTTATAGAAGCTGTACAAGGTAGTGAACCTATTTTGGATAGCTTAAAAGAGCTGTAATGGCTGTAATAAAGCCTAGTGTGGATTCACTGCCCCACTTACATAGAAGTCACCACTGTTTGTTATCTGTTGTAGTAACAACTCCAGCAATGGCATTTTTCTGCCCAGCACAACACTTCAGGTGGTGTACCATAACATCATATTACAAAAACAAAACAGAAGCAGAAGGTTGCTTTAAAAAATAGCTTTGAAAAGCCAAAGCCACGACAAAATAGAGAAGGTCTAGTGCGGGAATTTCCAGCATATCTAAAGGCGTTTGCAAAACCTGCCAATAGTAGCAGGCCTTCCACATCTGCTTTTAATATAGACACAGCAGCTGAAAATGTAGGACTTTGTTGGTATTCAGGCAGGCACCCAAGTTGTTCAGAGCATGTCACTCAAGAGGACAAGCTTTTTTATTACTGTTATTATTTTTACTGTTCCAAATGAGCTCATTTCCCTCCACCTTTCATCAAAATACCATATGCATCAGAACAGAGTCTGACAGTCAGTAGAATCATCACCCTTATCAGCCATGGCATCTAGACAAAGGAGGAAGGGTACACGTTTCCCCAGGTCCAGGAGGAGACTGCTAGAACAATCTGGGACTGCTACTGTACAAGCATAATTATTTCTTCTTGGCAGATTTAAAAAAATATCTGACAACAGGAAAGAAGAAAAAGTAACCAGGAAAATGAGGTCAGTATCTAAAACCATCTCATAGGCTTAGAGACAGTAAAGTAAATCAGTGAAAGAAACAATCTTTTAACCAGTGCATCTTACATTTGCCAGGTTTCCTTGTTTAAAGACAAAAGTGGATTTGCATCCATTGACCTTGTGCTCATCTCCCTAAATTGTGGGAGATTAGAAGGAACTGGCAAAGCCTCCTTTGAATGTCCTTTGCCCAAGAAAACCCTATGAAATTCATGGGGTAACCATAAGTTGACACGTGACTTCACGGCACATACACACACACACACCATCTAGTTTGCTTTCCCTCATATATCAATAAATTTGCCTGTTACATTCTTTAGAGCAGGAGTAGGCAAATTCTGGAGGTCTAGGGGCCAGACTTCAGCACCCAAAATGCTACTACAGCCTCATCAGTCCTACAAAAATATTTTAAAATGTTGAAAACAAAACAAAACTGAAAGTCCCTGGCTTTCTAAAACATCTTGGGAGTGTAACAAAACTACAAATCTTGGCAGCTTCCAGTAGTTATTTCATACTACACCATTGTAGAACAACGATTCCATTTTAACTGTAATGACAACATCCCATGGAATCCTGGGGTTTGTAGTTTGGTGAGGCAATAGGGTTTGCAATCCTAAATGCCCTTTCCTGAACTGCAAATTCCAAGATTCCAAATGATGTGAAAAAGCATCTGGACTGGGAAAAGAAATGTTTTGCCAAAAGCTCTTTTTGAAGTAAGATGAGGGCTGAAGATGGTGGTAGTTTGAGGCCTGCAAAAGAGGTTTTGGGAGCCACCTGTGTCCCATGGGCCACAGCATTCCAACCTTTACTTTAAGGATTGTATTATCAGCTTGTTTTCCACATCACAGATGCAATGAATAGCATTCATTGCAGTGGGGCTAAAAACTACGACATTTGGGGCTTCAGGTAGAAGCCGTTAGCAAACAGCTTTCTCAGATGGCAAAATAAATCTTATTTGTTTGTTTGTTTTCCACTGACTTTATGGTCTAATAGATGTCTATATCAGATCTGGCATTAGAAGAATGTCCAATGTCAGATGCCTGCATTATCCTGAGTCCATGATCCTGGGCTTTTGAATTTAACTACATGTAGACTGTGGATAAATGAATAAATGCAGGGGTAAATGCAGTGAAATTTTCTGATCTTTCATATCAAGAAGCACAACCACAATGGAGGACAGGCTCCTGGCTCCCTACAGTTTCTCCCTGCAAATGGCCCCCCAGCCTGGTCCCCACATTAACTAGCATACATGTATGGGATATCTGATTGCTGCTATAATGTAGTTCTGTCTTAAGTAGCAGTGTGCAATTACATATGAAAAGATTTAGTAGAATGCATGCATATTAAGCCTAGATCAGTGGTTCTCAATCCTTGATCCTCCGGATGTTTTGGACTTGACTCATGGAAGCCCTGATCATTGGCCAAGCTGGCTAGGGATTCTGGGAGCTGAAATTCAAAAGAAACCTGGCAAATGAAAGTTTGAAAACCACTGGCCTAGATGACACTACTGTGAATCTGCAGCCACAGGCAGGTGTATGGTCAAGAAGTGTTGGGAATATTTATTTTAATGCATATAGCCTTCATGCTGGTACGTTTTCCCTGGCTCTCTAGTAACACTTAAGAGTTTTTTTGTTTTTTTTAAATCAGTATTGTGAGAAATATGTTATAGTCAAGGAGACAGTCAGTATTATAGCCAATATCACAGTCAGTTCAGCTCCTTTTAGCTGAATATCCATGGTCTACATAGTTAATTGCCACCAAGTTGGCTTCGACCTATGGCAACCCTATGAATGAAAGGCATCCACGATACACTGTTATCAACAGCCCTGCTTAGGTTTTACATACACAAGCCTGCTGCTTCCTTTGATTGCATCTATCCACCAATAATACAGTCTTCTTTTTTCTATTACCTCCCACTTAATCAAGCATTATCATCTTTTCTAGTGAGTTGTGTTGTTTCATGATATGGCCAAAGTACAATAGCCTCAGTTTGGTCATTTTGGCTTCTAGGGAGAATTGGGGCTTGATTTACTCTGAAAACCACTTATGGGTAATTTTAAAAGTCCATGATATCCAGAAAACTCTCCTCCAGCTCCACATTTCAGATGAGTTGATTGTCTTCCTGTTCACTTTCTGCATTGTCCAGCTTTCAAAGCCATGCATTATACAAAATCAACTTAAATACATTTAAATTGATTTTGTATACATAAATATAAATTTAATAATCAGCATAAGTGGGAACATTTTATTTGTTAATAATTGGGGGTAGTTAATTTAATAATATCTAATGAAGAATTGATTTTATTTAATACTGTCTAAATTTTAATCTGATATATATATATATGGGCTGTTTTCTCTCTGTAATTTTAAAATGCTTTTTAAAATCCATCCAAAATAAATGTGTGGCCCTCAAGCACTTGGATGCCTGTTGCCCACTACTCTTCTAGGGGAAGAAGTGCAAACTGGCTTTTATGAGATCCTAAAAGAATGCGACACATAGGAAAGCCCAGTGTGCTGAAATCTGTTAAAGAAAATGTAGCACACAGGTAAATAAATTACCATTTCTCTTTCATTTAACCATCTACCAAACTGAACTAGACAGCAGCACTCTTGGCCTTGGAATATCAAATAAATAGCTAAGAAGAAATCAGATTGAGAGCGCAACCTATTTATTTCTTTAAGAATTGGTCTCCCAAAAAGGGAATAGGTTAAATGAGAACAGCTCGGCCAGATTTTTTTTTTTTTCATCTCTGTTTTGAGGATTATGGTGGTGGGGTAATTTTTGGGGGAAAACAGCTAACAAAATAATAATCTACCAAGTCAGCTACTCAATTATTTCCAAAATCTCCCCCACCTCGTTGAGATGTTTCAAACCTGATGCAAATTGATGGCCTCTTTTATCCTCTTATCTGGTGATGCATTTCCTCTTTTCTGGAGATGTTCAAGTAGCCAGCCTAAGAATGGAAGAAACGATGAGATTTCATCACATTTACATATGTTCACAAATATTTTTACGTAAATGAAATGTGTTTTTCAGTTTTAGGAGCTAATTTAGCAGTAACACTTTCTACAAAGAGCCTTTCCACACCATTCTATTATAGTGCTATTACTCCACTTTCAACATCCTATGGACTTTTGTAGTTTACTGAGGCCAAAGAGCTCTCTGGCTGAGAATTCTAAAGGCCTTTCCCTAAACTGCAAACCCCAGGATTCCATAGGATGTTGAAAGTGGAATAATAGCACTATAACAGTGTAGTGCAGAAAGGCCCAAAGACTAGTTGTTTAAATAAGAAAAGATAGCATTCCCAATGAGAAAGATGAACTGAATATGCCCTTTTCTCTGTGAATAGTAGGAATGTTTTATTGAATTGTTTTCCGATTTGAAGAGTTTGTAACAATGCAACACTATCTATGTTTTCTGAGAAGTTCAGTTATATTCAAGTAGAGCTTTCCCCAAGGGTATAGCTATGAGGAAGAAAAACTGAGGGCATTGCCCTTCCAAATAAGAATTCTGCCCCCAAACGAAAATTTCCTTTAGTCCCCAGGTTTCCACAATTGCAGTAAATTAAAACTATAGTTAAGTATTTGAAAATAGAATGGCCCCTTCACTTTCATCAGGGTTCAGGGCACGAAACCCTCACAAAAGTAGAATAACTCCCCCCTGTGTTCCCCCTCCCATTCCCTTTCCTTTTGCACACTGGGGCTAGCAGTAGGGGAATGAGGAGGAGAATATCCAGAAGGGACAAGGAAGCCTTGCATAAACCTTCCCTTCCAATACCATTCCCTTGCCTATTGCCTTGACGTGAGCCTTCAGCACTGGGGCCAGAGGCAAGGAATTGGGAGAGAGAGAGCTCCAAAGGGGAGAAGGAAGGTGTGCACATGCTTCCCACCCATTTCCTTGCCTTTTGTCCAGGCACTTGCCTTCTTTCACTGCACCCTGCAAAATACAAGGGAATGAGAAGAGCAGAATGGGTCAGGGAAGGCATGTGCACACCTCACAAATAATCACGTTCATGAAGGTCAAACCCGCAAATGTGGAGGGAGGACTGCAGAGTTTGGCCATTCAAGGAAAAGGGGCAGAAAAAGTTAACAAGCAAATTTGAGCCCAGAAAATGTAAGAATTTCCATGTCTCTCAGCAATGCTACAAATTCAACGCGCAATGGGGCAGCATTGTTATTTGGAGGGGCAATGCTCTTATCTTCTACCACAACCAGCACAGGTAGATGTACCCCGGCTTTCTAACAGGTATCACATTTAAAGGTTAGTTGCCTGAAATGCCTACAGGTAATGCTGTATAACAGGAGCCAAGTGGCATAGTGATCTAAGTGTTAGACTAAGACTCTGAGAGACCAGAGTTCAATCCCTGCTTAGCCATGGAAACTCAGTGAGTGAATGTGGGCAAATCATATTCTCTCAGCCAAAGACAAAGGCAATGGTGAACCTCCTCTAAATAAATTTTACCAAGAAAATCCTACGATAGAGTTAACATCAGTTGGAATCACCTTGAAGGCACACAGCAACAGCAAATTCAACTCGCAGTCATATGTTCAGGAGTTCCTGTTTCTCTGGGGAACATTTTATTTTCAGGTTCTACACATATTTCTCTGATAAAACACAACCTTCTTTAGTGCCTAGCATTAAAGCATTTTTAAAAAGCTTTACTGGTAGCCACCCTTTTAAGACATTGATTTTCTGTTCTGCTGTGTGAGCCAAATATTGCAGTGGTTGGAGTAGCACTGCTGAAACTGGGGGGGGGGGATATCAAGGCTGCAATCATAACATCATCCCTGTCCATAACAGCTGCATTAGCTGGGTAGGAGCAAATTAGAAGCATTAAAAGGATAGCAGTAGATTAAGTAGATTTTAGCTTGAAGCTTTAGTTTATAGGGTATATTTTATTAATAATGGGTTAGGCTGATGTATAAACTGAAAACCCTTTGGCTTCATATTTTCCATTTTAATAGCTTATTTATGCTGATATACTTCTCAGCCCCTACAGCTGTTTGTTTGTGCATTTGAGTTTAAAAAATAAATAGGGATTGGTTGTGGTAAATTTCTACATTTCATACAGACCAGATTCGAGATGGGTTGCTATCAGAACAGGAACATGTGCTTAAATAATTCTTCTATAGTTGCCCCAATGCTAAGGTACACAATTCCAAGTGATGACAAAAGTAATGGAGTTCACCTCAAAACGGCTGTGCCTTTTTAGAAAATTGGATGTACCTGGAAGTAGGGCCACCTCAAGAAAGATTTCTGCCCCAAACAAAGCAGCAAATAATCCACCTTGCTGCACCCAAGAAAATCAAAATACATAGGATTTATATTCCTGATCAAGTTATTGTGGCATCTGAGGCAGAAATTCCCACAAGGTCTTCTTCCCTTCCTTAGCAACAATGAATACTTGATTTTCGGAGCCATGAAAGTACAACAAATTGTTATTATTACTGTGTTATTATTATGAAACACTGATGATGATGATGATGATGATGATCATGATGATCATGATGATATAATAAATAGTAATAATTTGCTTCCCTTATTCTACCTTAGGGCATAATGCCATGATGTAAAATACATTTTCACATTTGTAATTCAGGTTTATACCAATACAAATAGCTTCAGGTACGCAGCAGGAGGCCAGGAATATAGTGGGCTTTAAGGGGAATATAGTACTCTCTTTGTTTCATTTGAAAGAAAAACCCTACCTCTGAACCCAGAATTTGTACTAGAAGGAAGTCCGCCATTAGTTTCAGTGCAGAGTTTGTCCAGCCCTTTCCCCTAACCAGTAACAGCTTCAAAAATGGGTTTAGGAACACTTCAGGGGAAGAAAGGATTAAATTCCTCCTCAGTGTTTGTTATGATTCCAATAATTCTTAAACGTTTCTTCTACCCAGTACTATCCACATTTTGAAAAACCTGCACATAAAATGCAAAGATGAACTGAATGTCATATTTAGTTTGTCCCTGGCACTTTTATGTTTATAGAAAGGGAAAATGGTAGCTGTCCTGAAGAAAAGTAACATAACACATACCATCTGTATAAAAGATTCTTTCGTATCGCAGCAGAGTATAGCAAAATTCCCTTTCGCAGGCAGAAAATGTCTTGTTTGATTTGCTGTGAGCCATATACTTTTCTAACTCAAGCATCCTACTTTTTTGAAAAACTGAGTTAGATGAAAATATGCTTTTTGAATTCATATGTACCCTTGCACAGAATGCCAGAAAGTAAAGCCAGGTCCCTGACTAACTGAACTGAACAGACCTCTCACTGTCAGTTTCATCTGTTAGTAATTGTAGAAACATATTTGCAAAGTTCAATTTTCCCCCAGGAAGCCACCCTATTTTCCCTTTGTCTCTGTAATTTTACAGGTATATCCAGTAAGGAACGTTTAACTGTCATCTATTAATGTGAATAACACCATCCTCTTGTTGTTGGTCAGGTCATCCTCTTGTTGTCGTTGTTGTTCATTGCCTCACTTAGGGCCTTATCACACTACACTGTTGTAACACTATCATTCCACTTTAACTGCCATGGCAATATTGCATAGAATCATGAGATTTGCAGTTTAGGGAGATACATTTAGAATTCTCATCCAGAGAGCGCCAGTGCCTCACCAAACTACAAACCCCAGAATTCTACAGGATGCAGCCAGGAAAGTTAAAGTGGAACAACAGCACTATAACAGTGCAGTGCATTAGGGATTTAAGTGATGCAACTAGGCTGGATTTTGAGGGTGCAGTACAAGACTCCACATCTCATCCCAGCCACATTCTGATTATCATTTAGGATTGGTAGTTAACAATGGCAGGGCAGTGGCATCTTGTGACTCTGTGGGATGGTGAATCTGCTTTAGGCTGCTTTCAGAAACATTACTTCTTTCCTTTTCCTCCTCCTCTTCTTTATTTTAGGTGTCCTGCCTTTGGGGGAGGCAGCAGATTTCAAATTTTGAATGTGTTTTCTGCTTCAATGTCTGCTCCAGCTCTCATTTTACAGAATGGAAACCTCTCAGGCTCAGGTACAAGTATACCTGGCCAAGAAACTGAGCACAAAGTAGACATGGGGATCAGGGCCTCAAATAACAAATTATTTGTTGTTGTTGTTAACTGCTGTCACATTGACTTGGACTTATGGCAGTCTCATAAATCAGAGTCCTCCAGGTCAACTGTCAAGAGCCCTGCTGAGATCTTGCAGACTCCAGGCTTTGGCTTCTTTGATTGAGTCTATCCATCTATAATACAGTCTTTTTCTTTTCTTACTCTCTTTTATTTTACCAAACAGAGCATTGTCATGTCTTCTCAAGATATATCCAAAATGCAGTAGTCTCAGCTTACTCATCTTGGCTTCTAGGGAGAGTTCAGGCTTGACTTGCTCTTTTGTTGTTAACTGCCCTAAAGGTGACTGTAACTTATGGGACCTTATGCATAAGAGAGTGCCAAGTTCTTTTGTCATCAGCAGTACTGCTCAGACCTTGCAGGCTCAGGGCTGTGGCTTCCTTGATTGAGTCTATCCACTCATAATGAGGTCTTTCTCTTTTCCTAGTGTTTTCTACCTTGCCAAGCAAATCACCTTTTGGCCCCCACAAGACACGGCAAAATACTTTTTTTCACAGAAGGCAATTGTTGATGCTCAGAGAAAGACATACAGGTAAACACACCTGTCACAACACATGTCACATCACAAATTGGAAACTAAAACTGGAGGATGGAAACAAACACACACATACACCAGGCAGCATTTTTTTAAGGGGACACCTTATTCTCTCTCAAAGTATATACCCCATCCCACTGAATAATCCCCATAACCCCCTCTAATCCATAAGGATCTTTCTATCAGAGTTACCTTTTTTCTGGGCATGCTTCAAAATAGAGTGCTGGACTACAGTGGCCCACCATTTTCATTTTCTAAACATGCCTCTGAGGCCCACATGTAGTCCAGAGGTATTTTTGGAAGTAAAAATAGTGCTAGAAACTGGTGTTATCTTTTTGCTGTATGTGAACCTTTCCTTTTTTTAGCATTGGCCAAAATCCTAGATCAGCTACTTAGTTAAGTATAACTGATTTGTTAAGCATACTTAGCTAAGGCCATTTCCACACTAGACTGTTATAGTGCTATTATTCCACTTTCAGCATCCTATGAAATCCAGGGGTTTGCAGTTTAGGGAAGGTCTTTGAGGCCCCTCCCTAAACTGCAAACCCCAGGATTCCATAGGATGTTGAAAGTGGAATAATAGCACTATAACCGTCTAGTGCGGAAATGGCGCAAGTAGTGTTTCCTGGCCCAAATCCTTACAACCTGCTTTACTTGGCAGCAGCCACTGAAAGTGATGGAAGCCCATTTTCCTGTCTTCTGTTTAGCCTACTGACATTTCTACCTTCTCCCTCCAACGCTCTCTGTTGCAACAATCAGTATCAGGATCCCTGTCACAATTGCTCCTTGTACCAGAGATTGCTGGCAGAATAGGGGTGGAAATATTAGTATGCTACACCCTGATCAACTGAACAGACCTCTGTTGATAGCAGTGGCTGCTGCCCAGTAAAGCAGGTCTGGGGTCTTTTACAATCATAGCAGTAGTGCCACCGTTATGAACATACAGGCACTCTGAATATGAATCAGCTATGGATGTGTAACTCTAGTTTATGCATCCGCAACTGTGGTAGTGAATTCCAGCTATTAAAAATAAAAATAAAAAAGGGCAGGGACAGGCAACAAGGAAAGCATCTTTGGGGTTGTTGGTGCCCATTGGCACCACACTGAAAAGCAACTGTGTGTGCATATTTATTAATGATTTATGTTGAGCTCCATTAATATCCTGCCTTTCCTGAGTTCAAAGTGTACTTGGCTTCAGAGCTTGGGAAGTTACTTTTAATATGAACAATATCATGACATGCTGAAACTATTCCTAACTGATTGGAGGAAAAAGGATATACAGACAAAATGGATTTTTGAGTTAACACAAGTGGCACAGACCAGGAATAGACAATTCTATCCCTACCTATGCATGCTAACACAAGTATTTTAAGACAGCTCTAAGGCCTCAAAAGAACCATCACTGTCTCTCTTTCTTGGGCAAATCATATCATGTGTAAATCACACTGTTCCTCTAAGGATGACAAATATGTGATTATTCCGTATTTATTCTCACAACAGCCTGTAAAGTAGGTTAGGCTGAAATATATTAAATGGTTCAGCTCCAACTAAAAAAAATCATGACTGAGGAGTAGTAGAACCAAATCTTCAAAATTCAGCACACTAGCTCCTTCATCTCTAACCAGCCTATCAAAAAGATGTATCTGTTGAATTTCTGGCTATCATATATAGCAGCAGTTTACTTATTCTTGTATTACTGTTCTAATTTGGTCCCTAGCTAAACCTAATTCTACTCACAGAGAGAAGATGAGAAAATGTGATTAAAAAAATATGGTGTGTGTGTGTGCGCACGCACATGTATGTGTGATATCACAGGATATAAATGGGTTGGGTACAGACTATCAGAAAGACCATACCTCCTGATATGAGCTTGCTATCATTGTGTGATTCTCAGAGAAACGATCTTTCCCAGTCTGACCTGTGTCACAGACAAATTTTATGAGGATATCAAAGAGGGCTTTTGTGAGAGCTGCTCCTAAACTATGGGATTGCTTTACACAAAAAGCCTTATGGGCCTTTCTGCACTACACTGTTATAGTGTTACTATTCCACCTTCAACATCCTAGGGAATCCTGGGGTTTGCAGTTTAGGGAGGGGCATTTAGAATTCTCAGCCAGAGAGCAATTTGGCCTCAGTAAACTACAAACCCCAGAATTCCACAGTATGTTGAAAGAGGAATAATTGCACTGTAATAGTGTAGTACAGAAAGGCCCTCATGTTTGCCCTGTTTTTGCTTTCCTTCTGTAGCAGCAAAGACTTACTTTATTTAGACATGCTTTTGGCTGTTAATTCATTATTGTGGAAGGGTTTTTTATGTGGAATACTGTTCTTGTTTTGTTTTGTTTTCTATCTTATCTGTTACTTGCTTTTAAACTGCTTTTAATTTAGTGCTCTATTAACCTTTTAACTTGACTTTAGCAATACTCTGTTTTAAAATGTATTATGAACCATCTTGGATCTCACACAGGCATACCTTCTAACTGTTCCAATTTGTCAGGAATGGTCTTGATTAATCAACTGCTGTCTCACTTTTTCATCTGCCTTTAAAATGTCCCAGTTTCTCTCTGCAACTCCCACTTTCCCCCTTTGTCCCCAGCTTACTTCATTTGCTGCAAGTTTGTACTCAATGAACTCATAGAGGGAGAGGAAAGGAATCTTGCCCTTCTCTGTAGAATTAGGCAAAAGCAAACTGCCATAGTTCTCCTGGCTTGAGTGTTTTTCCTCATTCATAACTTTTGCCATCCTGATCACCTTACGATATTGTCTGGCCACATGTGTCCCAGTTTTCACCTACATGAATGGAAGGATATAAATTAAACAAACAAACAAACAAATAAAATAGTTATGCTTACTCCACATCCCTGAGAAGCAAACTGATTTTAAAGGTGCAACACTTACTCAGATTTGGATTCCTTTGGAAGGACATCAGTGTGGCATTATAATATGTACATTTATTTACAAATACAATAGCCCCTCCACATTCACAAGGGTTTGGGGCACAGAAACCTCAGGGAAATGGGAAAACTGCAAATAACTACCCCCCAATTCCTCTCCCATTCACCTCTGGAGCTTCCCTCCTTCCATTCCTTTGCCTCTGACCCCAACTTTGGGTGGGGGAGGAAAAAAAGAGAATCTAAAAGGCTTACCAGTGCTTTCACCTCAGAAAAACAAGAAGGGAGTTCTGGAGTTCTAATTACTTCTGGTGGCCATCTTGAAAAAGGAGGAGTAGGTGCAAAGAGAGCACCTGACCAATCAGCAGCCAATATATAGCAGAAAGTGCAGCCATATGGCAGATAGTTCCTCTTTCAGCAATGGGAGAGGACTTTGCTCATGCAAGGGGGAAAAAAGTCTATTTTAAATACAAGCCTGGCAAGCCTGGGGTGAGGAATGCAAAGGATGGGAGGAGGAAAATGGGGGGGGGCAAGAACATGCCTCATGAATAATCAAATTCATGAAGGTCAAACTTGTGAGGGTGGACTGTATATATTTGTTGGGCATAGCATTCTCAGGTGTGAGAACCTGGATCTTCTTCCTCAGGGCAAGGGGAGAACTCTCAAGATGAAAGCAGTGCCATACACCTTGGAGCAGCAGCAGCAGTAAAGCCAAGAGTTGATTTGCCGCTTTAGTGGTGGCAGATCCACCAAGCACCCCAGCCTTAAGCCAGTTTTCATGTTGATTTCCCCCTATATCTGTTATTTGCTCCACAGGGCTATTTATTTATTAAAAAGTTTATATTCCACTCTATATCACAAGATCTTTGGGAGAAATAGAATGCATACTGATCAACACACAAAATTCCATTCACCCCATTCACACTTCCTGCTCACAGCTGATGTGAATCTTAAGACTGCCTCCAATGCTGCCCAGGAATAGACTTGCAAATGTCTCTTCTTTAGAATGTTCTAGTAATTGGTGTGCTTGGGTAGCACGTGTGTCAAATGATATGCTTCTGTCTGTTACAGGAGTACTTTGCTCAGTGAGAGAGGTACAATCTGGTGCACCAGTTTAACAGATGTGCATATTTGTCATACCTGGTAATGGATTGTCCTGATCGATATGAAAAACAATGTCAAGGTGCTTTTGTGCTCTGCCACTTCAATGTGCCTGTGAATGAGTCAGTGAAGCTCAAAGAGCTAAGAACAATCAAAGAAAATATAACACACTAAACAAGCACTGGTCATACGGCTGAGGGGTTCTGGATGTCGCAGTCAAAAAATGTAATGTTTCCAAGAGCTGAATGGAATCAGTTCCTGTCCTGGGAGAAAAGAGGAACAGAAATGAAATGAAATGAAATAATTCGGTTAGGCACATCTCAATGTAAGATACTAGGAAATATTTAAACTTTCTAAAACTATTACTCTACTTGTCTTTCGGCATCAGATGGATTGAAGAACTTCATGGAATGTTAATCTTAAAATTAAGATTAAACCCAGACTGCTTGTTTGGGTTTTACATATTGATAGCTGACTTAAGGGAAAAGAAAAGAAAAGAAAAGAAAAGAAAAGAAAAGAAAAGAAAAGAAAAGAAAAGAAAAGAAAAGAAAAGAAAAGAAAAGGACAGACAAATGAAATATAACAGCCATTCACATACATGTATTATCTATGAGGAAAGGCAACTGTACTTGATTCTAAATATCTCATCTGGCTAGATTAACTGGGGACCATGAATCACCCACAGGAACAGTGCCCAAATTATCCTTCTTAAAATAAAGACCATCTAATTTTAAACTGTAATGGATACACTGTGCAATGGGCCATGCAGGCACTGACATGCTGTTCTACTTTAATATACGGCTTAAAACATATTGTAATTAAATGCAGGGAGTTACTGCACAGACATCCTCTTCTGTGCTATCGGCCCATCCAGGCAGACCAAATGTGTTGCTTTATTGGAAGATTCGTTTCCTATACTTATATTTTCGCTCTCAAGATCCAAATGACGGTCTACTACTCCAGGTCTGTTCCATCTCGTTTTCTACTTTTTTCCCCCAACTCTTTTTTGCTCTTTTTTAAAACTGACTTTAAAAAGAAACCTGATATCTTCCATGTGCAGTTGAACTAGTAGAGTTCATAAATGTGGCTCATAAATGTGGCTTACTTTGGTTTGGTTGGTTGTTGTGGATGAATGACATGTTAGCTGCTGGTGTATCTAATTGCCTCACCCCTTCTGAGTTTCCTTCTCTGTCTAGTTGTATTTCCAGGTTGGAATCTTGGCATTCTCTTTTTCCTCCTGAAGTTCCTGTTTTATTTTTGCTTAAAAAAAAAAACACTATACATTGCTAGCAGGGAACTGAAATTCTTTTGCTAGTCAATACAATATTTATTTGGCTCCCACTATCATTGCTTCAGCCTGTCCTACTCTTCACCTTCATTTATACAGCTACCATGAATCCCCCCCCCCATTGTATTTGTTTCAAACCCTCTGTATTTCCATAGCACCAGAGGGAAAGGGACAGAAGAGGAGGGCTGAATCCTCTCCACACCCACCTCCAATCAAAGTGAAATGGCTGCCCACTGAGGACTAAAACTTTCCCCTGGAATGTGCAGTAAAATGAGGTATCTCTGCATCCTTCCTCCAGGTTTGTTAGCAATTTGTCAGTTAGCAGTTACATTTCTATATATCAGTGTGAAACACTCCCTAAGCAGTTTACAATGTATTTAGCTAGTTGTGTCAGGACCCTGGAACTCCAGGACTCAAGCTCTGAGTCTGAGCCAGAGGCCCTGGAGCCTGCTGCACCAGCACAGCCCACTCCAGAGGCTGCCCCAGGCACAGAGCCCTTGGCCCCAGTAGTCCCAACAGCACAGCCAGGGGCTGCCTCAGACCCAGCCAAGCCAGAAGAGTCAGATGGTGAGATTCAAGAGCAGGTGCCTACTTACCAGCAGCATCGGGAGCAAAAGAGTGCTCTCAGGAGGTCACAGCGTTTAAATAGAAAACGCCAGGCAATCAGGGTCCAGCTGTGATAACACCTGGAGGAGTGATCTGCCTATAAAAGCAATCACTCAGCCTTGTGGCCTTTGTTGGCTCACAACCGTCCATCTTGGTGGGGGGTGGTGCTTGTTGTGTATCCTGGACCCCAGCCTTGCCTCCTGGAATGCTGCCCGATCTGCTGGAACATCACCACCCTTTTGATCTCGGACCAACTCTGGTAACTTCCCTGTTTGAACAGACTTTGACTGTGTGCTAGCTTGGCTGTGACGTAACAGCCAGGGAGTCTCCCTGCTGCTGGTATTTACTGCTATTGTTTCTGTTCTGTTCTGCTGAAGTAAAGCCCTTTAATTTATTCCCTGCCTTATCTGCAAGAGACCTGCAGCCGGCTCCCTTGGCTGCTCGCCAGGCCTTGGCGTTGACAAGTTGCCCCTAACAAGCTGGGTATTCATTTTACTGACTATGGAAGGATAGAAAGCTGAATCAACCTGGAGCCCTGCAGGATTGAACTCACAACGTTGTGGCTGCAGTACTGGCATTTAATCACTGCACAATCAAGCTTAGTGATATGAAACAGGGGAGATTTTTGTTATTGGTGGTAGGGTAGGGAGAGGAGGTTGGACGGAGAACCTTTGCAAGGGATGTGCCTAGATCATTCCCCCCCCCCAACTTCTCCCTTCTCTTTCCCATTTCACCATGGTATCACTATTGCGCCATGGTGTTCTCTTGAAAATGCTTTTTTTTAAAATGATGTTACCAGCACATGCCCCAAAATGAATGAATATCAGGCATTTTTTCCCCTCTAGACAGGGCAAGTGTAACAAGTTTCATTTTTTGTTGTGGCAGTTCATTTTTTTTTTCTTTTTAAATATCCAGACCATTCTTCTGTCATCCCAGATTATTTTTTTACAGTTCCTGGCACCAGCTGCAATTTTTTATAACTGCTTTGAGTGGGATTCTTTTTAATTCTGAGATATATTGGAACAATATATTCCTTTCTTTTCCCTTTCTGTCTTCTTTTTATCCCCATTTTCAGAGTCTTGTGATGCATTGGTGAAATATCACTTTTGCACAGTAACTCTTTAACTCTGAAAAAATAAAATATTCAAAGATAGAAAATTTGCCTTTGAGGCAATAGGATCACCTCAGCAAACCATGGTATGCTTAAAAAAAAACTTGGGGAGAACTGTAGTGCAGAAACAAGTAATCACTATAAATAGCCCTAAAAAGAATTGAATGAATGGATGCAGAGACAACAACTGGCAAAACCCAATGAGCTACGCTGGCAGAATTCATTCTTCTTCAGTACAATCTGGACTGAATCACAAAACTGTGGTGGGAAACGAAGGCTGGGGCAGGATTCTTTTTTGGAGCGGATATGTCTTCATTTTGCCCCCTCCACACTACACCACTCCTAATATATTCTGCAACCCTGTGCAATCATGTGTTGCAGATATAGCAGATTCTGGTCAACAAACAACCCCTTCAGTTCATGGACCATAAGACAGGGGTGAATCCAGCACTGTTTTTCCTCTCATGCAGTTATTAATCACATGGGGAAAATGATTGAAGAGGGTTACAAACAGCAAACAGAGCAAATGGCCACTACTGCAATCCTTCCTGCTATGGGGCCTTCCTCTCCTTGCAGAGATTGCAAGAACCAACTATCTCATCAGCCAGAGAAGCAGAAGAAATAAAATATCATCCCATCTGTCTCTTCAAGTAGCCTATTTTTACAGGTTTAAAAAATTAAGATATTGTTCCTGTTCAACTTACGGGAAGCACTCCAGGAATGTTGAAGGCTAACTCTGGAAATGACAGATAAATAAATCCCTCTGTGTTCAATAGAGAACAGGCCAACAGCAGTATTAACTGTAAGGCTGCAATTCTATGAACACATATTTTTGAAATATGCATATGACTACACAGGTTGTACATTTGTGTGTATACTGAAATCTAATGTAGTGTGTAAATGTGCATATTATTCAGGGTTTGTAGACTAAAGGATCTTTCTGTACATGCTCAGCAGACAACACCCATCATTATGGGCAAGCAATGATGGGTAAAAATGGAAATACATCCTCACCTCTGCAAGTCAGGAGCTGGTGGCTAAATAAAAAGGAGTGCCTGGCTAATTCCTTTCTGAAAGGCTGTGAGCCCCTAGAAGAAGGTTGTTAATTAGATCCTTCTCAACTTTAAAGTTAACCATCGAAAAACTTAAATCTTATAATAGTATGTTATGATTATGATATTTTTATATCATAAAGAGTTTCAGACTTTTCTGGGAGTCATTTTCTTAAGAAGATTATTCTAGACAGGTAATGAGTAAAGCAAAGCAAGGTCCATCCTGGCTTCATAAAGGAGCAAGAGAAAGCAGCAAAAGAAGTTGCAGGAAAGTTGGAATAAGAAAACTGCAAACAAATGACTGACTTCAGTGGGCAGTATTTAAAATTTAGATTTATGGACTAGCTAAGTACTTATATGTTGTTGTTGCTGCGTGGCTTCAAGTAATTTCTGACCTATGGTGACCCTAAGCTAAACCTACCATGGTGTTTTCTGGGATCTAAGGGTGTGATGCATCCAACATCACCCAAAAGATTTTCCATGGCCGAGCAGAAAACCCTGGTCTCCAGGATTGTAGTCCAGTGCTCAAACCCTACACCATGCTGGCTGGTGACGGGTTTGCTTTAGGATTCGCATAAGTTAGAAATGACTTCAAGGCACACAAGAACAACAACAAACATT
This sequence comes from Iguana delicatissima, assembly GCA_948472985.1. Taxonomy (NCBI): domain Eukaryota; kingdom Metazoa; phylum Chordata; class Lepidosauria; order Squamata; family Iguanidae; genus Iguana; species Iguana delicatissima. The sequence continues at coordinate 294,766 of CAOKZL010001481.1, read as the reverse complement.
CCTTTGTTGTGAATGTTTCTACAGAACATTAATTCTGATTTAGAACAGAGACTGGAACATTAAGAGAAAAGGCTTAACACATTTCATCAATCACTATTGGTGAGGAAATTTTTAACACATTTGAGTTGCCATTGTGTCAGTTGATGTTAACGTTAAAAACTTATAGGACTGACAGAGAAAATGGCATATAATGCTTGGCTTAATAAAATTTCCCACAACTGGCCCATTTAACTGTTGGCTTCTTCTGACACTTTCCAGAGTTATACAAATCCCACACCTGATTGCTGGTGGAATATCTAGTAGTCCACACCATCTGGAAAGTGTCCAGTTCGGTTAGAGAAAGCTATTCTTAAAGTGTCCTGACAAAAAGTTTGTTCAACTGATTTTTGTCAATGCCTCTCTTCTTCCCACCCACACTCCCACCCCTACCCAGTATGTATGCTGTTCACTCATCCTTCAATTACCTTTAATTGATTATGAGAAAATGGCATCAAGTTTGGGGGGAAAAAAACCTTCAAGACGCCTAAAAATTATCTTTAAAAGAAAACCCTTCAAGGTGCCTAAAAATCTTCTTTAAAATATCTTTTAAAAATAGTCATTATTCATTACACCAGAACAGCCAATAGTGTGACTATTCCTCACTTTACTTTTAAAATGTAACTCTGTTATGCCCATGCTATCAAAACCAGTAAATAATGGTTAATAGAATTTATTTCTTCTCATACCTAATATAGAATAGCAAAACAGCTGATTCAAAAGAGAAAGTTCTTACACAAACAAATGTGTGAACCAGCACAGCCATAAACTCCATTTCTTGTGCTGCTCCCATTCATTCTAGCATTATTTGCATGGGAGAGCTTCCCAGCAGACTATGCTCACTCTACCACTTTTTTTTTTAAGAAGCCAGCAGGTGACCAATTTCTCTGTGTATAAATTCAACAGAATGAATTAAGTACTCTGGCAGGAGCACATTGCAGTCTTGGCATGTCACTTCGCTAAGCTAGCAGGATCTTTTGGAACTAGAATGTTTGCTTTTCTTTCCTCTCATTGACCATAGCTTGATAACCTAGCTAACTGAAGGAAAGCAGAAGCCTAAATGAAGCTAAAAACTTCTCTCAGTCAGCTACTCTCTCTTTCATAAATTCCAAAGGCATAAAAAGAACATTAGCATCATCCAGGATTACTGGGATAATGTATGTGAAGCTCACTGAACACTCAGAATGTGAAGTATAATTGTTAAGTATTATTATTTTGCTTGATTTCCTAATGCATGCTGCCCAAATTAGCCCTAGTTGCTACTTTGCTGCATTTAACCATTGCACATACTTCAGGATATCTACAAGGATGATATAGTATAAGGACTATAAGGATGATATAGCTGAGATAGTATAAAATCTTTTAATACAAGATTATATAATGTAATATTATACTGTATTGTATAATCATGTTGTTGTATTTTATAGTTTTATCATCACCCATGTTTGCTTGCCAGTTGCTGTGACATTTGTTTGAGCTGCTATAAACTGTTCTTTTACTCATTATGGTGTTCTATCAACCAAGGTAAACGAGTATCTGTTCTTTGAGAATACCACCTTGCCTTACGCAGGTCTTACAAAATTTTAGATGTGGAGGAGACACAAAGATGTGTGTCCCATCCTGTCCCCTTCACCCTCAAAGCTGAGCCAGAAGACAAACTGTAACCATTTTTAGCTTGCTGCGGTACTCCATACGTAAATCAGAAGCATGCAGTCAAGATCTCTAATCACACAGAAAATTGTAACATGTTCAACTCAAGGTAGTCTCTTCAGACTTCTGGTTCGACCAGCATGTGTGGGTGTTGATAGCAAATGAAGTTTCTTAATGCCTACAGTGAGTGGGTTTTATTGGAGCAATATCCACAATTATGCAAATTCATGTCTGTATACTTTCCTATAGCCATTGGTAGTGCTGGGCAAACCACCCCTTTCAGGGTCATGACAGCCTTTTCTCTACTCAGAAGAAAAAGAAACCATCATTTTTAAACATCTGAATGGATAGCACACAGAAGACTGAGCAAGCTTGTTTTCTCATACTTCAGAGACTAGGGGCCTTTCTGCACTATTCTGTTATAGTGCTATTATTCTACTTTCAACATCCTGTGGAATTCTGGGGTTTGTAGTTTACTGAAGCCAAAGAGCTCTCTGGTTGAAAATTCTAAATGCCCCTCCCTAAATGGGAAACCCCAGGATTCCACAGGATGTTGAAAGTGGAATAATAGCACTATAACAGTGTCGTGCGGAAAGGCCCGAGAACATAAACCAATAGATTCGAATTACAAGATTTCACCTAAACATTAGAAGAATTTCTTTACAGTAAGAGCTGTCCTACTGCCTTAGAGGTGTTGAACTCTCTGACTTTGGAGATCTTTAAACAGAGGTTGGATGGGCATTTTTCACAAATGCTTTAATCGGAGTCTTTCTGCATGGCAGGGGGTTGCAATACATGGTCCTCATGGTCCCTTTCATCTCTAAGATTCTATGAGTCAATAATCATTTACCTGCAGTACTACTCAAAGCTGACTACATGGCAGATGGTTATTCTCTATCTGCTATTTAATCCAAGAATTCCCACAATAGTTTCTCTTGCAGTTGTCAGATACCAATGCTGATTTTGAATCTCCACATTTTCTATGAGTAAAAATGTGCTCAATGAATAATTGCCCTTTGTCAAATACAGCAAACAAATGAGACTAAAATGAAGAAGAAAAGATGGGCCTAGCAGAATCTGTGTGAACCCAAGATAGTTTCTGATCCCAGTGCTGGGCAACCTGAAGACAACAGCCTGGTTCAGAACTTGCATTCCTACTCCAATTAGATAAAAAATGTGTTACATGCTTTAACATAGGATTTCTTGTTTGTCAAGCCATAGTTTACTCTGATGTTCAATCTAGGAAACTGGTTTGAAAGTGCTCAGGATTTGCAATTCTGGTCTATAGGAACATCTCAAATTAGTTTTCAGTTTTGGATGTCAAAGCAAACCAGTTTAACATACCAATGAATCTTATATTAAGATTGACATATGAGAGATAGAAGAAAGAGAGTGAACAGAGGACGTTATGCAGGCATATGACACATCTCCAATCCAGATCTAGATTGTGGAATAAGGCATATAATATCTGAACTGGGCCAGTATGTGACATTTCTCATAACATAGCTAAAATGTCCCAGATGTGTTCTATGAACGTTAGACTTCAGAGGAATATATTCTCTTAAAGGGCATGGGAAATGAAATGTGTAAATAAAATTTGAGTGACCTATTTGAAAATGTTTTGATTAATACACATACAAAGAGAAAATGTCCATCTATACTATTTAGGGAAATAGCTGTGCTGACTTATTTCTCAGAAAAGATTTCCCTAAGTGCCTTCTTCTATCTTGTCAAAAAGTGGTAGTGTAGAGAAAGGTAAACATCATCATTAAAATAATGACATTGGCTCCCATGGTACAAAGCCTGGCAGGTTGTGAAAATTCTCATTGCTCTCCAAACATTTACAGTTCTTCTTTTCTGACTAAGTGTGAGCATCTTAATGGAAACTGGTAGAAATCTTATCCCATTATTCTATCCCTCATGATGAATCTGGCCTTATCAGCAGACCAGGGAAATAATCCAAATATCACCTGGGAAACAGTATCAAAACAGAGCTTAGTTGTCAAAATAATTCATCCCTATTATTTGTTGCAAGTGTTAAAAAGTAACCCTGTTGCTTGTTGCTGCAGTGTTGAAAAAGTAACTCATTGATTGCATTACAGGTATACCTCTTTAATGAGGTAGATGTATTCCTGGGCATTTCTTCTTTAACAGAAAATTTGATACCACATGGAGAAATAACATTGAAGAAACAGGTTCCTACAGCAAAATAAACAAAGAAAACAAAAACAGTTCAACATGTTCCAGCAAACATATTATTTAAAATTAACAACTCATAGGCCCTTTTCACAGGGCATTTGCCATGCAAAAGAGCCCCTCGTGCATTACACAATTGTGAGGAGCGATCTGCACAATGCAGTCACAATCACACGATGCTCCAGGGCCTGGCAGGCACTGCTCGTGCACTTTTTCATTTTCAGCTTTCAGCTTTCAGCTGAAAATGGTGCGAGATTGCTCATTGCTCCAGGGCCCCATGTGCACTTGCCATGCGTGCGGAGCCTCCGGAGCCACGGCGGTCATGCTTCCTGCCCCAGTGCAGCCTGGGAAAGTCCCAGGCTGTGCTGCGGAAGGAAGGTGGAGCTCTCACACTACCTGCTCGGGAGCAGGCAGCTTGTGCAGAGCTGAAGCAACGGGGACATGAGAGCCTCTCGCTGGAGGCTGCTCGCGCGATCCCCGCACCCCAGTGCCGAGAAAAGGTACGGTGCGGAAAGGGCCATATATACAAAGGGAAACAAACAGGTCAGATAAACCTTCCATAAATAAACAGAGCCAGTGTAGTGTAGTGCTTTGAGTATTGGACTATGATCCTGAAGACTAAGGTACAATTCCCCACTCAGCCATGGAAACCCACTGAGTGATCTTGGGCATGCCATACATTTTCAGCCCCCAGAAAGCCCTGTGATACATTCACCTTGTGGTCACCATAAGTCAAAATGACTTGAAGCACCAGCAGCAAGTTAACAAAATCATTTTGAACCTCCTAGAAAACACTTGAAAGCTACTATGAAAATGGATCCTGTGTTAGTATGGCTAATAGCTCTCTCCCAGGGTCTACAATTTATTAATTTACCACATCAAATTGATATCTTCATGTGGCTAATATTAAAAATCATTCCATGTGTCTGACAGGGTCACTGTAAGTGCACGTAGGCAGGAAGGCTGAAAGGCAGAAGTTAGGAAAACTTTGGTCAAGCCAAGTGACTCAACCTGTCACGTAGCCAGGGACCCCTTGAAGACATTCTGACCATCAAACAGACAAAGGGCCCTTTTGCACTGGTATGGCAGCTCAGTAGAATCACAATCAGCCTGCCAAGTGAGGGCAATTTCCACTCTACCTGTGCCTTTGTCTCTCTCGGGCAGAGTCATTCACAAAGCACCGAGAAACATTCAGCTGGAGATGTTTGTTGTTGAAGGCTTTGATCTAGCCCTCCTTGCTATTGTTCTCCCAGGGAGAGAACTAGCCCTCCAGGTATATTTTTTCTATAAAACCCCCATGTTTTTATCTGTTTGGGGGTTCGTTAACATTTTCCTCCTGAATCCCTGTCACTCTGTTTTGCCTCAGCCCCCTCCTTCCCCCATTCTGAGTTTCATCGCTCTCAATCCTCAGTTTCCAACTTTGGCTTTCTGGGCATCAGGATCAGGTAGAGTATTACCCCAGAACACCCCAGAACAAAATCCCTATTAATTTTCCTTACTATCTTCTTCATTAGTTCTTGAATGAATGCGTGTGTGTGTTGCTGTTTATTTTAATTACTCAGAGTTTAATAAAATCTTTAAACTGAACAACTCGCCTAGTTCTTGGCTTGGCCTGACTCTGTAGACTTTGGGTTACAAGATCCTGCTAAGTTACCCTGCCTCTCGTAAAGCTAAAGCAGTGCTCTGAGCTGATTTTCCCCACAATTTTGATAGCTTTTGGGAATCCCCTTAAGAGAGCCCCAAGCAAGCAGGGTAACACCTGGTATGACTTTTTCTTTCACTACCCTCCACTTTTCTTATGATTTCCATTTTGGTGGCTAGACTTATAAGGCCCATGCTTTGTAAATATTCAGGAGATAGCTAGAGAAGTTGGCTTACCTCTTTCTGTTTTCTCTGTGTTTTGCTGTTCAGACACATTCAGTAGGGATTCTGGAGTAGGGATTCTGGAAGCTGCTGTTTACCTTGGTTTCTGTAGGCTATCATAACATGGCTACCATAGGACTGGCTAGAATAGAATCTCACATTTTCACAGCTGAACCTTTATTGCATTGTTTACTGCTAACGCACTACTGAAATCTAGTACCAAAAGCATGTGTTACTCCACCCACCCTTCACCATCTTCCCTACTGTTCTTGCTTGAAAATATCCAGCTAGGCAATGAATGAAGAGAAAAAGCAGGACTGGGCAGTCATAAAAGGATTTTATGAAAAGGAGCTTCTTCATCAGAGGCTTGGTTAAATAAGGCATGCCTGTATCTAGCCTGCTTGTTAATTTTCTGTTGTTTTGCATTGCAGGGGCACTTAGGATTAATTGCAGGATGGCATAAATGTGAAAAAAAAATCCTGACAAAATGTCTCTAAAAATGCGTTTAAATGCCTCGGGATCAACCACATCTAAATTGCAGTTACCTGGAAGTTACCCCATTATCTATAGTAAGGCTTATTTTGAAAACATGCACAGGATTGGTTTCTAAATCAAATATGTTGGGCTCTAACACCTCCACCCTTGATACACACACCATGTCCTGTGTGGGTGGACAGGAAATTCCGTATCCACCCTAGCAGCCTGTTCATTGCTCTCTTGGAACATGGACCTTTCAGAACAGCAGAAGCATCTACTCATGCTAGTTTCTCAGTTCAATTATTTAAAGGCAACCCATACATAGAAGCACCACTTCTTTAATTTGTGCTTTTTATCGGTAAGAGCCGTTGCCCAGAGGGCAGGCTCCTAGAGGCAAAATTAATGAGCACTGATGTAGCATCCACGAAATGTAAAAAGGTAGTATCTTTCTGCTTCCTCTTTTTGTTATGAAAGACAGCAGGAAAAGAAACTTTGAAAATGAATCTAATGTAATTTAAAATGACTTTAATGCAAGAAAAGTCTCTGTTAATTTAATAGGATAGCCGCATCCAGGACTCCAACCAGCATCAACAGGAGTAAATCTTGCAATTAAGTATGAAGGTACATGACCTTGATGGTGATCTCAGTGTGTGCATGCAAGATATGGCTTTTCTAACTATAATGAGTTTTAAATTATTTTCCCCAGCTCTGAACTGATACTGAGCTTCAGCATTGAATTTGCTGATGTTCTATTATTTTAACTGTGCAGATTATTCTTCCTGTTTCTCCTTCTGCACCCTATGAAAAAGTGTGATCTGAGCAATTCTGAAAATGAAAACAGAATCTTCCACAATGATAAATTCCAATTGTGTACCATCAGTCATCCAGGAACAGGTACACAATCCTACCATTCATGATGTCTGACATCTGACAGTCTGTGCAGGTAGGTAAATATAGGATATTCAAAGAACATCTGCAAGCTGAAAGCCCCTGTGATTCTGGGAAATGCTTTGAATGTAACTATACAACATGTGAGATGTTATGACATTATTCTTTACACTTTGATATTGACAGAGAGTCACTCCAACATAGCTGAGCCGTGGCTAATGATTCATTCATTTAAAGAGTTTATATCCCCTCCCTTCAATTAGTTCCAAGGGTGGCTTACAAAGAATCAGTTCCCTAATAAAAGCAGTTTTAAGTGAAAACATTAAAAGCAACACATTTTAGACATGCATCGTAAAAGCAACCAACATAAATGGGACAAAATCAAAGTAGCATAAAATTGTTCCACAGAGAGAACAGACTGGATTTTCAAACTGGGAAAAATAAAAAGAGTTTTGCCTGGTTCTGAAAGTAAGTGCTAGTCAAGTACTTTTGGGGAAAAACAAGCCATCATCCAGGGGGCAATACAGTCTGCAGTAACCAGTCACATCTGAGATAGTGAGAGCATCCAAAGAAGTGTTTCTGCTTTCCTACACATAAAGGTATGTGGTCCTAGTCCCTTGCTGTGAAACAATTCAAAACTAGCACCTTGAATTAAGTCCTCCATCAAACTGCAAGCTAAAACAATTGGGAAAACCACTAATATAATAAAATGATGATGCTAGGTCTTATATTGATCTTAATGCCAGTTTTTGAACCATTGTGAACAGTGTTTTCCCATAGAATATATTCATGCAGTTTAGATAATATTTACATTAGGGATGTTCTTGGAATAACTGAGGCTTCTCTGCCTCTCTTCAAATGTTCTGAACTATTCCTATCCCCAGAAAGCTAGAGATGATAGAAGTTCTATTTCAACACATCTGAAAGGGAGCGGCTTGAAAACTTGTTTCAGATACAGACAATGGCCTTTGGAAGTTTAGAGATGGTGCATGCCATGTTTCTGCCAGAGTTATGTTTTCTCAAAGATCTACCACAACAAGGACTGCAAGAGTTCTGTCCTTTCCAGGCTTACAGGAACAAATGTAAAATGAGGTTTGGGCAACAAAAAGCATTGCTTAAAATCCTAAAGAACAGTTAGAAATTAGTCTGCAGAATCTTCTCTGCTACTTAGAGCACATGGAAGAGTTACTTTTGTTAGATTATAATGCCCACACTTCCTCAGTCAGCATGACCACTAGCCATGGTAACTAGAGTTCTGGGAGCTTGATCCTAGGAACCCTTCAAGGAAGCAAGTAGCACTGAATGGACAATTCAGGAGATTAAAACCTTTTCACCTAAACACAAGTAACATAAACACGGGCTACAAGAAACTAGTTAATGAAGTTCTGCTCCTGTGTTGCATCCTGATAGCAATGGCATAGACAGCAAGTTGCACTCATGTTACACTCTAGACAAATATATAAAAACAAGGTATTCTGAAAACAAAACAGTACTGACTTTTAAAGGGTAAAAGTGAAAGCTGCACTGGAAGCCGAGGACAGTACAATATTTGGCTTGCCAAACCATACCACAGACCAACAGCTTCATACAGCAGACAGCTAAGTGCTTTAGAAGTTGATGTTTAGAAGTCCAAGCGGGGCGGAATCACAGAGCTCCTAGAGAGCTGCTACAGAGGAATAGTTTTGGCTGAATGGGATGAAAACTGTGCAAATCTGAACCACTTCTCAACTAATTGAAGGAAGTTGCTAAATCAGGGTTAGCAACTATGTGCCCTTTGGAGTGCTCACAAGTCTTCTAGCACCCTTCTCCAAATTAACCTTTTTGGTCCAAAATACTTCCTTCTTCTCCCAAATATTTTCAAATGTATTCATGTAACTCCTAAATTATTGGTTTGGTCCAGTGGATGGGGAAATCCTTTAGAAAGGACTGTACAGTCCCCCCTCCACATTTGTGGTTTTGATATTAGCAAATTTGATTATTTGCAAGGGGGCATATGCCTCCCTCTCCATTCTCCTTCCATTCTCTTGCCTTTTGTCAGGGGTAGAGAAGGAAGGCAAAAGTATCCAGGCAAAAGGCAAGAGAATGTGGAGGCGAAGGCACACACATGCCTTCCTTCTACCTCTGGAGCTCCCCCTCCCATTCCCTTGCCTTTTGACCTGGCACAGAGAATGCACACTGAGGCAGAAGGCAAGGGAATAGGGGAGGGGAAGGCACGTGCATGCCTTCCTTCTCCCCTCCAAGCTCCTTCCTCCCATTCCCTTGAAATTTTGCCCAGAAGGAAGGCTGGCGCACCAGGACAAAAGGCAAGGGAATGGGAAGGGGGAGCCCCAGAAGGGAATGGGATGGGGAGGTCCGGCGGGAGTTATTAACATTTTTTCCATTTTCAGAAGGGTTCTGCAGCTGGAACCCTTGCAGAAGTACAGGGGCCACTGTACTTGCTTGTTGAGTTTAGAGATGAAAAGATTACTGGAACTGGAGAGGGGCTGCAGTTGCCAGGACTAAAGAGCTGGCTCTTTTAACCTTGAATAAGGAAGTATTTTTCAGTTATGTAGTTAGGAGGGAACAAACAGGGCAAATTCTTTGTGGTGTAATTTCTATACTGCATCTTCATCTATTATAGACACACACATGCATATATATATACACACACATGTATGTATGTATAGACACACACACGTGTATGTATGTATGTGTGTGTGTATATGTGTATACACACACACACACACACATAAACACACACAAATAGATTTAGGGCTTTAAGATTACTTCCAAACATTGCAATACTACTAAGCAGCATAGGCAGAAGAGTCCTGTAATTATGTCCTGCACTGGCACCTCATTGGTTTCTTAGAAATTTGAGTACAGTACATACATGTCAAATTTAATATATTCTTTATTGTAGTGTTGTTATGTATATATATGGACTTAACTTGGATTGTGTTTGAAATACTCAGTTATAGTTGGCCTCATAGAACCTGGAGAGAGATACATTTAAAAGGGTTTTTCAGGTGGCCCTTAACTCAAAACAGCCAGCCCTCCCCACCACCATCTAGGGTCCTAAAGGGGACTGATGATGTGAACTTGCTTTCAATGCTCAAAATGGCAGGCTTGATGTGGTCTTGCAACTTGCCAGAGGCAGCCAAAATGGATGAATGTGGCCTTGTAGGCTCCAGAGCTTGCCCATCCATATACTAAATGGCAAGCATTTGTCCATTTCATCTATGTGGCATTACAAGGGCTGACCTGAGTTAAGCTACACCTTTAGTTGGTAACAACTACATTTCAAGCAGCCTTGTAATCTCTTATATAACAGACTCAGTTAAATGAAAATGCCAGAGTTCAAAGATGCACGTGTACAGACACATACAAATCATTGTGAATCACAAGTTTTTGAAGGAAGCCAAACTTTTAGATATACATCAAGCTTTTGAAATTCTTATTACCATTCAGAATGATCATTTTTCAATTCCCTCAGAGAGGCGGCTTTTATAATAATCTTCAAGCCTACTGAAGGGAGGAGAATTTTTGCTCCAGATATTAGAAGAACACTTTGCATTTTCTTCTTTTTAAAGATCTATAGTACTTTGAGATTTCTCCCCACTGTTTACTAGCAAGGATGTTGTTAATGTGATGGATTGGTTTATAAGACTTGAATATAACCTATTACACAATATATACAATGTACATGGAATCATGCCACTAACTGCATAGACTTCTGGGGCTGCAAGAATCTGTGTCTGGAGTAAATTTGGGATCTTAGGACATCCAAGGACTTTTCAGTCACAACCATAACTGAACTGGAGCAGAGGGAAAATTTACACTACAATGATCAAGTACATTTACTTTCTGTCTTGTAAATCATAATTAGCCTTTCTGTGGGTCTTATGGTTCTAATAATACATGATGAAAATTAACAGTGTGCCAAATAAATGACATATAATATTTTATGTTGTGCTGTAACTTAGCTTTATACCCACCATGCTAGAATGTTCATGGCCAGGTCATGCCTGTACACAGCCCACTGGTAGCCTTTCAACCTTTCCCCATTGAGCCCTTGATCTGTCGGTCTCTATACATGGAAGGCTGCATCACCTCCCACTCAGTGTGTTAGAAGTCACAGTTCAGGTTGTAAACAGTATTATAATCACAACAGAGCAAGTGCATGAAATCACACAACCTTGACTGTGGAATCTGAAATACAATCTAGCAGCTAGCTAAGCCAGGTTTTCCAAGAGCCAAGGAACTAATACAATTATTTGAAAAATTCTTGTAAACAGTATTATAATCACAACAGAGCAAGTGCATGAAATCACACAACCTTGACTGTGGAATCTGAAATACAATCTAGCAGCTAGCTAAGCCAGGTTTTCCAAGAGCCAAGGAACTAATACAATTATTTGAAAATCTCCATTTGCTGGCAACTTGCCCTATCCCTCCAGTGCTCACATCCCAGCCAAATCATATTTCATTTTTCAGCTGAAAGATGCTGGTTTCCTAGCATCCAGGGGGATTTTGCATAGTAATGTCAGCAGTTTTACAAAGATATGCCAGTACAAAACTACTGTGAGGGATAAATTAGACATATTTGTGACCAATATTCAAACAGGTTTTTTTTAAGGTTCATAATTAATTTAATTCATTTAAATTTGAATCAGTCAAATGCTTTGTTTGGATATAGAAAGCTGATTAGAGGGATGGTTAATTCTGAGAGATTATACTTTCTTAATAACATCCTGTTTGACAGATGATGGCGGTAGTGGTGTTGGTGTTGGTGATTATTGTTCTTGATGATGATTATTAAGAGTAAGACTTAAAGCAGCTTGCAAAAATTAAAACAAATACAGGTAAGTGTACATACAAACCATAAGTAATGGAATACAAATTATTATTATCATGCAGTTAAACTTTCCATAAAACTAAAACAAGAACCATTAAAGAGACCAAGGACAGAAGTAAGTAAGACAGCACACTAACAGAATGGAAAAGTTTTTATTTGTCAAGGCGAGCACAGCAAGAATGGAATTCTAAAGCCTAGGAGCAACGTGGGGGAAGGCTCACTCCTGTGTTCTCATCGAATGTGACTGTGAAGGTGGTGGGATTAATGGAAGAGCCTCTCTCAAAGATCTTAGAGTCTGGACAGGCTCTTACAGGAATGCAATCCTTTGGATAGCCTGGAACCAAGCCACAGGTCTTTATAGCCCTATCTGAACACATCACAAGATAACAGGAATCACTGGTAAAGAAAGTAATGCTCAGTAAAGTAGAAGGCAGTACAGAAAGAGGAATAGTGTGTTACCATACCCTACACCTACCATCCTGTGGCATGTGTTATTTTCATAACTGGGCATATTTATGGCTAAAAAACATGATTGAGGACATGTTGACTGGAAAGTGTGTTGCTGAGACATGGTCAGATCATAAGTTCAGAGACAGGCAGGAAAACTCCAATGCTGATAGGTTTATACTCATCCTTTCAAAATCTCAGGCTCTGTGCACTCTCCAAAATAATGAAAGACAAACTGCCCAGATTGGTGAGCAATCTGAGACCATCCTTTGATATAATCCTGTGGAGACCTTTCCTATTCATCCTACTTGACCAAATCCCATCAATGTTTTGCCATTCTGGAGTTAAGCAGTCAGTCCATTCCTGATCCCCTTGGTCAACCCATCACACCCCTTCAGAGCAGAAAATAGGATATAAAAACCCTAGTTTCAACTTTTTGTAGTATATCGGGTGTAATACACCCATGGTACCCCAGGCTGCTGTTCCTCCATGGTACCTTCAGACACTGTCCGAGCAAGTCTGTTATGACCCTTTCTTCAGGACTAGTAACTACCATCTTTTCCAGCTACTCTTTGTCTATCCAACCTTTCATGCCTCACTTTTCAATAGCCTTGTATGGTCCTTGAGATTATCTGATTTCTTTTGTGTTTGTCAATCCAAATAAAATACTCTGTTTAATTTTAAACTGGGGTCCTCTCTACAGTTAGTACTGGTATACAGGTGAAAAGATCTTGCCATTACCCTCCTCTCACAGGCTTCCTTTGACCTCTAATTCCCCCAAACTCTAAGAAGATGCTGGTGTTGTGGGTGGACGTCAGCATCCCCCACCTGTTAGGACAGGGGTGCCAAACTCAATTTCATCTTGGGCCACATCAGTATTATGGTTGCCCTCAAAGAGCTGGTATCTGTATCTGTAAGACTATGGGCTTTTTCGCACTTGGTGAAGAAATCGCCCCGTTCTGGTACTCAACAGACTGGCGTGCTCCCTTGGAGGATCCAGGCTGATCCGGAGCAGCGCGTGGCCGCGCTACATACTGCTCCGGGGACGAAAATGGTGGCTTCCGGTTCGTGGAGGCTTTCCACCAACCGGAGAAGCTTGCCAGCCTAAAGCCCGCCCCCGGAAGATCTGCAGGCTTGCGCTGGTGCGAGCCTGCAAATCTACACCGGAGCGCAGCCACAGAGTGGGGTGCGCTACACTGTTGAAAGACCTGTTTTAAGCGGTCTTTCAATAGCATGGCAAGCGACCACTTCTGGTCGTTCCAGAGCGGGCTGAAGTCCGGAACTACAGAAAGTAGTCCAGACCCAGTCCGCTCCCAATTGCAAACATCCTCGCTGGAGGACGCTCCGCCCCGTTGCTAAAACAAAGTGCGGAAAAGGCCTATATAAATTTATCTACTCTTTTATCATATTAAATAATTGCCTCTGCATTCGATTATTACTGGTTTTAGTAATAACTAGCTCTGAAACTAGAAGTCTAGGAAAAATAATGGCAAACAGATATTCAAGTGTACAACAACATATATTCAAGCGTACAACTATTGTACAATTTATTGAAGAAAGAGTTTTGAAAACAGAAAGTTATTTTTTATTACGTTAACTTTGTTCAACTTTTGGTCCCAGTTGGGACCTTCTCTGCACCTCTCTCTGCCCCTCAGCCCCTCTCTGTGTCTCTTTCTGCCCTCCGCCCCCTCTGTTTTTTTGCCCCCCTGCCTCTCTCTGTGCTTCTTTTTGCCCCCAGACCCTCTCTGTGCCTCTTTCTGCCCCAGACCCTCTCTGTGCCTCTTTCTGCCCCCTGCCCCTCTCTGTACCTGGTAAGCCCAATCCCCACATTGTGGCAATGCTCTGACAGTGAGAGTTGGAGTGCAGTCAGAAGTAGAAGTAGATTGTGAGTGCTGGCTGCTGGGTCCCTGTTCAGTATACCGGCAGCCAGGGGCTCGGAATATGGGGATTGGGCTCTCCAGGTGGGTGGGGGTGCCACAGCTGCAGGAGAAGTGCAAGGGCCAAATAAAATGGCCTGGTAGGCTGGATTTGGCCCGCAGGCCTTGTGTTTGACAGATGTGTCTTACCGTAACAAGTGCATTATAGGTGGATTGACTCAATCAGGAAAGACATAGCTCTGAGTTCATAAGATAGGAGCAGTGCTGTTGATGACTGGGGTTCTTGAAGCTCACTCGTTCATAGGACCACCATGACTTGATGGCAAATAACAACAAATATGATCTATCTTTGTGAAGGGCATGCGTTATACTTTTTTTATAAAACAGTCCTCTATCTGAAGGGCAGTCCAAAAAAAAGTCCAGTTTAAAGATAAGGAAACAGAAGGGTGACATTGCCCATCAAACACTGAGGAAACCCACAAGTCACTCCAGTCAGTCTTCTGTACTACAGTAAGACAAATTTTAATTAAATTATAGTACTGTAATTATGCCTCAATGTACATATCTAAATAAATTGGCATGGGCAAATGTTATCTCTTGTCCAGCTGTACGCATGTGTTTGGTGATGCATTCCCTCTTTCTTTCTTTTTTAAAATGCATAAGTGGCCACGTTATCTCTCTCTTGAAAATGCTTTTAAACTTTCATGTTCTGAACCTGGCAAAAGCACAAATCTCCAGTCCAGCCTGGCAAAGAGTGTTGCCACTAAGAGACCAAAGCTACTACTTTTAGTGAGCATGCGGTAGTTTCCTCCAGTTTGAAAAAGGAGCAGAAGTTCCTTCCACTATTTGTAGCCATAGCATAATTGCTAAATTATAACCAGAATTAAAACACAGGCAGCTTTCTTAATTTTTCAATCCCTATCTAGGAAAAAAAGTGAACCTATGGGATCGTCCATCTGGTCTGTAGCTTGAAAGGCACCAGGGACATGCCAAAGGGAGAAAAAAAATGACATGGCCACCTTTTTTTAATCAAAAGGGGACAAAATAAGTCGATAGAGAATATACTTCCTCATTTATTGTGTGGATGGGTCAGAGGGAAGCATTCATATATAAAAACAGTGTCTTTGGTATATTAAGATTCTTGTTGATATCCAAAATGACTGAGGCTTCTGTCTTCTGTTTTATGATGCTGTCAGACCAAATTCCCTTGACTGAATAGCTGTCTTGTTTTACATGGCTGCTTATTTGCTACTGAGTCTGATACAGAATTGCACAACAAAGCACTCACTCACTATGCTCTCTGCAGTACTGTCACTTGTTTTCTCCAGATGTCACAATCCCACTGTCCTCACCAAAGGCAAAAATGTGCTTAAGAATATAGAAGAATGGTAGAGTTAAATAAAGGTGCATAACAAACAGCAGTTTCATCAATATCTCACTTTTGCGGGATATGTGGTATGGTTGTGACACAGCTACAGTTAAACATTTTTACAATGCAATTCTGCAGTCCATGTCTACTCAAAAGTAAAATCAATTATGTTTAGTGGGAGAAATTCCTAGGTAACTGTGTACACAACTGCAGATTTATAGACATGCACTTCCTGTTCCTATTGGAAACAGTAAAACTGAAGTGCATAAATTCATCTGGATCATGCTTTTAACCAGAGATATTAATGGAGTTGCTATAAGCTGACACATGATTTGAAGGGTCTCGCATACACATTACTGTCAGGACTAGAAAATGCTCAGATGATCTTCTGAATTTGAAATTTACCATATACTTTCCCCTGTTAATTTTCAATTCAGGGAAGGTAAATCAGGGTTTGAAATGATTTTGTGGCATTTTTGTGATGCTTCATTGTGATGGCCAATATTAACTTTGGCATTCACCACAGCACAAAATTTCCTGAGCTAGTCTGATAAGAATGTAAATCATATCAGTAAACCTTCATGAGGATAAGTTTTCTTCACATACCCTAATTGCTAGTAAATCTGGCAAAGAAATAAAAAAGAGTCAGCCATGAAGTGATTTTTGTTGTTGTTGTTGCTGTTGTGATTATTTGCTGTCAAGTCTCTTTCAGCTTATGGCAATCCTATGAACAAAAGATTTCCATGACTTCTTAGTCATCTACAGCCTTATTCAGAAACTGCAAACTCATCACCACAACTTCCTTGACTGAATCAATTCACCTGTAATGTGAACTCCCTTTTTTTTCCTACTGGCTTCTATTTTACCAAAGAGTAATGTCTTCTTCACCAAGTCATGTTATCTCATCATATGTACAAAGCACAAAAGCATCAGTTTAGTCATTTTAACTACTAGTGAGAATTCAGGCTTGATTTGCTCTCAGACTCATTTGCTTGTCTTTTTAGTACTCCATTGTCTCTTCAGAACTCTTTTCCGGTACCTTTCAAATGCTTTGATTTTTTTTTTCCGTATTAGCTTTCTTCACTGTCCAGCTTTCACAGACAGACAAAGAAATCAAAATACTATGCCATGGACAATTCTGACTTTGGTATTCTAGCATAGATTCTTACACTTGAGGATCTTGTCTAATTCCCTCTTAGCTACCCTCTCAAGTCTTAGCCTTCTGCTGATTTCTTGACTACAGTTTCCATTTTATTAACAACTGAACCAAATTATAGAAAATAAATTATAGAAAATCTTTAACTATTTTGATGTCTTCCTCAGCCACTTAAAGTTAAATAAAATTTGGTCATTATTTATTATTTATCTTCTTCATATCTAGCTTTACTAATGACACAGTCAAAAGCTTTGCTTTAATCTATAAAGCACAGGCTGGTTTTCTTCTGAAATTCTTTAGCGTGTTCCATTAGCCAAGCAATGTTTGTCGTATGAATTCTAGTGCCTTTTCCTTTTCTGAATTCAGTGTGGTATAGTGGTTTGAATGTTGGACTATGATCCAGGAGACCAGGGTTTAATTTTGGCAATCAGAATCTCCTGCACATCACACATTCTCAGCCCCAGAAAACCCCATGATAAGTTTACCTTTGGGTTGCCATAACTTGGAAACAACTTGAAAGTACACAAAAAACAACAACAAATATGATTAAAGTCTTTGCTATAAAATCTTGAACATCATTTTGCTTGTATAGGAGACAAATGCAATTGTCCAATGGTTATTGCAATCCCTGATATGCCCTTTCTTGGAGACTGGAATTCTTCATTGTTCCAGTCTGTGGGCCATCATTCTGTTTTCCGTATTTGTTAGAATTTGGATTGATTCTGCCTCAGTAGCCTGAAGCAGCTCTACTGGTATGCCCTCTCTCCCTTGCAATTTATTTTACTCACGTGCTTTTGAGAGTAGCCTCTGCTTCTCTTTCTAAAATTGCAGGTTCTTCATCAGAAGGTTCTGCTTTGAAGGAATCTGTCATTCCTTCAACTCTTGTACAGCTCTTTAATCACTGCCTCTCACAACTTTTTATTTTGTCCTGACCATATAATATGTTCCCCTGATGACCATATAACATCCATATTCTTGCTTTACATATCCCTTTGATTTCCCGGATGTGTGGAAGAGGTCTACTATTCTATTTTTGTTGTCTTAGATACTGATCCTGTTTCTGTCATCTTTTTTTAAAAAAACTTCCTGTCTATTCTTAACTGCTTGAAGAATATATTCAGTCATCCAATGAGGCTTTTCTTCCTTTTTCGCTAGAGTCTTTTTGTATTCTTTCCCAATAATATCCCCAGCTTTAGCTCACTATTCTTTTGGGTCAAAGTTGAGTACACCTAGTTATACAAACTTCTTTATATGATCTTTAAATTCTACAAGGATGTCATTTAGATTGCATTTTGGAAACATAATTGATTAAGTGTATCTCTTTAGCTTTACTCTGATTTTTGATAATAGCAGTTCATGGTCTGGGCCACAATCTGCTCCCAGTCTTGTTTCTGCAGAGAGAATGCCATTTCTCCATTCTTTGCTCCCAGTTATATAGTTTGTTTGATTTCTGTATTAGCCATTCAGTCACATTCCCATATACAGCGATCTGTTCAGTTGGCTGAAGAATGTGTTTTCAATGAACAAACTGTTGGCCTCACAGAATTTGATCAAGTCACTCTCCTGCTTAAATTCTTGATTCTAGCTGAAATTCATCAAAAATAACATGCCCTTTTTTGGTATGGCATGGGATCAATTTGTGCCTGGACTCTAGAACAAAATCTTTCATTTTTTTCCTCTTCTGCCTTTGTAACTTGCGCATAAACTTAGGTTATAGTTTTCTTGACAGATTCTTCATACAGTCTTATTGATATTATTTGGTGAGACTTTGCAACGTACCCTGCTTTTGTTACATCACACCTTACTATTAATACAACCCTTTTGGTTCTTAGGTTTACATTTCCAGAATAAAACAGTGTATAATTATCTGACTCAAAATGTCCCCTTCACTTCTGTTCACTCACACTAAGTATTGCAATGCTTCCAAGATCAATTTGTTTTTCAATTTCTAGCTTCCCCTGATTCATGCTTCTCATGTTCCTGTTATGTTTTATGCACCTTTGTTCCTTCTTTCACATCTGGGCTTATCAGCAGCTAAATCTCCTTTTGGCTTGAGCTGAGTTGCATCATTAGAGACAACACTATTCATACTTGTTTTTTCCTCTTTCCCTGTAACTGGCACGTCTTGCTTCATTTTGCATCATCATAGGGTTTTTACAGTAAAGAATGTCCAGAAGTAATTTACCAATGCCTTCTTCTGGGCAGTACTAACAAGAATTAGTAAAAATGTCACCGCAGTTTTCTCTGGAAGAACCTCTACCAATGTCATGTCTCACTATTGGTGGTGTACCACAGCTTCTCTTCAAGAACTTCTCCTGAACATGAGTCAGCAAATGTTCACAGCAGCAGGTTGGGGAGCAGGAGTGGTTTGGTAGTCAGTCCAGTCTGGGTAAGTTACAGGTGAGCTGAGCAAGATGCAGGAAGAAGCATGAGGGTGGTTTTTAGCCAGTTCAAAAGTTGTACTGGCAGATCAGAAGTCCAGCTACATGAGCCAGCTAAGTGTAAGCAGGATAGTCCAAAATGTAGTCATTCCAAAGTCAACACAAAACAGGAATACAAGAGAGTACTCCTAGGCAACCAGATAAGACAGGTGTCAGCTTATAGACTGGTAGGCAATTGCGACAATATTTATGAGCAGCTCCTTCAAGGTCACAAGTGTCTTATTAGCACTAATTGGATCAGTGTTCACTATTTAAACAGTAGAGAAGTTGGCATTTCTGCCTCTGTCTCTCAATGAAGAATGGGGCTGTGTCATTTTCAGCATCTGCCATAACCTGCTAAGGAGCAGGATCCTCTACTGTTTCAGACTCCATATCCTCAGACTCAAAGGTAACTACAGCTTCTTGGCAATCTGCCTCTTCATTGTCTGAGTCTTCCAAGTGGTGGGTTATGACATTTTTCCATTACCCTCAGCACTGAACTACCAGTTTTCTTCTGCTGATATGGCCATTACTCCCCAAAAAGGATGGATGCATTTTAGTCTTGTATCTCTACTTTGAGCACTCTGCCTTAGGCAATCCTATTAGCTGTCTAGACTCTCAACAGAATCTTGTCTCCCGGCAATATTATTCTAAGGTTCTGTGGAATACATACCTAAAACCTGAAATGAAATGTATTGGAGTAAAAGAAACCATGAAGTGGTATATAGTGCTTCAAAGTTTAAGGCAATTACTCCACCATCATAGATTCAATTGGAAATTTAGTAAAGCTGTGAGGGTAGAGCAGCTGCCTGAAACTTTGAAACACTATATACTACTTCATAGTTTCTTTTACTCTAATATATTTGATTTCAGATTGGAAATATTCACGGTTTATGCCTAACTGCCATTTCCAAATCTCACAGTTATATACTGCTTAGGATTACAGTAGTCTAAAGCAATTTCTCCCATACTGATTTCAAATTGGTTGTTACCTGAAACCAATTTCAGTTTTTGTATACAAACCTGCTTCTCCTCTTCCTTCTCTTCCCATTATTTCATTTCCAAACTGATACACATTTTAAGATTAACTACCTTTGAACACCGCAGATAAAAAAGTATCAGACACTAGTCTCCATTAAGAAATTCAGTTCTTGGTTCAATCACCGTTTGATGTGTGTTTTATATCCCCAAGAGAATCACTCAGTTAGCCCCATACTTCATTCACTGTCTGTAGATTATTACTTCTTCTCTGTATAGGAGTAATGAAGGATAAACTCTATTCCTTTGACAGAGGTATGTGCATCGCAGAGCAATACCTGTATAAAGAAAGACAGCTTATACTGAACTTCCAGACATTCTTGAATAGAGCCAGACTATAATAATCTTGACAGTAGAAGAAAATTCTACAAAACAACAAAAGGTTTCACTGTGAAACCAATGGGGATGTTTCCACAGACTTCAGTACAATCTATATTTTCCTCTGGAAGTATAGCTGCTTATACTGATGGAGGAACATCGGGCATGAACTAAAACTGGGATGTAGAAACTCAAAGCTGATCATACATTCAGCTGTGATATTTTCATGAGACATTTCTATCAACAACATCAAGATAACTGCCTGTCTATGTACTAGCCCCACTGAAAATATCTGGACTGCAGAAAGTGAAGTCTCCATTAGTTCCCCTACCATCTGAGTTGCAGCAAGATAGGACTGTTTAGTGCAGTGGTTCTCAACCTGTGGGTCCCCAGATGTTTGTGGACTTCAGCTCCCAGAAGCCCCAGCCACTATGGTCAATGCTCAGGGCTTCTGGGAGCTGAAGTCCAAAAACATCTGGGGACCCACAGGTTGAGAACCACTGGTTTAGTGAATGGTGCCATGGCCATGGATTGCTCTCTTCCACGAGGACTGCCAGTTGCTTGCCTTAATTTCTTTCAGTGTAAAGCTTTTAATCCCTCCTCCTCTGGCTTCTGAAATCAGTGTATCTCTGAAAATTGCATTTCATTTTTTCCAGATGGCCTTTTTGCTCTTTCAAATTGTGGTCTTTCATTTCTACTTTCATATTTGAATAATACAAATTAGTAAGTTTCAATAAGAGCATTGCAATGATATTGATCAGGCCTGCATGTTCTGCATTAGCAAATGCTTTGTAAGCCAGTTGTCAACTGTTGATCTTTCAGATGTTTTGGACTTCAGCTCCCAGAATCCCTGACTTCTGGCACTCAGACTAGTGCTGAACACCAAAACCTCTGGTGAATCAAAGGCTTGGACCACCAGCTGTAGATGTTATTGAACTCATTTCCCATAAAACCTTGTCAACCTGACAAATGATGAGGCACAATGGCAATAGAAGTTCACCAACATTTGGAGAGCTGATGGTTGTCCACCATTTTTATGCCTTGGTTCAGATCAAGGTCTTGGAGTTTTTATTTGTTCCTACTCATGTGAAACATGCATTGAAGGCCATTTCCACACTACAGTTATAGTGCTATTATTCCACTTTCAACATTCTATGGAATCCTGGGTTTGAAGTTTAAAGAGGGGCATTTTCAGCCAGAGAACTCTTTGGCCACAGTAAACTATAAACACCAGAATTCCACAGGATGTTGAAAGTGGCATAATAGCACTGGAACAGCATAGTGCAGAAATGGCTGTGAATCCAGCACATTCAGTCACTGCCACTTACTGACAAGATGGAAAATTAGAAATGTTAACTGTTTTGACTACAACAATGGACAATTAATCTATAATTTTTCAAAAAAAAGTAACTTTCCAAAGCTCACCAGAAATCCACAGGAAATTTCAATTCAGGTAGAACACAAGTTTTACCATGGAAAAAAATTAAAAGAGGAATGTGACTGAGGGAAAGACTGTATCAGGCCTAGCTCTTGAGTAACTTCAATTTTTCTTTGTTTTTTTTAATAGCAGAGTAAATGTTCTGTGATCCCAAATATCTTAAAGGAGTGCATTTTATTCAAGACTTGCCATAGGAGGCAACAGGGAGCTTTTTGATCAGGAGCTGAATTTCCCCTCTTCCCTAAGGGAGTCAGCAGGAAAAGATTTCCATAGAGAAAAGTGAACCAGTACAGTATGATCTAAAGGCAAACCAGAGGATGGTCAGTGTGGCTGGACCCTGTAAACTCTTATTATTGTTGAAAGATATATTCTAGGGCTAGGAAGACAAATATTCATTATCAATACTTCAATGATCAGAAGATCTTCCTGCTTTAGCTATGTATGGACATACATTCTACAGATGTCAACTCCAAGTAAATATTTTGGAATACATGGCCAGTTTATATGAATATATAAATCTACCATGTATTTCTTCTCATTTTTCTTTTCCTCCTTCTCTTTTGTTTCATCATTTACATTTTTAAAAATCCTGTTTTCTTCTTAAATAAGTAAGCAACTAGAGACAGCAGCATTCACCACTCACCAAGAAAACATGAGCAGTGACTGGGCAGAGGCCACAGTTGTTTTTGCAAAGAGTCTTTTGTCTCTTTTCGCTTACCCTTCATTTGAAGGGGGTGTGGCAGGGAAAATGATTTGGGTCCCTGCCTTGAATCCTAACCACTGCAGCACTCAGAGCAAGAACTATGCTGAGGAATTAAGATGAAAGGCCTCCTCTGTTCATGACTAAATCTTCAGGCAGCACTACCCATAAGGGGTGGTGATGGTGGTGACCTTTCTCTACAGCAGGAGTAAGAAAGCAGCTCTCTGGATATTTTTGAACTGTAACTCCCAGAATTCCTCACTTGGGCTAACTGGACTCCCAACAAAATGTGGAGAGCTGCACCACTCCCATCATTAAGAAGGTTCACTCAGCCCATCATCATCCTCCATAGGTGCTGCACCTTAAGAAATAGTCAAGAAAGAAACAGCCATCACATCTTTTCACTTGCTCAGCAGAGTTCTCACCCTTAGTGGAGAAATTCTCATCCCTGCTCTATAAACAGCACGATGTCCAGAAAGGGAAAGATAAAAAGTAGAGAGGAGACTGTGTGGCCAAGCTCTATTTGCATGCTTCTTGTTCCTGCCTTAAGCAGCACTATTCAATGGAGGTAGCACCCTTTTATTTTCCACTACTTCATGCTAAACCTGCAATCCTATGCAAGTTTCCTTCTGTGTAAATATGGCACAGATGGCATAGTATAAAATTGTGAGTCCACAGAATCCCTGACAATACTATCTCACCCTTCCCCCAATGTAACATTCTCCAGATATGCTGGACTGAAGGTTATCAGGTGTCAGGGACTGGCCTTTCGCTGCCAGGTTTCAGGGGGAGTGGAAGAAATCTCAGGGCAACAGCCCTTCCTTAAAAAATGTGCATGTGTATATATTTATTTCTCATTTGCATATTTTTAAAAATATATATAAATAGCACGTTTTGCACAGCTGCAATGTATCCAGCTTAATGACATCATCAAGAGCCACTTCTTGTAACATCATCCTTGTAGCATCCCCAGGGAACGCTTCCTGTGATATCACCAGGGTGACTCCAGATCTCAGGTTTCTCCTAGCAGGACTAAAGTCAGGCAGGATGAATTGTAGGCAAATGCAGTGTTGCCAGAGTGAAAACTGGAGCAGGCTCCTGCATTTTTAAAAGGTGTGTAGAAGGTATTTCAGCAGGTGTTGCTTGTTACTTGGCTGCATGCCAAGCAACACTTGCTGAAATTTCTTCTTCCACACACGCTTTATAAGTACAGGAGCACTCTCCAGCTTTCACTGTGACAACCCCAACCTGAAGAAGATGTGGGGAAACCTTCCATACCCCATTTTTCTATCTATTTCCATTCTGCCCCACAGGTTCCTCCCCTCACTGGATGGGCAAAACTTTTGCTGCTTCTCATTTTCTTGCTTAACTCTCTCCTTCCTCCCAGTAGGCCACCCCTATCACGGCGTTGGGAATAACTACCAGGACCGAAGACGACGACGACGACGACGACGACTCCTCCGCCCCCGGCATCCCTCCCTACCTGCTACCTCTCACTTCCTTCCCGGGAGAGTCCCCAAACCCGAACTCAGGCAACCGGTCTGGTCACGTGGCATGGGCGGCGCGGGAGGGGGAGAACGGAGGCGAGGCTCCGCGGGCCTGCTATTGGCTCTGCGGAGGCACGTGGTTCTCTTCTCCCGCCTTTGGCTCGCAGCTGGGTGGCCCGTCGGCAGCTGCGAACTGCTGGCAGCGAAGGGAGCGCGGGAGCCGCTCGAGCCCAGCGCCTGAGCGGAGCCTGCCGGGGCCGGGGTCTTAGCGGCGGTCGGGCGTTCTGCCGAGGAAGGAGGCTGTTCTCAGCGCCCGCGACGTAGCGAGCCGCGGCAGCGAGCCGAGAACCGGGAGTGCGAAGGAGCAGGAGGGGAGCATTAAGAACTGGGAAGCCCCGGAAAGGTGGGTACGTCCCGGTCGCAGAAGCGGGGGAGGGCTCGCCGTGGTAGTCGTTCTGGGGGCTCCTCCCCCCTTCCTCGCTCAACTTAACGCCGAAGTTGGAGAAGAGCAGCTGGACGGAGGGGCAGGCTCCGCGGACGTGGCCGCCGCCGCCTGGAGCGCCTTCAGCCACTTCTCCCTTCGCCGCCTGGAGAACCGGGGAACCTTTGAGCGTCTCTCCTGCGCGGACTCTCGCTGGGAGCGGCCGTCCCGACGGAGCGCTCGCGTTGGGACGGAGGTGGGCAAAGGAGCGCCTCTCTCGCGGCCGGATCTGGTGGCGGGAGAAGCGCGTCCCGTCCCGCCGCTTTCAGGGAAGCGCAGAGAGCGAGAGAGCGAGCGAGCGAGCACGGAGGGCTCGAGGTATTTCGATAGTGGGGTCTTGGCAGTCTGGGAAGAGGTCCAGCGAGGACACGGGTGCTGTGGTGGTCGATGGAGAAATCGGGGAGCTTTTCTTTCCTGGCGTTAGTTGCTGGTGTGCTGTGCTGTGCTGTGCTGTCGGGGGAACAAAGTTCTCCAGGCCGGTCTCTTCAGCGGCTCCGTAAGGCGTGGGCTCAGAGAGAGGTTTTGCTTTCTGACGGCGAGGCCGTCGCGATCCAGAGCTCAACCTTGGGAGACTTTGCAAGGGAGCCGCCTCCATTTTCCTTGAGAGCGCGGAGGGGGGGCGTTGGCACGGAGAGCCCCGCGGAGCAGTCGGTTGGGCTCTGGCGGGCTCTCTGCCTGGGCTGTTTATCCCCGGTGGGTGAGTGTTTATGGCCGTTTCCACACTAAACTGTTATCGTGCCATTATTCCATTTTCAAGGCCCCTCCCTAAACTGCAAACCGCAGGGTTCCATAGGATGTTGAAAGTGGAAGGATAACGCTGTCTAACAATCGAGTGCAGAAATGGCCTATGTGTGTATCTGCGTGCCCAGGATTCAGTCTAGAGGTACCCTTTACGATTTGGTCATCTAAGCAGAACGTAGCTGAATTTCGGTGACTTGGGCGTATAAACATTTGTTGGCCCTTTAAGATTGGAGGACACGGTGCAAAACCTTTGGTCCTCCAGTTGTTTTGGATTAGTACTCTCTTATCCTGGCCGTACTTGTTGGGGATTTCTGGGAGTTGTCAAAAACAGCTGGAGGGTCAAAAGGTGCCCATACCAGCTTTAGAAGTTTGCTGTCCTTGCTTGCTGATGTGCGTGTGTTTGGATGGAGGATTTTCTATGTGAGACTGCGAGAAATCACATGCCCTCAATGCTGGAAGAGACATTTTGGGCTAAAAAGATTGTGCTACACTACAGTTTGTTCTTCTTGGTTTCTTTGTTTCACTCTCTTCAGGGGGAATGAGTCACAGCCCATCCAATTGGTTGGAAATTGGTCCAAGATTCTTATGTGGTCTAAAATAACTGTTCCTGGCACTGATCTCCCCCTTTAGTGGTCATCTCATTCATTGTTTCACTTGAGACTTGGAAAGTTACTTTCACAATGTAATCCATTATGTAACTGCATAAAACTCATAAAGAAGCATCTCACTGTAAACATTGCCAAAAAGCATAGTTACATGTTAGTATTTCTTTTTAAAAAGGACCTTTGGTGTTGATAATGAGGTAAAACTTACAAATGTAGTTTAATACTTCTTTAAAAATGCCCTTGAAAAGTAACACACAAATGTTCCTCAGTACCCCAAAAGTAGGAAGCTCCTCACTCACTGTTAACAGCATAATGCCTTTCTCTCATACACAAAAAGTCACAAATATGGTGTGACTCGTTACATAACATCCAAACTCTGGTAATACTCCGTGGTATCTAGATAAAGATCCCAGAGTATATTTATACTGCTGTAAATGATGGGACTTGCTTACCAAGTAGGTATATTGAGAACTGGAATGTAGTCATGCATATGAGTCATGTTTATCATAGTCCTACTCAGTTCAATAGGGCTTGCTTCTGAAAAAACTCTACTAAGGACTGTAGCTTTAATTAGGATATATCAAGGTAATGCAAGTATTTACCATAGTTACTTTTTTGTTTTGCTTGATTCCAGTTGTTTTATTGCAGTTATAAGTCTCATGTTAAAAGAAAAGTTGGGCACAAATCTTGGTTCCATTCTAATAATGTTCTTTAAATTAAAACACATATACACTTAAGCCTCACATTAAAATATATAGATACTCCTTTACTTCTTGCTTCTATCAAAAATAGAGTCTATTATTTAAAATGTTTCTAACTCTAATGTTGTTGTGTGCCTTCAGGTTGTTTCTGACTTAGGTTCAGCTAAGGGTCACCCTATCACATGGTTTTCTGGTGGCTGGGAGTGTGTGATGCGCCCAAGGTCACCCAGTGAGTTTCTGTGGCTGAACTGGGACCCATGTTTCTAGAGTCATAGTCCAACACTCAAACCATCATACTATGTTAGTTCTCTCAGTGTAGCATTGTTTTTATTCTCTTATTTGAGATGGAAGTGGATTGCTATCATGATTCAAAGTGCAACAAAGTTGACATATCTTATATCTAAGACAAATGCTCAGGACACTCTCTTAGGAACCTTAGATGAAATGACAGAAATTGTTGAACACATATTCTGATGTTCTATTTCATTGTGAAGAACAAGCCCTCTGTGGAAAATACTTGTTGTGTGCCTTCAAGTCATTTCCAACCTACGGTGAACCTGTCATGGGATTTTCTTGGCAAGATTTGTTTGGGGAGAGTGTGCTATTGCCTTCCTCTCAAGACTGAGAGAGTGTGACACTGGATCACCCAGTGGGTTTCTGTGGCCAAGCAGGAATTTGAACCCTGGTCTCCCAGAGTTCTAGTCCAGCATTCAAACCACTATGCCCACTGGCTCTGGTAATGTTGAAAATTCTATGGGACTGAATTCCTGACTTTCTGTATCAAGAAAACAAACCATCAACATTTCTTTTAATGACCTTCTTTTAGACAAACTTTTGTCAGGGATTGTTGTGCATCAGTAAATAAGAAATATAGTTTGGCCCTCCACATTTATGGGTTTCACTTTCAGGGTTTGATTATTTGTGAGTTTTTCCAACCCTGCCCCTCACCTCAAGTACTTCTTTTTCAGGGGAACCTTTCCCCTTTGTGCCTTTGATCAGGCAACACAGCCCATTAAAAACCCATCTGTGGTCCTCTTCTTCCTCCACCAGCCACTTCCTGGACACCTAGGGATAGCTCAGTCTGAATTCTCAGCACCGATGACCCTCTCCCAGTGCCCCCCACACACTTAAGATGGGAGATGAGGAAAAGACAGGAAGTATACGGCCACTGTGCTGACCCATTTCCTTTCTCTCTTCTTTGCCTGACCTGGTTTGGACCCTGGGTGCCTGCTCTCCCCACCGTGTCTTGGCCCCTTTTCCACAGACACACATTTTAATATTTGTGATTTTTCCGCTTTTGCAGGGGTTCTGTGTTCCTGATCCTAGCAAATGTGGAGGTTTGGATTAGCCAGTCTTGAATCCAGGGGTGGTCACCCTGGAAGGCAACAGCTATCAATGGAAGACAGAGTGACTTTAAAATGTTTTTTAAATTGTCTCACTTTCCATGCTACCGCTATACTCTCCATCTGCTCCAGAGGAGGAACCGTATGAAATTGTCTCTTTCCCCTTTCTATCAGCTGAATCACTTCTACTGAATACAACTCTTGCAGATTTCTTTTCCATTTGTATTGTCTTTTGTTTCAGTGCTGCTTAGGACTCTGAAATGGATTTGTACCCCTAACCAACTCTTTCCTTGTTCTGACTTCATTATCTAAATTAGGGATAGGAATCACGAGGCCATCCAGATGTTGTTGGACTGCAGCTCCCAGCAACCCTTGCCAGCACAGCCAGCAGTAAGCAGTGCTGGGAATTGTAGTTCAGAGACATTGGGGGAGGGGTGAGAGAGAGATTTCTGCCCCGATCAAAAGCATGAAACTGGTTTAAGTTCTAGAATAAACTATTGTTCATACAGCTGTATCTTCAAAATGAAGGCACTTTTTCTGTCATAAGTTCGCCAGCTGCAAGTATTTGAAAGAGGTGGGACTTGTCTCTGGAAGTTCAAAGGAGGTCCATTAAAAGCTTAGGAAAAGGCCTCTTTTGAATGAACTGAATTGTTGACACAATTGGAGTTTAGCCTAAACCAAGTGAAAACGTTGGCAGGAAAAAGTTATTTACATTTGTCTGCCTGCCTTTCTCAGTGCATGTGGATTTAAAAACAAAGGAGGATTTGGAGCTAATTATGTTGAGAGCCCTGATTTTTTTGTTCTGTAGGAGCACTGCACAGTAATTTTTCTGTGCTACTGAGGAACAACATTTCATGATGTGAACTTAGTGGCTTGGGCCCAGTTAAACACTCCTGCCAGCAGAACAGATTCTGTTACCATAATGGGGAAAGTGTGATTCTGTTCCCTCATCCAGCCCTTTTCCTGGGAGCACATGGGAAATAGGGAGTAGAAAGTTCCATTGCAGGATGGTTTCTTCATACTGTGTTGGATTTGGTCTTATACTATGTTTTGTCAGGAAACTAATTTTTGTTTTGTTTTTTGCTTTAATTGATAGAAGGGAGAATTGGTAGAATTTGGACTTTTGACATTTTGAGAAAATCTACTGGTGTGGGTATATGCATAGAGGTCAGTACATGCAGGATGCATGCATAGATGACATCTTCAAGGTGTACCGTGCCATTGATTGTGTATTATCCTCTGTTTACCTTTCTGTAGTGTTTGATAAGCCTATCATATACTGACAACCTTGGATAATGATACTAGTTGCATGTCTTCTTCTGGCTAGTGGGAGACTTGCATCATACTTCTGTATGTTTTGTAGCTTTTGTCCTAGATCAACCTGGGTTTTGTTGCAGTGCAGATTTCTGTTGCCTTTATTTGTAGAGTCATTCCCCCTGATTTACACACACACACACACACACACACACACACACACACTCTCTTACCTATCTAAGTTTTCATGTACTACTTGATTTTTACTTGGTTCTATAACAAACTACTAGTTGCAGTGACTCTTCTGCCATATTACTTGGGTATTGTTAACCTGTGAATTAATTTGAATGTCTAACTAATTGAAACAGAAGTATAGGATTATATGACAAATTATACCTGTACTGCTAGATTTGTTTGAGGCATTTGCCATGCATTGATGAGTAGAAACCCACTAAGGGGCTATATTTGATCAGTGTTCGAAAAAGCTGTTGAGTTTTGAGCAACAGTCTGACGTGATATTCCTTCTGAAATAGAGCATTTCATATTCTAAAATATTTAAATTTTTATGGCCGACATTATACAGAAGAACAATGCCAATTAATTTTTTGAACTACAGCTCCTAGCATTCCCTAGCAAGCATGGCCTAAGACAATAAATATATTTCTGCATACGTGGGTTATGTAGAATTTCCAACCTTGTTTGTGAGCTGCCTAGTTTCTGCTGACTTGAAAAAGTACAAGATTGCCAAGTTCAGTACTAGAAAGAAACTGGATGTCAACAGAAATATATGTACACAGGAATTTTCTTCAAGGCTGCGTGTATCTGGAATAGGAGGTGCCTGGAAACACATGTTTGGGCTTGCATAAAGTAGGAATGGTGCAGGGCAGGGGATGGAGAACAAGGAAATGGGAACTTTTCTTTTCTTTTTTCCATGCTTCCCTCTGAGTCGTGTCTTGTACTATGTAGAGGAATATGGTTCTGTGTAGCTGTACTGAACATTTAACCTCTTTGAATCTGACCACAGTCAGCCCTCCACATTTGTGGGTTTCACTTTTGCGGATTTGATTATTCACAGATTGTTTGCTGTCACTTCTGCTGCCTCCCTATACCATTTTTAATAGAGACTGAAAACCTTGTGAGGCTGAGATACTAAGAATGAGGTTTGTTAAGTTCCTGTTAGAAATGATGTGAGGCAGCAGTGGAGGTGGCAGTAAGCCCCACCAGCCATGCAGTTCTGCCTTGTGAAGGAACCCTGATGCCTCAAAGGAGTCCATGGTGGGTTGAATATGGTGATCATACATTTTTGTGTGTGTTAAATATGGTTTTGGAGGGCCTAGAGTTATTCATGGTTTTTCCCCATTCACGGGGTTTCTGTGCCCCTAACCCCAGTGAATGTGAAGGGATGACTGTACTTCTTTGCAGTTGAAATGAGTGGAGAGTGATTACTGGAGACTGAAAAATCATTAGTGTTCATTCTTTTTCTTCTTTATGGAACCTCCCAGCATAAGCCTGCTGAGAAGAGTGTTTTCAGCCTGGTGGCATGCTAATGTCAGGATAGTGTTAGGATACTTACAAGATTCTGCTAAGGGATTTGGGTTGGTCACTTTTCTTCTCAGCTTAATTTCAGTGCTCTGATGCCCTCAGCCTGTTATAGGTTTGGGAAAGAACTAACCATAGGTCCTTGCTTGGATGTTCTAAGGGGTTCTTGACATTTTATTTTAATTTGCAAAAATGTTTTGCTATATGTAAGGATCCCCCTAAGAGTGCAGAGTCCATTCTGTTTCTGGTTGGTTTTGTTTCCCTTCAAGGCTATGTATAGGAGCACCCACCATGTTACTAGGCATTTGATTGTGTGTTTTGAGAGTGCCTTGTGTGTGTTGTTTTGCTGTAATTTTTGTGAGAACCCTGTAAGTTATGGGTAGGCACCAACATTCAGCAAAATCTAGCTAATTTCTCCTTCTCACCATAACTTTCTTCTTAGGCATCTCTGGAGCTATCTTTGGGGATCTTTGGGGACTGAAGGGTAAAGGGAAGATAAGTGTCTTCTTTCTGCCAGCAAGCAAATACCTTTTTATTTAGTTAGACTTTTGGTTCTTAACTTGTAGCAGAAGGAACTTCTAATGGGATGTGTTATGTTTATATCTTTTTATTCATGTTTTAAACATCTTTTAAATGTTTTAACTTTGTCTTTAACACCATTGTTTAATAGTTTGTTTAACTTTTGTACATATAGGGGGTTTTAGCTGTACTTTGTTTTAACTTAATATAAGCCACCTTGAGTTCTTTACTGGGAAAAAGGTAATGATATTAAATAATATTGAATTTGAGCCTGTGTTCATATTATCCTCATATTGTAAAGGGATCTATGGCAGAGGGAAAGCCAGCATGGTATAGTGGTTTGAGCATTGAAATATGACCCTGGAGAACATGGTTCAATTCACTGCTCAACCATGGAAACTTGGTGGGTGACTTGGGTGCGTCTCACATTCTAAGCCCCAGGAAACCCCTTAATAGGTTTGCCTTGGGGTTGCCATAAGTTGGAAATAACTGAAAGACAAACAAGAACAACAATATTGCAAAGGGCAGGGAGAGGCTTCTTACTACCAGCTTGTTCTGTGGATTAACATTGTAGCTACTCCCTGAAAACTGGTAACCGTTTACTAAGTTATACATTTCAGTAGCTTTCTTTGCACTCATGCTTAGAGGAGCTATTCTAATCACAATTTTTGGGAGAAATTGATATCTGAGTGATACACACAAATGTCACATACTGCCTCCTAAATATAAATGCCTTTGGGTTAATTTCATTTAGTTCAGATAATATTGACATTGTTCCAAATAAAATGTGAAGCCCATGGAAAGTAAGCAGAAAGAAAATGCTTGGTGACTAATTTAAGTGGTGGTAAGTTTGCTTAAACAGGATCAGGAATATGCTTCCATGAGCCCATAGAGTTTGGCATAGCTTGTACACAAGCAGGGTGGATGCTCTCATGATTTCCTGTTGTCTGAAGATTGCAAGGAATGTTAATTAGTTTTAATTTCTTTGACTTAGATTGTCTTATGCAATTCAATCATTGCTTCCTTAGCAGCCTACCAGTGCAGTTGCTTATCCTGGAAGCTTAGCTATGAATAGAACAAGAACACATTGACTTTTAATGCTTAATTAAGAAGAATCCCACCAACTCCCTGTAATGTGCTGAGCTAAAAAATGCTTGTGTAGATAGCGTTTAGCATGATACTCTCCGATAACCATGTATAGCTGGTCAGCAGCCAGTTAAATTAATGGGCTCATACTTCTTGAGTTGCAGGGAGGCTGGAGATCCAAGAACACTGATTCCACTCATTGAGGACCTTTTTTTCTGAGGCAAGGTGCAAAGTGTACTCCAATCCTTCCTCCCACTATAGACAGCAATATAGTGTCTGCCATATTTTCATTACTGCATTACCTTCTTTTCATTCTGAAACATTCTGAGAAAGGCTCTTAGAAAATGCTGGATATCCACAGTAAGTGGAATGTTCTTGAGACCAAAACTTCTGCTGGGAGTGGTTTAAGTTTCTGTGTATTCACATCAAATGACCTGTTGCTAAACTTTTTGTTGTGCCACTGATATATTTTAAGGAACTACTGGCTAGAGAATATTTAGCTACTAAGGGCAAAACTGGATTATCAGTGTTGCAGCTAGAGCAAATATTCCAGTTCCTGTAGTATAAATGCTTCTTTCCCAGCCCTCCCCAAGGGATGGTAGAATGTGTCATTTCTTGTAGCCCTGTTTTCCAGTCCTGGCATGAGTGGAGAGTCAGGAGGTGCATTTGTGTCTGAGATGTGAGCCTCATCATGCCAGAACCATTCCTAAAAATGGACTGATCCCATGGTGGGCTTCTCTTGGTCTGGCTATATTGCCAAGTCTGATTCTCTCTCAGCTCAATCAAGGAGCTCACACATGCACAAAGAGAGCCCTGGCTTTGGAGGTGTTCTCTAATCTCTACCACCTTAATTTAGCATTGCAAATGGAGTTTTAGAATGGAAGATTAAAAAGGTCAAAATGTATTAGGAGTACTTTTTGAATTAAAATATTTTAGAAGCAGAATAGGTGGGGCACCAGAATCTAAACACCTGTACGTTCCAGATAGCTTTTCTCACATATTTTCTGTTCTACCGTTTAATGCCTATAGAGTCATCCACCTTGCAACAATTAGGCTTACTGCCAAAACATTTTTGGGGGACACAGATTTGTGTCTTGCTAAAAATACTAGCTGTAATAGACTGAATAATTTTTTCAGCATTAAATTTCTTCCATGCATCAATGACAGAAATAGTAATCTGTCAGTGGCTTACTTACATTATCTGTGTCAGGTCACTGTGGAAAGCCATCAGTGCTTTTAGTTACAATGGCCTTCATTCTTTCTTAATCCTTTTGTGTACTCAGCGGCTGGACAGTAGCAATATAACTGATCTTTACAACTTTAGAGTGAAATAAAGCGTAGCGTAACTAGTTGCTCAAATTATTGTTCATGCTTCCTTCAGGGTAGACAAAAGAAAACAAACATGGAAGTCATAATCTTATAATGACTTGGTTGTAAATTTATCAGTTAATTGTGGTTCAGTGTTTTATGAAAGGATCCAGAGCTTAGAGGCCTGCAACAAAGCTCGGAAAAACTCCTCTTCATACCATAGCTCTCAGAATCCCCTAGAGCCCTCATGTCCAGTGGCTATGCTGACTGTGGGATTTTGAGAGTTGTAGTCCAAAAAGAAACTCTTCCTGGCTCTGGCCTGTATTTGTTGCTCATGTTTTGAAATGTGATATAGATGCATTACAGGTCTTTGGCATAATCTTTGTATGTTAATAGATTGTTTGGGACCTATTCTTCACCACACAAAGAAAATTCCTGTGGGCTCGCCTTTCTGGATAGGACTGAGGCAGTGGAGGTTATACAAAGTATAAGGTACCTTTATTGAACAGGTTTATATTATTTTTATTAATTTTGCTGAAATAGTTAATATTGGAACTACAAAGGCGGGTTCATAGAGAGGGCGTGTAAAAAGGAAAAGTATACACACACCTGGAAAGCTAACAAGCTAAAGAGTAGACCATGCTTTAGTAGCTAATGGAAGAGATCATACCTAACGAGGAAGATCAAAGAGTTCTTAGTAGGTAAAGCCAAATTGATATAGGCTATGAAGAAGAGGCCAAATTGTCAAGACCTGGCACATGTTACAGGTATAAGCTAAAGAAAGAAAGGTGTGCTAATGACAATGAGGTATTAAGTAACCAATCAGGTTTGGCTTTGGAGAACCAATCAAGTGTGGATCCTAAGCTTGTAACCAATCAAATAATACTAGCAAAAGTGTGTTTAAAGGATTGTAAACTCTGTCTGGGTTATGAATTTGCCTAAGAGCCTGGAACCTTTACTGTGCAATAAATCAATAAAAGCCTCTGTTGGAAGGCACTCAACTGATGGTAAACCTTTGGGTGCACCAGGCATGAACCTAGAAGGGTCTTTGCCCGTTTGGTTTGACAGGACCTATGTCTTTTCTATGTCACTCTGGTGTCAGAAAGCTTGCATTACATGCCATTTATTATTTAATATATACAAACAGCTCCATAAGTTTGCAGGGGATGGACTTGCATGTTTGTTATTTGGTCAGAGTTTATTGTTGAGTGTGTCCTGTCTTGGCCTACTATGTCTGTCCAGTAGTTGCCAGCATCTCACTATTAGGAAAGTATATGAAGTAAACAGACTTAACACTTTGACAGATGATTCTTCTTGTTTCTCTAGGAATGAACATTCTACTTCTAAAATCCCAAACAGGATACTTTATATGCCAGAATGCCGAGTTTCACATACTAGAAAAATCAGTTACTCTTAAAGCTGCCAGAAGGTTCTTTGTTGCATACCATAGTTTGGCTTACACATCAGTGAAGCTCAGTATGTCCAAATACTTTGGCACAGGTCATCTTCTGGGATTGCTGAAGATGATGTTGAAAACTTAAGTAGGAAGCAGGCTTCTAGAAGTAAGCTACAAAAATCCTTTCACTGGAGATTTTATTTCCTTTACGTATGTTTATTCTTTATGTGTGTAATAAAATATAGACCAGGATATTTTAAAAAAATTAAGCAACTGAAGTGAATTCAGTATAATACACTAATCCTATTATCAGTAGTTTTAAAGCGAGCTCAATTTGTTATGCATTGCAGCTAATGATACTGCAAGCATCTATCTTTTACATGTTCTGATAGTTGATTTTAGTTTTAAATTTATATGCATTTAATACATTACAGTATCATGTGGATATATGATACTGCCTAGTGTTGTTATGCTTAATTTGAAACTGTTTTCACCACACTGCCAATAAAACTCTTTAGCGATCTTGATACATGCATCAGTGTTCTTGATCAGGGTGGGAAGGTGCAGCCTCCAGACCACATGTGGCCCTTGAGCCCTTTTCATGGCTCAGCAGTCTTCTTGGGGTTTCCCAAAGTCCTCAGACCCACCTCTCATTTGGAAAAAAAAAAAAAAAGGAGGTGGGAATTGCCTACAAAATGGCCCACAGTACTTCCTGGAGAGGCAATTATTTATTTAAATACCCTAAATCCTCAGCCCACCAGATTTTCTACTATTGCCAAAAGTTACCCAAAAGGTGCTGTTGCCCTTGTGAGAAGCAGGAAGTACAAGTGACTTCCTGTTATTTTTGAGTTGCATTTTCAGTATAAAATGTAATCATACAGCCTTGCATGGAAGTGAAAATTGGTCCTTCCTATAGTTGCCCATCCTTGTTCTGGAGTTTACAGTCTTTAGAATAGTTCTGGCTCTTTCATGTACACAGAATAAATTGGATTATATGCAGTTTCTTGGCTTGCATTGCTTTTTGTATGTCCTTATACAGTCTTATTTTCTTTGAGCTTGTGGTGTGCCTGGAATAGCCATTTTTCCTAAGAATGTTATTCTGGTAGTCACTAACATCTTCATGGTGAGCGCTCTTTTTTTAAAGAGTAAAAATCATTAAGTTTGTTTCATATTTTGTCTTTGATAAATGAAGCTGCAGTGTAGCTTTTATGCTATATCCTATCACATACATTGTAGGTGAGGAGAGTGAGGTACCAACCCTTCTTTGCAGGCTCCAAAGACCTCCAGGACCTTCTTGAAGCCACTGAACCCTCCATCCTTTTTAGGCAAAAAATTACTTGAAAAAAGGCCAAACTGCTGCCAAATGATGACAAAATGTGACCATTGTGCACACTCCCAAGAAGAAAGAAAGACTGTTGAAAACCAGTCAAAAATAAAGCTAAAATAGAACTGATTTTCAATTTCTTGAGCTTTATTTTTGATGTGAGTGACATCTTCTTGATAGTGGGTGGGTAAAAATAGGCATCCTCTTTGGTTCAGTTTCTTTTATGCCTAAGGGAGCAGGTGTCCAGAGGGATAAATCCTCATAAGGGAAGTAGCTACAGAGAAATCAATCTAGTCTAGGTCACACACTGGTAATCCAAGAAGATGAAGAGAGACACAGGAGCAAGGTCTCACGCAGTCCACAGTCAGCAGTCAATATATCAAAAGCCAAAAAAATGAGTTAAGTTGTTAAATATAGCCATTCAAAGAAATACATGAATATCAAGAGCATGGCCAGCTGCAGTGATTTAACAGTTGTAAACATTGTGAACTCCCAGCAGCTTCTGGGACATTCATGGGTGGCTGCATCTGGGTACCAGGTGCTTCATGCATCTGTATTTAACAGACATTCTATGAAATTTCTCCTCTTTTCTTTGCTGGACCTCAAAGGGCAGCGGGGAGGGAGAGCTGTCCATGAAGAGAAGCTCCTCAGATGCTTTAGCTTCTAAGATTCCGGGAGGAAGTAGTCAGGAGCCAGAAACTCCTCTAGGATACCTCACATTCCAGAGGATAAGTTGTGACACATTTGCCTACCCCAACTTATATGGGGGTTGATTTGGCATTAATTGACCATGAAAAGAAGGCATAAAATGGAAACCTGAGGTATAATGGTATCCAGAAGCTCTTTTGACAAAAACTGGTTTATTTCAGCATGTGGATATATATCTACTTCTTCCTGCAGCTGACTATGTAGCTGTCTCTGAAGAGTGCTACCATTGGCAGGAAAGAGATCTTTGCGTTGTGGCGGATGGCTTAATGAAAATGTAGCACAGTGTGGTAGCCATGACAAAGGGAAACTGTGTGTTCGCCATAATATTAAATGGAAAAAGGAAAAAACAACCTATAGAATTTTAAAAAGTATGGAAAAGAGAGAACCAAAATGATCCAGGCATTCAACCAAAGACGTGCCTAGTCCATCATTTTGTTCAGGCCTTTGGTCTGATGGTAGCAAGAGTTAGGAACCATTTGTGGGGTGTGGGGTGGGGGATAGAAATATTGAAGAAAGATTAGTTGCAGTGCATTATAAAAGTGGTACTTGAATTTTGCTTCATAGCATATATATTAATCCATATCCAAAAAATCTGTATAGTTCAAAGCTTCTCTGTCTTGGCTTCCAAATCAGTTTTAATATTCTAAGTAATACACTTTCTTCATTCTATAGCAGGACTAATGAATGAATGTGAACTTCTAGGGAATGAGACCACATGCAAAATGGTGTTGTTTCTTTTAATTTCTGCAGAATTTGTTTAAATTAAAAAGATAAAGTAACATTTATTACATATACCATATGTACTAGACCAGTTTATGCTAGTCTATTTTTTTTACACTTTAACTTTATCATATTATTATGAGCATAAGAACAACATTCTGTCAGAACCTCTTGCGGCAGGAGGTGTTCTTGGTTTTTACACATCTCTTGATTTATACATTTATAAATTTTCCTGTGAACTGGAGATAAAGAATGAGGTAAGATATTTGCTATAAACTTCCACACAGCTCTATACACAGTAAGAGTTGTATGGAGAAACTGAATGGCTAGCTTGCATATTTGAAAAGTAAGGAGAACAGAACATGCATGTGACTGAAGCTGCATCCATGCAGTTGACTTAGACCAGCTGTTGCTGAGAGCTGTTAAGAGTGCCCCTGTCTGTCTATAGCTATCTATTTATCAATCATCTATCTTAACCTCGCTAGAGTAATTCTAGGAATGTTTTCCTAAGTTTGTATATTATTGGTTGAGTACCTTCCACTCAGTAGAAATGAAAACTAGGGAAGCAGTAAGTGTAGAACTGATGTTGCCTGATTTAGATACCATCACCTGAAGAGTGTTGGGCTATTGTGTCTTTGATATTTAAAGCACAAGAATTTGTAAGCTGTCTACCTTTCTGTGACCTTCACAACAGTAAAATATGTAAGGGAGGACAATGACATGGTTAGCAGGGAAAAGAGACTGGGATAATGTGAGTTTGGCCTTGAAGAGATGCAAGCTCCTGTTAAAGTCCTGAAGAACAATTTTTTTCCTTACATTAATTTGAAAAGGCTCTAATAAATTGAAGAAGTGTTTACTGCCTAAGTGCTCACAGGAAATTAGTTGGACCAGTGTTCATGGTATTTACTAGAAGATAATGCAATGGGCCAAAATATCGTAAAGGTACCAAATTCTGTCTGATCTGGAAGGAAAGAGGATCAGCCCAGTTTAGTACTTGGATGAGAGACTGCCAATGAATATTGGGTGCTATAGGCTATATTTCAGAGGAAGGAACTGGCAAAACCACCTCTGAGTATTTCTTGTCTAAGAAGACCCTATAAAATTAAAAAGATCACTAAGTCAACAGGAGACATGAAGTTATGCATGCACATTGGGGTGAATGGATTCATCACTCTTTGCTCCTTGAGCCAATAAGAATGTTTCTTTAAGTACTTAAGATTTGTCTTTTACATAAATCTAAAATATTAGATTAGAAGTGGATATATTTTTTTTCTTTTATTTTGTTGAAAATCCCACGGTTAAGATTTGTAAAATTTTAAGATTAGAAAATACTTGAGGTAATTTTTCTTGTGTTTTATCTCAACAGTTTTGCCTTCTAAAAGTTCCTATTTTTCACATTTATTAGATGTTGGATTTCTTTTTCGCTTCTCAAGCGTTCGGCTAAGATCAAGTGTAGATCATAGAATCATAGAATCGTAGAGTTGGAAGAGACCACACGGGCCATCCAGTCCAACCCCCTGCTATGCAGGAACACCCTCAAAGCATTCCCGACAGATGGCCATCTAGCCTCTGCTTGAAAACCTCCAAGGAAGGAGACTCCACTACACTCCGAGGCAGCAGATTCCACTGCCGGACAGCCCTGACTGTCAGGAAGTTCTTCCTGAGGTTCAAGTGGAATCTCCTTTCCTGCAGCTTGAATCCATTGCTCCTTGTCCTGGTCTCTGGAGCAGCAGAAAACAAGCCCTCTCCTTCCTGTACATGGCATCCCTTCAAATATTTAAACATAGTTATCATGTCCCCTCTTAACCTTCTCTTCTGCAGACTAAACATCCCCAGCTCTCTAAGTCTATCCTCATAGGGCATGTCTTCCAGGCCTCTCACCATTTTGGTGTTGGATTTCTTTTTGTTAATGATAAATTAGGCCTCCATTACAGTTCTGATTACTGTTGCCCAACATCAAGAAGACACAAATATTAAAATGCTTCTGTGGCTAAGCCTTTTGTTGACAGATACTAATAGAGCGGGTAGGACTTCATCATGTTCATTTCAAGTGTGCATGCTCCCCTGTATTGTCATTAAAGATTAATGGTACTGTAAGATTTAGACAAAAGTCATCTATAGGTAAAGCTCATCTCTGTATTTCCTACAGTTAAACTGAGATAGTCCTATGCATTGCAATGACAAACTTGAGGGCAGAGTCCCACCCATATGAGTGGAATTTAGTGTTGTTACAGAGCTGATGGAAGAGTCCAAAGAGTCCAAAGCAGTGTTGACCAAAGTTGTGTTGGATCATTTTTATACTATATTGTTGCCCTGAATGACTTCTGACATCTAGCCAATGGAATAGGCAGTGGCAGGATTGACACAGTGTGTCCAGGAAGTGATTAAAGCATCTTTCTTAATGGGGATGTTGCTTGTAACCTTGAAAAAAAGCTATGGTTTACATGCTTCTGAAAAACTACTCCTTGGACCCAGAGGTCTGTGAGAGATACTATGAGTTGTAGATTTCCTCCTCTGGGGCAAAGTTCTCGGGATGATGGTGACTAGGCAGCTCCAGGAGTACTTGAAGGATCTAATTATTATCTAATTATTATTATTTTTGTCCCATTTCCAACTGGCCTCTGATCTAATTTGCACTTAAATGGCCTCAGCCATGAAGACCTTTTCAAGTAAAAAGACAGGAGAACTGTGTTGGTACCTATCCATCTCAAACTCTTGCCAGCGTTTAATACCATT
Source organism: Iguana delicatissima (assembly GCA_948472985.1). Lineage (NCBI taxonomy): Eukaryota > Metazoa > Chordata > Lepidosauria > Squamata > Iguanidae > Iguana > Iguana delicatissima. The sequence continues at coordinate 254,108 of CAOKZL010001481.1, read as the reverse complement.
GACTATGAATTTTGTTCAACTTTTGTGGGTTGGAAGTTGGGGGCATGGCAATTGTGATCTCATGCCTGCTTGCTTACATGGTTGTTTTTTAAAAAATGACATTGAGATAATTCTCCTTAACTCCATGACAGTTCTTTTGTGCCTCCTGCTCTTTCACATCTGTATAAAGCGTTTGGAAGAGGTCTTATCTGTCAGGTGAAACCATGGCGATGCTGAATCAATACAGCAATGTCAATACAGTGGCTTAGATGAGGATCAGTAAACTTAGGTGGAATCCCAGGAAAATTGTGGTCTTGGTTCTAGGAATGGGATAGACAGCCTGGTACGCATAGCATTATGCTTCCCTCGAAAGAGTGTGTGTGGTGTGGAATGGCTCTTTGATGCAACCATGGCACTGACAATTTGGGTGACCTCAGTAATACAGACTTCTACCCAACTGAGCAGAGTATCCTTACTATGGCTCTTTCTAGACTGAAAAAATACTGTAATTTGTGCAGTATGTATCTGTCAGGATGCTAACAGGGACAGCTGTCAGGGATCCTGTAACACCAATCCTGACAGAATTATATTTGTCTGAGCTAAATTCAGGGTGCTTCCTGGAAAGAGTGTTAATTCTCTTACAAGGCCCTAGGTAGCTTGAGGTCAGATACCTTTCGCTGTACCAATCACTCCTCAGAGAAGAGGCCTGTCTTGTTCCACCACAAAGAAAAATACACCTGTACTGTAGTATCCTGAATTTGGAATGTTCTTCATAAGGAATATGCCTGGCTCAAACTTTACTGGCATTTTGGTGCAAGCTGTTATTTGTTTATCCATAGATTTATGAATGGTTAACGAATATGACTGAAACTCTGAGTATTTGTTTCTCTTTGCTGATTGTTTTCTAGTTTTAGTAAATGTTGTGTTTATTGTTTCAATCAGGTTGTTATTTTCCTGGGATTTTTATAAAATTTAGAATATAAATAGAATTTCCTGACTAGAGAAAGTGCTTTGAACACAGTGGGATCTGTTCGGAAGTAAATCTGTCTAAGATTGTGCTGTAAGTTGTGATGTGCTATACCCATTCAAGTGAACATCCTACATTTCTTTAAAAAATTGTAATTACCATAAAGGTTAGCTTGTTATCTTTTAGTACTGCTTTTTTTCTTCTAGTGATTGCTTTCTTTAAAAATAAAAAAGTAGTCACAGATACAGTGGTTCTCTACCTGTGGGTCCCCAGATGTTCGTGGACTTCAGCTTCCAGAAGCCCCAGCCACTATGGTCAATGCTCAGGGCTTCTGGGAGCTGAAGTCCACGAACATCTGGGGACCCACAGGTTGAGAACCACTGGTCTAGAAGTTCATTCAGAATTCTGCTTTGCATCTGCCACCATTACTTGTGGTGAGAAAAGTTGAGAATTTTCCCTCTTGCAGGTGGAAAAGCAGGGGAGAGGAAAATACGTAGTTGACAAACAACTGGAACAGTTTATTATCCCTTTGCCCAGTGGCCCTCATCCCTTCAAGGCAATCATAGCTTCATTGTTAACAGAAAAATCCAGCCCATCCAGATTGTGCATAGGGAATTGTAGAAGTTAATGTAAAGCATGGAGGCTGTTCAGTTGTTGAGATAAGAAAATCATGCTCTATAGCAGGGGTGGGCAATTATTTTTTCCATGGGGCCACATGAGAAACTAAAACTATTGTGAAGGGCCGGGCCAAAAGGCTGAACTCAATTCTGCATAATATTAATTGTATTTCTTTATAAAAAGCAGTAAATAGCATTGTTTTGACAAGTTGTTTAAACCATGCATGAGGTAAAATTAGGCCATTTCCACATGGGCATATTGTCCACGCTACAGCGACCTCTCCTGGAGGTCTTCTTCACCGGGGGTGCGCTAGAGCAGTTAAAAAAAGTGAGGTTCTAGACCTCAAACTGCTCTAGCGCAGCCGCGGGGGTGGCGCTGTGAGTTTTATAAAAACCACCTTTGCAAGTGGTTTTTATAAAACTCACCTGTGCTGCCCCGTAGCAGCTCCCGGTGAAGAACTGCAGAGACGCGGTAGATCTGCCCGGGGCGGGCTTCCGGCTGGCGCACCGTCCTGATTGGCGGAGCGCCGCCGGAAGCCTCCGGCCGCCATTTTGGGCGCCAAAATTCAGTGGCGTTTGGAACGGCGGATCCGCGCTCTCCTCAGGGACGGAGCAACTCGTTCGCCGGTAAGTTCTGCCCCTGCGTGCGCGGCCCCGTTTCGGGCCCCCCCGTGAGGAAAGGGCCTTAAAAAGTATTTTATTTTGTAATTTCCAATTAGCTTTACACGGACCAGTCAGAGCCAATCAAAGGGCCGTATGTGGCCCGGGGGCCGTACAATGCCCAGGTCTGCTCTATAGGAATTGATACTAAGTAGAGTCAAGAGGAAGTTGAATGACTTCCTGCATTGTCCAGCTATAGAATACCTTTCCTGCAGAAGAAGTTAACTGATAAGTCCCTGACTTGCTTTTCTTCGTAAGACTTTATATATGTGAGTTCTACATAGTCAGAGCTGTTTCTAGCAATTATATGTTTGTACTCATAGTTTGACAAGTAGAATAATTGATGAAACCACCCACATCATTACATTGCATGTTGGTGCTGGGTTAACTCACTGGCGTGGTGTAATAGAATGTGCCTGTTTTCTTAAGGATCATTTGCTGAATAATTGACTGAATTAACATCAGATTTCACTTTGCTGATTGTACCAGTCATTGTGTACTATCTTAATTTATCTCTTAATTTTAATACCTAAAATCTGGCTTCTTTCATATTCAGCGCAAATTTCCAAGACCAAAGATCCTAGGAGAATTCAGATGAGAAACATATTGAATAAGAAGGCATGTTTTGCTTCAAACATTAAGATGAGTTTCCTAGCCGAAGAAAACCCTGTGAAATTCATGAGATCACCATAAGTCAGCAGGCAAATAGACACACACACGAAACCAGAACTTTGAACCTTATGCAGAAAATTAGGCTGGCAACAGTGAAGCTATGATGGTAAAGATGTTTTCTGTAACCAGCAGAAGTCACAAGTTACCCCATTCTCTGTTTTTGGTGTCCTGTTTTATGGGCAGACTGTGGTGTTGCTATAGTCAGATGTAATATCCAGTTTCACCTTACTACTCTTTCAGCTTGTCCATACACTCCATTTGGGCCAAGATGCCAAATTAACAAAGTGATATATAAAAACAAAGTGATATGTAAAACATAAAAGGATCCCAAAGGTGAGGTGAAGAGATGAACTTATTGGACATCCTTTTGAAAAGGAAATACTGGTATACGGGACAAGGCCCTGTTTTAGAGGTTGTGTATTTCTTCTTTTATTATTATGATTTTTGTTATACAGACACAATTCAGTTTAAAAAACCTCTGAAAGAGACGCTTATGTTTACAATGTCATTTATCCCCCCAGGCCCTCATTTCCTCCTCTTTGTCTGTCTAGCTGGAACTTTATTGGCAGCATCAACACTGGAAGGGTGATGAAGAACAGATGGAGAAATAAAGACTTTTGGTGTCTTGCAACAGAACCCTATTTTTTCCATGTTATTTCTACTTTTGGTACCAATTTTGTCTTTTAAAGAAACAATCTCCAGTTACATATGTACTTCCTTAAATGAAATCTACCTGGATTTTTTCATTATATGAACCTTAAGTGTTCTTAAAACAAGGACCTTGGTCATAGTTTTATACTGGAGGTGGTTGATGGATGGGAAATAGCAATGAAATAACCGTGCAACCACATGTGTATGTGGTCCCTTCTGCTTTCCCTCTGTCCTCGCTCTTATCTTTTTCCCTTCCACACATATCACTTCCAACTAGCATGTCAAAACTTGAATTTTAGCAACCATAGCAACAGAATGCTACTGAGTGTTGTACTACAATCCTGGAGACCAGGATTTGATTCTCTGCTCAGTTATGAATACCCCAACTGGGTGACTTGGATACATATATACTCTCAGCTCCAGAAAACCCTGTGATAGGTTTGTCTTAGGATTGCCAGAAGTCAGAATCAATTTGAAGGCACATAACAACAAGCAACTGGGAAATCTACTGTAGAGATGTTTGCTGGCCTCCTTTCCTTTCCCATGTGCGCAAGTTCATTCTCCATGGATTAGCAGCCTCCAGAAGAGTAACTGAACTCTGCAGTGCTTTCCCGGCAGATTGTAAATTTAGACATAACAAAAGCACAAGCTGGGCTTTGGAAACTGGCAATAAGAATGATGTTTTATATCTTGATTTGGCAGTCTGTCACAAACTAGGGTTTGTAAGCTCCAGTAGGTCGGCATATAACATCAAGACATAACATAACTTGTAGCTCTGCTTAGCACTCCAAGGAATCTCTGTTGTGTGTGACTGTTTGCACAGTAGTACTGGCTGCAGTTGCTTCAGAGAATGGCATGGCTGGGGAAAAAGATTTGTGAAGTAAAGATGTTTTTGTATACATTGTTGTGGATTAGTGGTATTTATATCCAGTTGTCCAGGCTACTCTTTATTAGCCAAATTTAAAATTTAGCATCACAGTGTAAAACTATCAGTTTATAGCAATGTCTGTGTATAATACTATAATACTGTTTGAGGATGTGACATCTTTAAAATATTTCCTGAAATCTGGTTCATTATTGAGGTCTTTCTGGCTTAAGGAACCTTCTGTTCCCCTTACTTCTATAAAGCTTTCATGGTGATATAGGTCACTCTTAAGAGCACCTAAGATACAGCTGCTTAATTCCTGTTAATGTGCCAGAAAGCAGAGACTGGAAATTTGTGGGCTGGTGGGAACCTTAGTGTATATGTTTGGTTAATAACCCATATAATCAGGGAAAATTCCACCAGCAAAAGAACATTGTAAAAAGGATTGTTTGAAATAATACAGTTGAATTTCTTTAAGAACTGATTTATGTATGTTAGTGGCTTCACTTTTTAAGTAATTGAGCTACAAAACAGAAAGGTAATAAAAGATAGCTTTGTCTACTCTGTCTTTGCCCACTCTGGCCCCAGGGATGCTTTAATTTCACCTTTCAGTCTTCATAGCAGCTGATTCGTACAGTATTTCACGCACAAGAAAATTGGCAGAACTAGAAACCAGCTGGATAGTTTCCCAAGTATGATGATGGTTCCTGTATATGTCACATTTTATGAAAAATGTCCATCATCCTAACATTTTCTTTTGCTAAATTTGCTTTCACAGATGATTCACAAACTGGTGATTATTAGAAGATGAAATTTGCTCAGTATTAGCAAGAGCTCATGAAGCTATAAATTGCATATCTGTATGTATGTGCATGTACTCATGCATACTTTCTGCTGGAAATTAAAGCTGTTACTTTTTCTGGCTAACTGTTGTAATTATTGGTCCAGTTAATGCACTGGTGATCTGGGAGCCAATTTGGTGCCCACCAAAACCTCCAAGGGCCACAAAAATGTGATTAAAAAAACCTAAGCAAAATTAGAATTGAGTAAAACTTTACTTCCACTTTTGAAAAATTGATATTTTTGATGTTATAGTAGGAAGAAGGAGCTGATTTTTTTTCCCTGGAGGCTTCCAGAAAAGCAATTCACATTTTTTGGCCAGAAAAAAAGACATTATATGGAATCTAGAAGAGGTCCATGGCTAGACAAATGTGGGTGGGTGGAGGCACAGCATTTTACTCACTTGTGATATAACACAGAACTTTCTTCTGGGGATTTTGAGAAGCAGCTTTCAAAGAGCATAAATTGTTGGTTGCTTGTTTATGCTTCTGTTCGAAAGCAATTGCTAATGAAAATTTGAGCCATTTCTGCACTAGACACCATTAGTGCATTGTAGTGTTGCAATCTTGGCATTTCCATTTGCGCAATGCCATCAGATTAAGAATGCTCTTTTCTGTACCCTTCTGCCTTAAGCGGATGAGCACTGATATTGCCACTAGCATTCCTTCCATATTACTGTACCTGCCTTCAGCCTGCCTCTGATTCTGTGGTTTTTGTTTGTTTGGAAACTGTACTAATGCAGCCACATTGTAACCTCGTGATACACCAGTACACTATTGCATTTGTGCACTGTAATGCTAAAAAAACAAAAACAAAAAAAAACTTGAAGGGCAAATGTAAAATAAACACAGAGAGGTGGTTAAATTCCAAACTTGCCACGCCGTGGGAGTCACTGAGGGACAAGCTGGGCATGCCCATACCCCACCCACTGCTGGATCCACAATAATGGGAAGTGCTATCAAGTGCTATAATGGTTCCACACTAAGATGACTGATGGGATTGAAGTGCTAAAACGGGCTCTTAATGGATTTATTTTTATTTTATTTTTTTTGGTGGAAATAGAATATGGTGGTTTGGCGATACTTGAGGTGGGATAGCAGTTGGATAGTGATGATGTGCAGTAGCACAGCTCCTGGACTGGAAACAACTTGTTACTGTTGTGCTATAGTGATGTTGTATGGAAATGGCCTTGATGTTCTTTAAACATTTTTTACTTAATGTAAGTCACTGCTTTTGTACATTAGCATGAATTTGCCATGACCTCCTTTGGGACTGCTGTTACCTTTTTGAAGCTGAACATTTTTAAAAATACTCCCTCTCTATTTTGATAGCGCAAAAGTACTCAGAACAAAAGTAAAACCTATGTTGTTACACAGCTAAGCTAAAGGCTGCTGGTTTGTGGTGTATAGTTGTGAGACAACAAGTGCATATGAATCCACGTTAATTTTATTATCCACCCATTAGCCTTCACCCAGTTATTTGCACAAATTATTACTTACTTCCTGTTGCTAAGGTGTTGAGTTGTTTGGGCACAATAATCTCTGTGAATTCTGAAATAGCTGGATGCATTCTATCTGCATGAAATCATGTTTGTTGCCTCATTACAATAAACTGAAAGAAAAAAAATGTTTGTGTCATACTGTGTGATGCAACACTATGACTATGCATGTAAACAAGGCACTAGGCACAGCGGCTAGTGCTTACAGACGTAGGTCACTGGGATAAACTGTTTCTTTTGTTCATAGGATTGGGAATGGTAGTGGTGTTCTTTACTCATTGTTATTTTGTTTGAAAGGATCTACTGGGCTGAATGTAATGAGATGACACCTGTGAGGCTTCTGCCCCTTAATCTGTCACTTTTCCTACCAGATATGAGGATCTGCCTAAATCTGCTGCCACTATATGTGAAGACTTCCACAAACTTCACTGCTGCCATCAAAAGCGAGGACTTTCCCTTATCCCCACTTCTGCCAGTAATATTAGGACCACCTCCTCTCCCTGGCCATAAACTATGGGGACCTTAAGGTTCTTGTCTGGGATATTATGTAGCTTCTATCAACACTGGGAACCAAATTTCTCTGTTCTCTGCTGCCACCACAGACACTGTGTCTGAACCTAATCTTTATAGTGCTCCTGGAGGCCTACTGAAGTATATAGTAGGACCCCCGTATCTGTGGATTCATTATCCACAGATGGCTCCCAGCCGCACTGGGATTGGCCTGGGCTGGCAGCAGGAGGTGGCTTTCTGCCCTCTGGCTACAGCCCTGGCCCAAACCTAGTAGCAGTGGGTGGAAAAAGAGTGAAGAGTGCCGGATGGCACTCCTCCCCACCTCTTGCCTTGGGCCAGGGCCTGACCTGGCTCTCTTCACTCTTTTTCCATCCACTGCTGGTGGGAGCAGTCCAGCCCGGGCCCGATCCCAGTGGTGGCGAGCGGAAAAGGAGCGGGGTGCACCAGATCGAGCTCATCCCACCTCCTGCCACCCACCTGGGGCTTGATTGCGATTGGGCTTGGCGGGCAGCAGGGTGTTTGCTACTATCCGTGGATTTCAGTATCCATGGTGGGGCCTGGAACCAATCCCCAGCAGATACAAGGGTCCTACTGTATAACATAAAAACAGTATTTTATTTACAGAAGTTGCACATAACAGAAGAATTATTTAATACATTTAAAACAAGTCATTTACTCTCTTGTACATTCTTCTCTGAGATAACTCTGACTTTTAAACACAGCTCATTAATTCCTAAACCTGAGTCTCTCAACCTTAATCCTCACTCGTTCTCTCACTTTACCACGTCACAACTCTCCAACAAACACAACTACCGTTCACCAGCTACAATCAAATCCTCCAAACATTGCATCAGTCACCTCTCATGCTCAATGTGTTATTCGCTCACTTCCTCTCAGAAGCTCCTTTCCTTGTTACCATATAGCTAATACATAAAGCAATGTTTTCCATAAAAGGTCCATAACATCAAAATAGCCTCTTCTCCTTTGGTCAAATAGACCACCTTCCCTCTTCTAGCAAAGGAAATAGATGGACCATTCTCTTTACTTGTTTTACTTTGAAGAAAATAGAATAAGGAAAAGGAGTGCTTTTCTCCCTTGCCTAGTGGGTATCCTTGAGAGGAAAAATCCTCTCAACAGTAAGCAAAGGCACTTATATGCTCCATTCTTTTAATTCCGTTTCTCTTCCGTACTTGGCTTCCTGCCACTTCTAAAAATCCAGACATTAGCTTTTTATCTCAGTTTCATGGCTGGGAGGAAGCCAAGTACAGTTCTTGAGTCCTGAAGTTTGGTAGAATCCTGCATAGCAATACCACAAAGTGCTTCTCCATTACTAATTCTACAACTGAAATTCTTTCACACCCAAAGGATTAGTCTTCATTGCGTACAATGGCCTACACTAGATGGGATAAACAATTGCACTCTGCATTCTGCCCATCAACCTTTTAAATATTTGAATGCTATGTAGTATATACCTATATTGTATTTTTATTTGTGTGTGTGTGTGTGTGTGTGTGTGTATTCATATTCTCTTGCCCAACCTTTCAGAAGGGTTGTAGATAATTTGTTTCCAGTAGCCTCTTGTCATCTGGCTTTCCTTCTGTGTTATTATCCTTCTTTTTCCCTTAAATCATTCCTACTAATACTGGGTTTAGTTCCATGATTGTTTTTGCTTTAAAGCAAGGCTATCCACATATTAATGTTTTCTGTATGCTTGGCAGGTCTCCTCAGGTATGCAAACCATGTTTGTTTCTACATTAAAAATAACAATAGCGAAATGATTTGAGAACTGAGTATGGTCAATTGATTCCAAAGCTATGGAATGAGGTAAGGTTGAGTGAGAGGGAGCCCAATGGTAGGAGAAACTGGCTTGCTGTGTGCCTAATAGTATCTTAGAATTTGAGATTAGGAAGGGGAAGAATATGTGTGCCATGCTGAGTTTTTAAAAAGCTCCTTGCTGTGCTCTGCTGAGATAGGGTGGGCAAGATAACTGTCTGAAACCACATATCCTTCTGCCTGCAGCCAACTGAAACAGTGCTTTACATTTTCTTTTATCAGGTTGTCTGCTGCTCCAGGCAGAAGCACTCTTGTTAGAGGCTGGAGACATTGCAGCATTTTGTGAAAAAATATGCTAGCGTGTTTTGCAAAATTGGTTTTTGAATTGGTACTCAGGTCTGAGGATTCTGCCCCTTGCACCCATATTCCCTAAGTGATGCAGGGTGTAATAGTACAAACCATTTGAAATTAATGACAGTGGAAACACACAGTGGAAACTAAACATCCCTTATGAAAACATTGTTTAGATTAGAGATGAGGAAGCTTATTCACTCTGAGGGTGATGTTTCCCCCTGCATTAAATGGATTATTAATGACCATACTGACCCTAAAGACTTCCTACTGCTGCTCATATGTACCTTTCCTTTCTCATATGTTTGGGTATGTAAATTGTGCAATCTAACAGGGATGTGTTTTGAAATGCTTGTTTCCTCATCTGGGTTGGTTACTGGATTGACTTTGTCCTGTGGTCTTTGTAAACAAGTGCACTTGAAGGAAGTGGCATGTAAACCTCAGTGCAATTCATTGAGAAACCTTATCCTGAAAGTGGTTAGGGTATATAGGAACAAGTTTGGTATGACCTGCCACTGTCAAGGAAAATGCCATTATCACCTCCTAATGCCTGTTAGAGAGCCAGAGTGGTGAAGTGGTTTGAGTATTAGACCATAACCCTGGAGACCAAGGTTCAATTCACCGCTTGGCCATGGAAACCACTGGGTGACCTTGGGTGCACTGCACACTCTCAGCCCCAGAAAACCCAATGATAGGTTTGCCTTGGAGTTGCTGTAAATCAGAAATGACTTAAAGGCACACAACAGCAATGTCTATTTGGGCATAAGAATACTTTGCAAGAATATAGCATGTGGTTTGACAATCCTTCCCTATCTAAAATAGCATGGCAATAGCATGTGTATTTCTATACCACTTATCAGCTAAGTGATCTCTAAGCAGTTTACAATGTGTTTAGCTTATTGCCCCCGATAAGCTGGGTACTCATTTTACCGACCTGCAGAAGGATGGAAGGTGAAGTCAACCTGGAACCCGGCAGGATTGAACTCACAACCTTGTGGCTGCAGTATCAGCATTTAACCACTATGGCACCAGGGCTCAGTCCTGTTGCAAAAAGAGCTTTATATATCATCATGTAAAACTGAGATGGATAACTTGAGTTACTGAGCAAATATTTGGAAGAACATTGTTGAATATATGAAATCTGCTTCCAGCCCAGAGTTGGCAAGTGATGTATGACTGTGGGTTGTTTTTTTAAAAAATAATTTAAAATGCTTATATGCTGCCTATTTGGAAGTATTGCAAATATAACAACAAATTTAAATGGAATCATAAATAGATAATTTAAACTCTCCATGATAGCTGTACATCCAGTCTCTACTAAAGAGTACCATGAGGAGAAAATTATAGTTTCCTGGGAAGTTGGTTCCGTTGCTCAGGTATTTGTGAAGTTAGTACAAGCTTCATGCCTATAGATTTTGCTTTGGCTTAAATCCAGTGTTACCTACCCTTTAGCTCTCTTTTCTCAAACATTTTGTGGGCCGTTTCAGACATGTTGCTAATGGAGTGTGTATGGAGAGGGTGCTCTTGATTATCACACCTGTCTGACAGACATGATACACTTTTGACAACAGGCATTTGTTTCATTCAGATGTTAATTGTGCACTCAGAAGTGTAGTGTGTGAGATGAAACTATAAATGTCCTTGTTCCCTGTGTTTGTAGAATAAATAAGGAAATAGATGCCTTGTGAATTTAATGTACTGTGCATGTTTACTTAAAGGATTATGTGCCAGTTGTTGTACATGCAAAATTTGGATTAGGTTGCTGATGAAATCTTTCCAAGCTTTTAGTGGTTAACTCGGCACAATAGATAACATAACTGTTGTTGAATTTCCTGTTTCAGTTGGAGAGTTTTAAGCAGTGGATTACTACAGGGTTTCCCATATTGTGTTAACCCCATTTCTTGACTAATGCTGTAAGAATGGCACAATAAACACTATTTCACACTTTCCTGTATGAGAATGCCATTTTTTCTATTTTATACTTGCCTTAGCATTCAACATTCTTTCTTTGGAAGAAAATTCCCTAACCAGTTTTCAAAGAGAAATGAATATTTAAATATGTAATTGGTACGTTTAAATCAAGGGATGAAATACAATTCAGTGTATGTTATTTCTTGATTCTACTAGCCTTTAAATCCTGCCTGTTCTTATAATACCCTAATGACATATTTAGGTCAGTTTACTTAAAAAGGTACTGTTATTTGCAAGAAATTTTTAGGTAATCAGTGATGGAGAGTCTCATAACAATGACACTTCAGAATGCTAAGACATGGATTGAAATGCTACTCGTTCAAATATTCTGTAAAGCATGGGAACAGGATATATCAAAAGAACTCCACTCCTTTTTATTGACTCTGTGATCTAAGGATAACCAGCTCTAAATTAAAATCTCAGATGGTCTTTGATGTGTGCGCTTGTGGAAAATGCTTATTCCTACCAGGTTATTTATTAGTCCTAACTCAGCCACAAACATTTAAATGCCATAGTGTCAGTACTGAGAACACCAAAATAGTTTTATTCCTTGTCGCATGTCTTTTTCTTATGATGATTTTTATGTCCTTTGCCTCTATATTCCACAAAAATATATTACATTGGTTATTTCAGGTTGGAATTAATCAACGTTCTTCACCTTTTCCAATTCAGTAGGTACAGTAACAACATATTTGAAAACTTCATGCCAACTGGATATGAAGAGAAGGAACAGATTAACACTTTCTAATCATCCCTCTGATCTAGTCCTTTCTGATCTCTGGTGCAATTAAAACAGTTTTTTTTAGTTGTTGTTTGCTCATTCACTCTTAAAAATTCGACTCTACTAATTTTTTCTTTTTGCTTTTCTTCTGTGAACTAATTTGAAGCTGGCTGATGGAACAAATCTAAAAATGCTCATTATCTTGGAGAAGAGTGACAAGTGGGGTGCTGTAAGTTTCTCTCCCAGGCCTCATTTTGTTCAAGGTCTTTTTAAATTACTTGGATGATGGAGCAGAGGGAATGTTCATCAAATCTGCAGGTGACTTGAACCTGGAGGGTTCAGAAGACTTCTTTCCGTGTTATTTCTGACTCTGGTATCAATTTTTCTGTTTAAGAAATAATACCCAGGAACACATCCACTTTGTTAACTGAGGTTTACCTGTAAAAGTACCAGTCTAGTCTGCTTTGATCACACCCTACTAGGATAAAAATAAATAATCAGCACCAAAGTTTAAGTAGGACTTTGATGACCTGGAACATGTCAAATGGAGGACAGCCAAAGTGGCAAATTGTCTGAAAGTGAAATCGTATGCAGAATGGTTGAACGTTTAGACTAGAGAAGAGAAAATTGAAAGGTGACGAGAGAGCTGTCTTTACATATCTTAAAGAGTGTCATGTAAAGCAGTGGTTTTTTTCCCCAGCGGACCTCTCATCAATATAATTTGTTGCTAGAGATCCCCGAGATTTAACTCAAGATTTAATATTTAAATTGTAGATATTCAAATATTTATTTGAATATTCAAATATTTATTTATAGGGCTTCTGCAGAGGAGGCTTCAAATTGGCACCCAGACACTGGGTAACTTTGGGCAAATCACATTCTCTCAGCCTCAGAGGAAGGCAAAGGCCCTTTGGAATAAATCTTACCCAAAAAACTGTGATGGCTTCACCTTGGGGTTGCTATAGGACTTGAAGCCATACAACAGCAAAGTGCTGCTCACAGGGGGAGGTCCTTTCTAGCCATCATATCTCTTCCTTTTAAAAACTGACTTATGGCAGTCTTAAGGCAAACCTATCATGGGGGTTTTCTTGGCAGGTTTTGTTGCCTTTGCCTTTCTTTGGGACTGAGAGAATGTGACCTGCCTGATGTTACCCAGGGAGTCTCCATGACTGAGTGAGGATTCAAACCCTGGTCTCTAGAGTCATAATTTGGGCACATGCACTCACCAGCCACCATGTCTTTTTTATCAGGGACATGGCAGTGGTGTGTGTTGAGAGATTCTGAAAGTGCTCCCCCCTTTGCAGACAAGGGAGTAGTTTGGTATGCACACTCACCTGCTGTGATGTCTCTTTCATCAGGGACATTGGAGCAGGGGTGTGGGCACCAGGGGACATGGTGGCAGGCATGTCCATGCACCCAAACTGCTCCCTTGTTTGCAAATGAGGGAGCAGTTCTGGCATCTGCCCCCCACCACATCTCTCTTGATGCTGCTGCTGTTGGTATCCAGTAGCAGGACTTTGTGGACTCCCTGTTGGGCTTTGCAGACCCTCAGAGGTCTATGGACCCCAGGATAAGAACCACTTATGCAGAGAATAGAACAAACTTCTTTTCTGCTGCCCCCAAAGGGTAGGACTCCAGCCAATGGATACAAAAAGGATATTCTTACGAATTATTACAAAGAATTTATTGACAGAGCTGTTTGACAGTAAAATCAGTGAACTCAGAAGGTTCTGTAACGGGGAAGAAGACCTTTGTTTACAGAACTTGCCCTAGAGAACAATTTTAAAAAGACATTCCTGAGTTCAGAGTTTTTTGGTTTTTTTAAATCATTGGATTTTAAAACTATTAATGTGTTTTGAAAAAGAGAGAAAAGATTAAAAAAAGGGAAATACTTATGTTCATGGGTTATGTTAATACAAGTTGATCATGTGTCTTGCAAAAAATCTTTGGATTTATCATCATTGGTAGAATACACTTGCATTTAGCTAAATCTTGCCAAGAAAATCCTGCAATAGGTTCACAGTAGGATCTCCATAAGCCACAAGCAGTTTAAAGTCACACAAGAGTAGCGTCAACAATGAAAAAGTAGAATTATATGATGGATGATAAATATTTATCTTTCTGCTCTTAAAAGCGTATGAATCTTACCTGTGGTAAGAGCACTGGTTTTAAGATGAGCATGAAAGCAGGTATGACTTTAAAGTTTGTCATCTGTAAAGCAAGCAGGGAAGTCTTATGGATTTGAAAGTAACTTTTTTTAAAAAAATCATTTTTAGTGCTAAAATTCTGAATAATCAGGTAGCATGGGACACTTGCGGGTCCATTGCTTGGCTTTTATATTGTTGGCTAAATTGCTCTTTGGACTGAGCAGTTCAGGTGCAAAATGGGCTTCAGGATGTGAAGTCTTTTGGATCCTCTCCTCTGTTTAAGTCAAGAGTGGGCAAATGCATGGGGCCAGGGTGTGATTTCTCCCCAGTTGTCTCCTATGGACTGTATCTCCCACCAAAGTGCTAACATGCCCTTCTTTTCATTGGAATCCTTCTCAAAGTGGTGACTGGAAGTGAGGTCTCGTCACTTCTGGTCATGATTTTGGGAAGGACTCTAAAAACTAACTAACAAGAAACATTGAGGTATCAGTAGGGAGGTGGAAGTTCTAAGTGGTAGTGAGATAAGGATGTTTTTGTGCATTTTTGTGGCTTGAAGAGCTTTCTGCATGTTTTTCAGGTGAAAATTGGCCTGAAAATCCCACCAAATTTTAAGAAACGTTGGCAAGGTTTGGGGAACTGTCAGGAGCCTGCAGGCTGTACTTTCCTCACCCCGATGAAAAGAATCTAGAAGCAATTAGTAACATTTTCTAAGTAAAACAAACAAACATAAACTGTATAATTAGGAGTGGATTTGTTCCTCTGCCAAGACTCTAAAGGTAATCCATTAAATTGTTTGAAAAGAGGGTGTAGATACAGGAACAAAGAAGCACCACCTGAAGCAAAATAAGCCTTCACAGCTTGAAGCAAGTATTAAGGCTGAGTAAGCGATGGAAATCAGCTATGAAGAAAATGGACTAAAGCTAAGCTGTCCTCTAACTATACTAGAGAAAATGCGTTATTGAAGGATGGTTTTCTCCTCTGCATATGTGTATTCTGACAGTTGGTAAATCATTTCAAGTATATCAGATGTATAGATCAGAGTATAAATCTCACATTGCTTTGAGGGTCACTCCAGATAATAAAGCTGCACAGATCACTCAGTTATAACTGCAGAGAAGTACGTTTGTTACCTTGCTCTTTTTGTAACCACATCTGTTTAGCTACCTTTTTACTCTCTCTCATGCCATGCACTCTTCTTTCCCTGCGTCACTTTGGTTTTAGAAGCTCTGTTTGCCTGCCCCTTCCCTCCAGATCCACATTATACAGTGTTTTTGCTTGCTGCTACAGGTCTGCCTGCTGTCTTTTACAGCATTTTTTTTTTACTCTCTTTAGCAATACAGTATAGGAGACCAGTTTTGATCGAAAGGAATAGAATACTAATGTTTAGTGCACAGTAGATTGTTTTCCATCTTGTATAGAAGTAGTGTGTCATTAAACAACACAGAATGGCTGTGACACAATATATTTTGTCAGTAAAAAATAAGCAGTGTCTATGCAGAGGTTGTAAATGTTGTTTTTGTTGTAAATGGAAAGGACTGTGTTACCTGATATAACTAGTCTGTGAAATAATTACATGATGCTACAGTATGAGAAGTAGAAGTAAATTTAAAAAAAAAAAAAGTATGCAGCCAGACAGTGTGAATTGTTTTTCTCCTTTCTTGTTATCTCTCCTCTCTTGTATTAGAAGCTAAATTCATGAAGGAGTTACTAGGCTTTCTATGGGAGTAACATTCAGAAGTATAGCTATGTTAGTCTGTTGCAGCATAAAAAGATACAAAAGAATCCTGTAGCATCTTTGAGACTGAGAAAAGGATGTTTCTAGCATGCATTTCTTGGACTCCAGTCCATTTCATCAAATTCAGCATGGTTTTTGACCTTGATCACAGCTTGAAAGTGTCTTGGCGTTTAGAAAAGCGTTTATAGTAGTCTTTCAATGGAAATACTTTGTTAAGTCAGTCCTTGGGAAGTTATATGTAGGGAGAGACACTCTTAAAAGTATCAAAGTCCCAAGGCATTTATGGATTTGAATGTCATCACCAGCACCATGAATTCAGACCTGTAGTGAACTAGCAGCCAGTGCAGCTCTTGTAAGATCAGTGATGTGTTTAATCCATATGATATGTTGGTCAGCAGCCTTGCTTCTGCATTTTGCATCAAGTGTAGCTTCTGACTCACCTTCATGCTCAGCCCCACATAGGATGCATTAGGGCAGTCTAATTGGGAAGTTATTGAAGTGTGGACTACTGCAACTAACTTATCTATGACCGGGAAAGGTTGTTGCTGGCACAGCTTTCAAAATGGATGCCATGCAATCTAACCCACAGAATTCACTCGGCCTGCAGTGACAGAGATGGTCCAGGCCTATCCAGGGCAGGAAAGTCCAGGTGTATGCAGGGCAGGTAGTATACCATTTAATATACTATTGGTAGTATATGGTAGTATACTATTTCCAAGTCCATACAGTCTCCATCTGATAAGAGTTCAGCCATATATATATATATGTATGTGTGTGCATGTGTGTGAGAGAAAGAATGGTGTAAAGGTTTAGAGCATTTAGAATATTCTCTGTTCACCAACAGGCAAAGATCTTTCTGTTTAAACTGGGCTTCAGCCTTTTAATTGGTTGGGAGAGAAGGATGTGAAATAGGTGTGCTGCTTATATAAGATGCTTTTTATGCATTTGAACTTATACTATAAGCTTCTTTGACTTCTCTTTTGGAAGAAAGCTAGCACATAAATAAATAAATAAATGTGTAATGTTGGGAGATTTGTTTTGCTTTGGATGCTAAATGGGGGAAAAATCTGACTTGGGAGGACAAGATAAATATACCATGAACATCTGATAGTTTAGAAAACAGAGGGATTATAGAATACTAACCGCTATGAATAATTGGCTGGAATTTTCTAAATGGAGAGAATATGAAGCAGGGCTGGAAGAAGTGTGCAAAGCCCCTGTATTCTGTTAGAATTATTTCTTTTTTAGGGTAAAAAAAGCCTACCAAAGGTAGGCTTTCTAGAGCATCAGATTTCCTACCCAGTTCTTAAGTGCTTTGACAAACCTAGGAAAATAATAACCCGAAATTACTTCTAGTTCCGTTTTCTGCTGAAAATGGGAGAGTGCGACCTATTGTCTCTGCATAAGGGCAAAGTACTCCCCCCCACGCACACACACACAAAGCTGTCATCTCTGTTACAAAAATAATAATAAAGTCAGTTGGCAAGGTTAGGCAGTTAGCAGCTGCTGAAGAGAGGCTGGTTAATGTTAGCAGAAGATTGCAGGAGAAAGTCCAAAGAGACTGAGGAAAATCTGAAAGCTTCATTGCAGTATCAGAAGCTCATGGCTTGGTTCAGACCATAAGTTCAAGGCTGCAGCTTCTCAAGAGGAGAGCTGGAGAGGAAAATTCTGGGGGCACCCTTGAACATAGAGCTGTGGGGAGAGTTCAGGTGGGAAGTAGTGAAACTGACACACCAGAATGTACTGGATGAAAAGAAGAATTGAAGAAATAGCCTGGAATGAAGACAGTGAAATATCCAAGCATATTGTAACCCAGCTATAGAAAGACTTGTCATTAAAGATCTTTTAGCCAGTTAATTGGGATGGAGTTCACAGCTTATTGGATAAAGGTTAGGAAAAAGAACTATTTTATTATAGAAAGTTTACTAAAACTCAGAGTAACCTTATTAATGTCAATGTTATGTTAAATACTTGTTATATAAATATTAATTTTAGAGAAATTCATTACCTCTTGGTTTTAAATATTGAAAACTGTGGTTTTTTCCCTGTGCCTAAACCTGACTGCTGAAATGGGAACAGAGCAATGGAATGGTTTAACAGTATCTGGTGACAGTGGTGTTGGAATTAGGGACTAAAGTATGGAGTATTAAATCTCTTATTTAAGTTTAGTTACTAGTTCTGAGCAAGGAGGCAATCTAAAACATAACTTAGTGATTGGGGGTATGATGGTAATAGGGCATCGTGTTACCAAACTGCACTCTTTTAACAGGCATTACTCTTGCTAGATCAGTCTGTGTAATGGTAAATACATCTTTAATAATACCAGTAGTTTGCTGTCAGGCTTGTGTGAATTCATGAGGGGCTGGGAAACCAATTCAAATATATGTGAAATGCAGTGGATTCAGGATGAGAACAGGTATTTTTGGATGGTAGAATGCAAATGAGAGACAGCATGGTGTAGTGATATGAGCATTGGACTATAACTCTAGAAACCACAGTTCAATTCCCCACTCAGCCAGGGATGACGTGGGGCATGTCGAACATTGTCATCACCAGAAAACTCCGTGATAGGGTTGCCTTGGGGTTGCTGTAAGATGGAAATGACTTGAAGGTGCACAACAAGAAGAACAAAGATGTTTTGTGCCTTCTATGTATTAGCTAAGTAAATGATAGTTTTTTTTTAAAAAACCCTACTTTCCTGTATATGCTCTTTTGATACTAAAGAAAACGCATTTTCAGGGGATAGACATCTGAAATAACATAATTGGCTGCATACTCCTACAAGAGAAATTAATTTTCCCCTGGGGTATGTTAAATAACTCAGCACTTACAGACCTGAGGGAGACGCAGTATGATACCTGAGGTAACTACATTATGTGATGAGGTCTTAAAGTGCAAAGTGTAATCACAATTTCAGGAATGCATTTTTATTTCTTGGCAATTACTACTCTCAGAGTTAATCTGTAAACCTTGTCAAGACAAGACAGTCATACCATTAGAATTCTATTTTTATGAAATATATTAGAGAGATATTTGAGGGGAAAGAACTAAAGCACTCCTTCTTTTTCTTTGAACTTTGTATATCTTCTTCAAATAAAACCTGAGATATTGCTACTAAATTTGTGGAGGGGTGGTTAATATCAGTGCAATTTTTGATTGTTCTTAATTGTCATCAAGTTGATTTCAATTTATGAAAACTCTATGAATTAGAGACTTCCAAGTCAACCTTTTGTCAACAGATTTGCAAGGTGAAGGCCATGGCTTCCTTGTTTGAGTCTATCCACCTGTAATGCAGTCTTCCTTTTTCTGTTCTGCAGTTTTATGACTGGGGATATTTTGTGCCTACTACCTTCATTGGCTCATTGCTTTCTTTTTGCAGGACTATTTATCTCTCCCTTTCAGTTTTGGAATTAAGAACACTAATACTGACACTGATATTTCTCAGATCCTAGTTAGAGCTAGACAGCAGTTTGTATACCTAACTGCCCACACAGGAGTTGGAAATGAACTGTGATCAAGTGTCTCCAAAATTGAAAGGAGCAAAGAGTACAATGACATGAGATACTTCCAATGTCATTTCATAGTTAGACCTCAGAAAGATTTTGGACTAGAACTCTCAGTGTCCTCCTGCCAGCAAAGCTAATGGAAGGTTCTGGGAGTTGTAATCCAAGAAAGTAAGTTCTGACTGTGGTTTCAAAGATTCATAGACACTAGATTGTAGTTTTGAACCTGTGGCTGGTAAGAAAGTCGCTGGTATCACTTCACTCTGGTGAACCAAGGGAAACAACCATGTGTTTCAGCTTCCCCTGTGGCAGGTAGAGTATGACAGGCCACTGAGAGGATCTTAGAGAAAAGACCTTGGTGACATTTGTTCCCCATAGGCCAATAGCAAGGGTCTTGTTGTCTGCTAGCTGCCCTTTTAGTCTTCAATCCTAGACCAAGCATATTGTTTTCTGTTCACTTCTTCCATAAGGATATGACTTTGTATTTGCCTAAATACACTAAAGATACCAGATCCTGTTTGATTTTGGAAGCTAAGCTAGGTAGCCCTGAGTAGCACTTGCATGGGAGAACTCTAATGAACATCAAGTTTTGTAGACTATATTTCAGAGGTAGAAACTGGGAAAACCGTCTGTGACTATTGCCTAAGAAAGCCCTATGAAATTCATGAGGTCATCATACATTGACAGGCAACCTGAACAGCCATACATACAACTCTGTACTTTAACTTGAAATAAAGGGAAAGAAAGCCTGTGTGCTATATAAACTGAATTTCTTGGAGAAATAAAAGGTTTACTATACAAATTTATTTTAGGAAGGCCACCCATCTCCTTCTGTCTCTGATCTACAATGAGTGCCAAATCTGCTATCAACAAAGAAATTTTTGCTCCACATGATGAAAGGATGCTGGGAGCAATCCAAGTAAAAAGGAGAACTAAGAAAAAGATTCCTTTTCTGGCAACTGGAGGTCAGGGTGAATATCTAACCTACATCTGCTTGTCAGGTAAGATAAATGATTTTGCCGTCTAGTTGTCCTTTCAGTTTATCTTTGAAGTTTGATTAACTGATTGGATGCTGTCCATTGCTAAAAATAATGTAGTACCATGAATTTTAATCAGAGAAGTAGATGAACAATGATAGGATGCATCTTTGATCTTCAGATGTTTGAGTACTGGACATAAATGTAGAGACAGTTACTGTATGGTATGCTTATGAGAATTTCACAGGTAGCTCTAGTGTGTTTGAAGAGAGATTATTATAAGGCAAATTCACTTTGCTATTAATATGCTTGGAATTAAGAGAAGTTATAGCTCATGTTACTGATACTGCAGTAACAAATTTATTTATATGATATAAGTTTTGAACAGTCATAAAAATTCCCATTAACTATGTCAATGAAATATCTTTGTGTTTTCTAAGAAATTATTGAAAAGAAAAGAACAAAGGACTGGGATTTTAAGGCTGCTTTCAAGCAAGCCAGCATTCTTTTTCCAGTACCAGCCAGTCAGTTAATTCAGGGAAACTCACTTGGGTTCTACAGACTATCTTTACATTTTTCTTTCTTGTCTAGTACGAGAAAATAAAGAGAAGTCCTTGAAGGCAGTCTGGAAACTACAGCTGGGGACAAATGCAGCAGCCAGACATTCAGTTCATGTTATACTTGTTAAGTTCTAGGCATATTGATTGGTTATTTGTTGGCCAGACTTAATGTAAGCTTTTGGTATTCGTCTTCTTAAGTTTAAATGACCTGGAACCGGGTTATGTAAAGGACTTCCTGCTTTTCAGTAAGTCTGAATCTGAGGCCCTGGTCTGTGTTTTATCAGGGAGGGACATGAAATTACAGGTACCAGGGATGAGGCAATTTCTGTGGTGACCTCATGTGTTTCACATCACCAGGAAATGCTTATGGTGCTCTCTTTTCTGATCTTTAAGGAGGAGTTATATGTAGTTACATCATGCCATGCTTTCACCTGAGGTTTATCTGCTGCTGTCTTGCTATTGTAATGGTTTATGTGTTGAATTCTAAAATTGTTTTATTATTTATATTTCAAAAGATGTTAAGGATGTGAAAAGAGCTATACTGGATCTGATTTATTCATGCTAGGGAATCTACAAGCAGTATGCTCTGGTTCACTTTGGGAAGTTTTCATTTTGAAAAGTAGACCAGAAATCTATTTAAAAAAAACAAACAAACTTGAAATATACTTATGGTTGTTAGTTGCAGGTAGCCTTATGATCCTATAAAAAGTATGTAACCATTTTTAAAAGCCCTCTCTGCCAGTGCAACTTTTAACAGTGAGGAACTCAATCAGTCCTGTCTGCATTATGTAAAAAAAAGTGCATCCTTTCAACAGTCCTTCCTTTAACAAAGGAACACTGCAGTTCATTTTTCAAATGTACAAAGAATTAATGGTCTTGTATTTCCTCCACTATCCAACAGTCTATAACATTCTACTTGTTCATAGTGTGTAGACATCCCACAATGCCCTCAGGCTTTGTACTCAAATAAGCAGCACCTTCATTTCTGGCAATCACATCCTCCATAATGAGAATCGTCTCTAATCCATCGCCACTCACTGTTGGAGATATATCATCTTAACAGGAAAAAATGACCTTCTGCATACTTTCCTGCTAAATCTGGATTAGCCAATGTCCAGGCTAGATTTCGCCCCTCCCCACTGCCAGAATTTTTCACAACTGCCAGAATATTGGTAGTGACTTTGGCAGCATGGTGGTTTGATCCATTTAAGAAATGCTAAAATAGAATGAGTGAGAACATGTTCATTGTTTTAGAGGAGGAACACACTCTTAGGCCATTTCCACACTACACTGTTATAGTGCTATTATTCCACTTTCAACATTCTGTAGAATCCTGGGGTTTGCAGTTTGGGGAGGGGCATTTAGAATGCCAGAAAGCTCTTTGGCCTCAGTAAACAACAAACTCCGGAATTCCACAGGATGTTGAAAGTGGAATAATAGCACTATAACAGTGTAGTGCGGAAATGGCCTTAGAAGCCTCCATAGAGAACCTGGGCTTTAAAGGGGGGGAGTGGTCAAAACCCAAGAAGTATCCACATCCTCAATTTCCAGTTTTGTCTTGCTGCTGAATTTGGATAGCGTGCATTGATTGTTGATTCCAAGGCTGAAATTGGAACACAGACATGCAAAAATTGCTCAGCTCTTTGCTAAAGTGTTTTAATTTTTTTTTTGTTGGGCTACTCTTTTACTTGATTCTGATTGTAGAAACTCCTGACTTTAAGGGGTACACACGGACTAAAAAATCTATATATTAAGTGGAGGAACAGATTGAAAGACAGTGCAGTAGATGTAAAGCCGATGTAACATTATCTTCAGAATGCACATCAGCTTCACATAGCAGTAATCGGAATGGGAAGTGACTAATGCATAAGTCAGTGTGGTCAGACTCATCTATTAGGATTGGATAGAAATGGCACAGCAGCTGAAACTGGGAGAGGGCATTCTTGGAGGTAGCAGGTACCAAAACTTTCAGGATCAATGCCAGATCCAGCAGTGCCCTCAAGCAATGGTGATGATCCTTCTGAGGAAGTACATTCCCATCAAGAATTTGTTGCATTCTCAATTTCAGGTCAGTTCATCTACTGACAAACAGAAGCTGTCTCTTTTGACCTGAGCTTCTGTTTGTTAGCCTACATCCACTTTGTCATAATATCCAGGCAGTATTTATATGGGTCTCCACATCATCTATAGTATCATCTGCAAGAGAGGGGGAGAGAAGGGGGGAGAGAGAGAGAGAGAGAGAGAGAGAGATCATTAGCATAATAATGAGAATATAACCGTGGAAGACCTCTCAATCATGTAGGTCTTAAAAAATATAAAGGATAAAATGGTTCATTTATCATTAATTGTACTGAATGCCACTCAGAGGCCCAGTGTAAGTCATCTACAGAAGCAAAATCAAGCCTATTTTAGTCCTCAAAGTTTTAAAAGGGAAAATAATAATAAAAAAAAATGGAAATGAGTTACTTAGACCAAAGAAAAATTGGACACTGATCAGTTTGTTTCTGGAAAGGGTATATAAAAACCTAAGGATTGATAAAATTTGCCAGTGACAACATAAGCTTGAAATTGAGTTAGATTTGATAATGATCCATAGCTTAGCTTAAAATTAAGGCTTAACACAAAAAAAAAAATACATTTTCATTGTGATTTGCCTGTGGTTTGGTACTTTGTAATTATTACTGTAGAATTTTGTTCAAAGAACGTTCATAGCAGTAGTATTAGCTTCTCCTAATAATTCACCATTTATGTATGACATGGCACAGATGCATAGTAATTAGATTAACATTTTTTTTTTATAGAAGGGACAGGGCCTGTTCATCTAAGTCCAAACCAATTTAAATCGTGTTTGCCTTTGAGATACTGCTGCATCTTGCTATACTGTGAAGAGAAACTGGAAGCTTATTCAATTAAGTATGCAAGAAATCTCATTGCTCTGCACACCTCTTGCAGACTCTGGCAAAGGCTTGTTAGATGGCAGTAAAGATATTTAAGGAAATACTCCTGTAGTTTTCTAATTCACTAACCTTGAGAATTTAGAATTTAAAGATGAGCTCACATTTAGTTATCAAAGGCCATTTTATGTATTTTAACTTCACTGAGGCAAAGAACAGGAGTTATTGATGAGTATGCACTTTAGCATGCTTATCTACCTAGCTGCTTGAGCTTAACTGGATTGTCCAACCTTTGGTTAAAACTCCATTGCACTTAGATAAACTATATTATTTTTTGTCTTTCAAAATCTCTGGCAGCTGGAAGCCTTTCTTGTAATCTGCAGACTTCTAGTCTAAGCACTCTTTCATCTGCTCTCCTCCACTTCACCCATGCTGTGAAATTAACTATACTTAGGTGTTGGATGTTGAAAGGTTAAGCAGTGGGCCATTGAAATTCATTGGGTTTGGTTCCAAAACCCATGGTTGCTCAAGTCCACTATATAAAATGGTGTTCATTATATAAATTGACAAAGAACTCAGATGAGTTCCAGAGAGAGCCTGAGGATCTGTGAAATGATATGAGTCTACAGCAGGGTATTCCTGCGTTTAAGCATAGTGCCTGGCATGTGGCAAAAATCAAGGTTTGCTTTTTGAATGTTTTTTTAAACGGTTGGTTGAATCTGTGGATGCAGAACCTATAGATACAGAGGGCCAACTGTACCTATGAAAATGTAGTATGGAATGCTTGGATGAAATGCATATGTGCTTGGCGAGCAGGATTCCAGACAGTGGCTTGACACAGCAACAGGATGGGCCTGCTATGAGTGCTACTACTTGTGAATATCCTCCTGGAGTGTCATTTCAGATTACACCCTACAGAAACACAGATATATCAGGAGACAGGTGTAGTGTAGGAGACAGGCATAGAGTTGACATGTAGACAACAGTAACGATCTCAGGATGGCAAAATGGAGACTCATTCTTGAATTTATTATTTTCTTCTTTTATTAATAATCTTTTTTAAAAATGATGCTTTGTTGACTCCTTTAGGGAGAACAAAGCAGGATGAAAATACCATTAAATAAATATTAAATAAAATATTCATTTAAATAAATGTTTAAAACAAGTATAAATATTTATTTGAAATATTTAATAAATATTTATATTTATATAAAATATATTTAGATTAAAATAATAATAGAACAGTGTAGTATTGGAGAGTTCTGAACTTTTCTAACATATATATATGTTCAGGTTCCATAGTCAGGATTACCAAAGGAATATTAAAAAACTGCCTTATACTAGGCTAGACTATTAGTCCCTCTGGCCGAGTGTTATCAAGTACAACTGACAGTAGCAAGGCAGGGTTTTCAGGCAAGATTATCTCCTAACCTGTCAAAGACACTTGGTGCATCTTAAAAGACTAAAAAAGTTTTAAACGTTTTATGTGGCACTGTAAAGGTTACAATCCATTTCATGCTCTGATCTGCCAAGGTTTGTTAAATAAAATTCGTTAGTCTTCAAGTAAGGTCAACAGAACTCTTCTGTTGTTAAGAGTTAAGTCACTTTCAACTTTCACATAAAAAAACACAGTTGGCTGTCTACTAGCTTGTTAATTGGTTCCAGCCCTGCTATAGATAATGCAGGAATAAACTGTCTTCATGCTGTGAGTTGTCTTTAGTCCAGTGCTTACAGATGCAGGAACAGCTGGAAGACTGACTGCTGCTTGAGACATGTTGGTCAAAATTGATATCTGTTGCCAAAATATCTTCTGTCATCACCATTTTCATCATGGCAGCTGATTAGCAGCAGGATATTTCCTCACTGTTCAAATATGCTTATTTTTTAAAATTTCACCAAAAACGGTTTTTATTTTTTTTAAGAATTTTTGGTTTTTTTGCTGCATGCTTTGAAGACTTAATTCTCTACTTTCCAGTTGTCATGGTTTTCTAAATAATAGGGAATAGTTCGCATTTCTGGTGATGTAACTTACAGTAAAAGTAGATGGACACATTGCTTAAATGGCCTTTGAAACTTCAGAAGACTTCAGTTTAATTTATTGTCAGATTGTAAGGGCAACAATACCAATTTATATGTGGTCTGACTGATGCCATAGTCAACCCTTGATGGTCTGACATTTGGAGACAAATAAATCTGTAAATGTTGTTGTTATTGCTTATGAGGATCCATCATGAGTTCATTCATTACATGATACCAATGGTTTTATCAGAATTAGAATTTGAATCTTAAAGCATTACCGTTAAAGATAAGACAGTGATTTTCATAGTAACCTAAACTCTTGCACCTGTTTTGAAGTAATTCTTTAGTATGTATATCAACTAAAATTAGCTTCAGTTTTTTTTTAAATTATTGCTTTTACAAGCATGTAATCAACATAGTATTCTGCATGGCTGTGTGTGTGTTGTTGTTTTTTTTACAAGAATGTGATTTGCGAAAGTCAGAACATCAACACTGAAGGGCTTGACCCAAGAGTTTCCATGTATTAGCCAAGAGTGCTTACTTATGTGCTATGGAATTATTGTATGTATTATCTTTTTTAACGTAATCCTTCATATTGCATCACTTGGAGGGTCCTCTGGAGAGCTGGCGTATCCACCAGCTGACAAGTCAATTATTGTTTGTTCTCCATCTATTATTTGACTGCAATAAAGTGTTGTAAACTGTGTAATCCAAGCAAGAATGTCAACTTACACATGGCAGCCTATATTTAACAGCTGTTTATTATAGGCTATCCATAGTGCTCTGTGACATACAAATGTCATATGTGCATGAATTCTGATCTGAAGTCTTGAATTTTGTTTTAATAGTTCCTGTTATTTTACTTACTTTATTCCTGTTTTTAATGTCAAATTTAGGCCAACCCTGATATTCTAGTATAAAACCAAAAAAAAGGGAAGCAAATGAATTGCTTGTACTTATAAAATATTAATTGTTTTACAGTAACAGTTATCTAATTTATTTTGTAATTGCACAAGTCAATGATTGAATTATTTTTGTTGTAATACAAAGGGAAAGCAATTCAAAGAGAGAAGAGGATGTTAGTCTTTGGTGAGTGGGTAGCCAGATTCAAAGCAGTGATGAATTTGAACTAAGTGTGAAGCAGAAAACCAGAGGGAAAATAGTTTATACCAGCTTCAGCACTGGAACATCACATCACCACATTCCCAATTTGTTTTATACTTGTGCAAAATGTGAAACTTGTAGAGTCTTTTACCATATCACCTATCTGGCATTTATTTTGTAAATAGATTTTCTTTGGTTTGTAGAATCATTCACTGAAGAATATGCAGTTTTCTGATAAAGTATAATCCTGGGTTCTTTCTTCTTAGGTGACAATTATAGGAAGACTTCAAATGTGATAGTAGGGATTTGAAACTTTGGTGGGAGGTGTTGGTGGAGAGATATATAAAATTCATCTTCATATTCTAGTAACGCCTATTTCTCAAACATAATTTAAGCATGGTGTACAGGTAGCAGGTTATGGCTATTAATGCCGTGCATCATGCTTACTTTTTACATTTCACAGCAATTATCTATGTATGTGCATAGAGATTTATATATTTATTGTTCATACTATACATCGTGTACAAATTATTCACATAACATCACGTGTATTCAGATATTTTTGAGAACCACTGTACATATGTTGATTTGTACCCAGGCACAAGAATCCCCTTAGGTCCAATATACAGATCAATTTTATAACTGCATGTGGGTAGCATGAACCCATGTATATTTGTGTGAATTGATGAGTTTATGTTCACTTGATGTAAGCTAAAAGTATAGCTTCATGAATTTTGCATGTGGCACAACCCATACTGTCTATAGAGCTGTCATAGGAAAATATGTGTGTAACACAGTTCTGGGGGAGCATGGAGAATCTCAGATCTGAGAGAGGAAAGAGACTGAGGAGGAGAGTATAGGGCAAATGTGTGAATGATGAAAGGTACTAGCTATAGGACAGTGGAAGACAGAGCTTCAGCTCACACTATCAACATAACCTTCAGTCAGTGGCAGCTTTGAGGCTGAAGAGTGACAGATGAGAATTTCAGCTTCATTCCAGCCTATGTTTTGGTCTGTTTTCACTATTTATTGCAAACTATTCCTGTAGTTAGAGAAGGATTATCTGTTTCTAAAAAACATGCTGCAAGTGTTTATATACTTACATTAAATTTCCTGAAAATTCCCTGAGGTACTCTGGCAGAGATGACACTGTAAATTGCCATTATTAATGCTGAAAAGCTCATGTCTTAAATTAGCAAGTTCCTTCTTTGTGTGCTGTCACTGTTTCGTTTTCTGTGTGTATCTGTTGTGATGTGGAGTTTAGTGACTTAGCAGCTTTGAAACTTGACTGAAGACTAATTTGTACAATGCGTTCTGTGGGAATAATGAATTTGTAGGGAGTTTCTGCCTCTTTTTATAATTTGATAAAAAATGAACCAGTGTAGTATAGTGGTTTTAACATTGAGAATGAGAACCCTGGAGAAAGGGTTTGATGCTCTGCTTGATTATGGGAACCCATTGGGTGGCCTTGGGCATGTCACACACACTCAGCCCCAGAAAACCCCATTATAGGTACATTATAAGGTCGCTATAACTTAGAAACAACTTGAAAGCACACAACAACAACAAAAATTGAGAAACTGGTTCTGTGCAAACTGAGATGAACTGTTCCATTGGAAAAATTGTATCAGTGCGGATGGGAACCTGAGATAGAGATGTATAAATTGACTTGTTTGAACCTTGTTTATAATCAAATGGATAGCGTACCTATCACATTTGACCTGCTCTCTGGAACTGCTTATGTTTTTCAGCTACCCTTTTAATTTCTTCAGTTTGTTTTGGCACATTGTTACCTCTCCATTACTCATTATCACAGTTACCTTGAAGTACTGTATACACTTTTCTGATATGTGTTACATACGGCAAAAAATGCTCATTATGACTTGACCCTCTGCAAGGTTATACATATAGTCCATTTAGAACTGTTCTTCATGCGTCTCAAATTTCTTGCTAGAATCATTTTTCTAAAAAGACCCTCCTCCTTACAGACTTCTTTTCTGATTGTCTGAGTCTCTTTCTGTATAGGCTGAACATGAAGACATTTGGGTTGCAACTTCTTTTTCAAACAAGGCCATGTACCAGTTTTCATTCCTGAGAAAGACCAGCCCTTTCAAATGTGACAACCCTTCATTCTTCCATGATGATTTACTTTTCAAACATGCAGTTTCTTTCTTTATGCATTGTTTAAAGTAGCTCAGACTTTTTAAATACTAAACTATA
Source organism: Iguana delicatissima (assembly GCA_948472985.1). Lineage (NCBI taxonomy): Eukaryota > Metazoa > Chordata > Lepidosauria > Squamata > Iguanidae > Iguana > Iguana delicatissima. Next base: position 224,874 of record CAOKZL010001481.1, on the reverse strand, counting down.
TAATTATTGCTCAGAAGGAGACTATCTAACAGCTAATGAACAAGAATTCCTCCGGCTTTGTTACCTTTTCTAATGAATTGTAAAGGCCTGGTTGAAATATTTTTAAAATTAGAAATAAATGTGTAGGTGTATAGGATATAATTTTATGTCACAATGATAGTTATGTTAATTTGGAATGTTATGATTAAAGTTCCTTCTGCTGTTGCCACCACTCATCTTTTAAGTGTGTTCACGTTTTTCTTCCATTATCAAAAGGAAGGTAGATTGTGAAATACACTGGGGACCAAAGTCTCATTTGCAGAATGCACACTTAGTTCATCATAGACAAGTTTATTTTGTCATATTTAGCGCCAGTATTTGCTATTTTAGCCAATTGGCATAATAACCATTAATATTTATTGGTTACTCAGAGTGTTTTACATACACGTTCACTGTTGTCACAGTGGGTGTGAAGGAGTAAGGCAATCACTTCATCTCTGAATTGTAGTGGGAATTATTTTGCAGGAGAGCAGCTTGACGATGGCCACCTAATGAGTTTATGGCTAATGTGAAATTTGATCTGGATAGCCAGCATGGTATAGTGGTCTGAGCATTTGAACTATGATCCTGGAGACCAAGGCTTGATTCTTCCTTCAGCCATGGAAACACACTGGATGATCTTGGGCGTGCCACATGCTCTCAGTCCCAGAAAACCCCATAGGTTTACCATAGGGACTCCGTAAGTTGGAAACTGCTTGAAGGCACACAGCAACAGCTACAAGAACAATACAAACCATCTGATTGCATCATATGTGCCAAGAGTGGAAGACAAGAACTAGACTAGGCATTTGTTTATGCCAGGGGATCCTTGATTAGTTGTCTGGTTTTTCCTTTAATTAAATGAACAGGGGCTACTAAGATAAATAGTGAAAGTAGAAGTGCTAATTTGTTTTCCTTTGTGCTAACTGCTTGGTCTAAATCACCTTCTCATAAGATACCATTGATTGGTTGATTTCCTGCCTTTTTTTCCCAAATAGAACTCAAAGCAGCTTAATATAATTTTAAAACCAAATAGTCACAACAATACGAAGTGCAAAACTTCAAAAACTATCAGTCCGTCAAGTGAATTAAAACTCTATTTTTAAGACATTAACTTAAAAACAATAAAAAATCCTGAAATACATATTATAAACAACATTCTTAATTACATATCCCTCTACCCTGGTTGACTAAGGCTGAAAGCCTGTTTAAACAGATTTTTGTCTTTCAATGAAGAGACAATCGAGAGTGCACAGATCAGACCCCCCTATGGGAGGGAGTTCTGTATCCTAAGAGTAGCCACTAAGAAGGCTGTCTCTTACATCCTCACTAGATGATCACGGGATGGAGAACGGCCTTCTGAAGATTGTAAGACTTGACAAGCTCATGTGGGTGGGTGTGCACTTTCACATAATATGGACCTACACTATATAGGGCTTTATAGGTCAAAATCAGCACTTTGAATTGGGCTCAGAGACAAACTGGCAGCCAGTGAAGCTGTTTCTGCAAGGGAGTAACCCAATCCAGCACAGATTGAATCCCTATTGCCCAATTTACCTTCTGACTAACCAGGAACATCTTTGTCTTGTGTGGATTAAGCTGCAGTTGTCCTCAGCTAGCTGACTGCTGAAAACAGACACTGGTTTGGTACTGAGACAGATTCCTTGGAGTGAGATGGAACAGAGAGGTAAAGCTGAGTGTCATGTTTATACTGGGGACACCAGACCCCAGATTTCTGAAAAAATTCTCCCAGCTGTTTCATGTACTGTATATGTTAAACAGCATACAGGACAAAACTGCACACAAAGAAACATCACAGACCAGTGGCCAGTGTGATGAAGAGGAGTCCTCCCAGCACCACCTTCTGAATTCATCCTTCAAGGAAGTAATGGAGCCACTGTAAAACGGTTCCTCCAAATCCCATCCCCAAAAGAAAGCTCAGAAAGTTACTGTGTTTAATGGTATCAAAAGCCACTGAGGGGTTCAGTAGAACCAATAGAGCACACTCTGCCTGGCCAGTTCCCACCACATATCATCTATCAAGGGTGGCTGATCTGTCTCTGTCCCATTATCAGACCTGATGCTGTATTGAAATGTGTCTAGGTAATCTGTTTCTTACAGGAGCCCCTGAGCTGGGAGGCCACCACGCACTCTAGAACTTTGCCCAAGAAGGAGATATTGGAGACAGGCTGATAATTGTCTGATGAGGTAGGGGTTCAGGGAAGAGCCGGGAGGACTCTAACACCACTGCTGAGACCAGCTCAGCTAGCTCAGAGAGGAAGGCTGTTGAGCAGTGAGATGGGCGTTTCATAAACAGAATTCCTACTCTGTCCTGGTCACTGACTTTCAAATAAACACACTCAGACCATCAAAACACTGGTGGAAAAGTGGGGAACTTTTTCAGCTGAAAAACTGAATTAAATTTTAGAGGTTGCAGGAGTGTGGATCTGTATTCCAGTCATGGCCAGGGCTCAATACAGAAGGATGGGAGCAAAACTGGCAGCATATTTTAGCTTAAAGCTCTTGCTGCCAATAGCCGAGCCTTAGGAGAAGAATTTCAGACTTTTAGAATGGGGGCAAGTGTGCAAGAATAGGAAAGGCACGAAACAGTGGTATTGTGGGGAGAGGCTGTGGCCATCTGTTGAATCCTATGATGGCTGGTTGAATTTTGGCCTGCAGCCCTTAACTTGGCTCTAGTGTTTCCTCAGTTGGAATAAATAACTTGATTTACGGCTTATCAAGATAAAGATATTAAGCTAAGATATTAAGATAAAGAAACTTGGCATGGAGGAATGTTTTAAACAGCCCTCCTGCTTTCTTTACCAAAAGCTCTCCCACTTGTGCCAGACATAAATGAGAGAGAGAGCAGGGCCAATTTGTGACACCTTGTCATGGTTGGGAAGCATGCTTAGACTCTGAGAGGAAAAATAGGGCAGGCTACTTGGCACTGCTTGCTCCTCTACATTGAAAGGTTTATCAAGACATTAAGGTAAGCTACAGTCTTTCTGGAACATGAAGAGGAACTGGAGGTCTTGCCTATGAATATGCTTATAATAAATTTCTAGGAGAGCAGTAGTGGTGTATGATTTTGTTCTGCTATACCCACGTGTCTGACCTTTTTAAAAGTGTTAAAAGGTAATACATACATTCACATGGAGTCACCATTATGAAATGTGAAGTTCAGACTTTTCTCTTCTGACCAAGCAGAGAACTGTGTGAAAATTAGGAATTCAGATTGATCTTTTCACAGCTTATGTGTGGCCTAATTTTATGCAGTTCTGCCCATGAAGGAAAGGTGTTGAAGTTGATAGCAATATAAAGAGAAGCCATGGTGCTCCAGGCCAAGCCTGAGATGTAACATTTATACATTAACAGCACACTGACATGGTATCCTCTGATTCAAGATGAGTTAAAGCGCATGATTGGGAGCAGGAAAGCATCTTTGGGGAAAATAGTATTTGTTTTTATCTTGGTTTTAGTAGCTTATAAGCACAGCCAGCTTATGAAATAATAAGGGCTATAAAGTACCATAACAGGTGCTTTATTTTTAAGAATTCTTATGAATTCCACTGGCATCCAAAAATGGATTACTTGAGGGTACATACACAAAACAATTTAAAAATACAATAGGAAATCATGAACAAATTGCTAAAATTGAGAGGAATAAACTATAAATACAAGTGTTTCTAGTGCAATAGTAAAAGACAGATAAGGCTGAAATAAGAGTAAGGATATGGACAAATTATTTTTATATACACTGCTCAGGTCTACTATAAATAGTGAAAATGCCACATAAATTTTAGAATAAAAAGGATCAGTATTGGCAGTTTTGACCATCTGATTAAGAAATAGTTCTAACATATTTTTAGTTGATTTCTGGCGTATATACCTGCCGTTGCCTGGGATTTTATTTTCTCGTAGGTAACACTTGTTAGAAATACCTTAGGAGTTAGATGCAGTTGAAACACACAGATTTGAGATCCTGTGTCTCTAATTCTCCAATCTGTCTTGTCCAATATCTGTAACTTTTCCCCATATTCTCTGATCCAATCTGTATTCAGAGTTATTAACATACAGAGTTTGGTTTCCTGAGGGAATACACTACCCTCCTTCCTGCTGGTAGGCCTTGTCTCCATGGGCCAACTGCTGTGTTAGTCTCGACCGGAATAAAAACCATTTCAGTCTGTGGGACTTATATGAGTAATCGCTAACAAGTTCAATTCATTTCATTTGGTCTTTTCCACTTGGGATAATATTGGATTACCAGAACCATTAATATATGTTTGCCCCACAAATATCTCACATATAAAAGTGATAACATCAAGGACAATGGGGAGACTAAGGCAATTGCTTCTTATCACCTTTCAGCCTTTTCTGATCTACAACTTTTCTCAACCACTGTTGCCATTGTCAGTGGGATTGTGGATGGCGAGAGATGCAGTCCAAAACATTTTAGGGATAGTATTTTTAAGAAGTCTGGACTAGAGTAGCAAGCAATGAATGTTACCGATATGGATAAGAGTGCTAATTATATACATTTTACCCTCATCTAGTGAGTTGTACAGTGATTAAGAGTTACTACTTTTTTCTATAATCAAATCAAAAAATTCCTGTTTATGATTTCATAGTGTGCCGATAGTATTTGGTTTCCCATGGTAGAAGTGGTATTCATTATACAGGCTTTTTTTAAAAAAAAAATACTATTCATTTATCCAAGATTTATGAAGGACTTTTTGAATTGAATCACATCTTATATAAAGTTTCTGTATTTAATTGTTTAAATGAATGCCTCCCCCATCTGTCACCTCTGCTGCTGCCCTATACCATTTTAATAGGGCCTGCAAGCTGTGAGAGACCGCAAACATACCACAAGACTTGTAAGTCCCTATTTAAAATGGTATATGGCAGCAGAAGAGGTGGGAGGGAGGCAGGGGAAGGTGGGACAGGCTGAAGGCCGGTGGAGTAACTGAAGCAGTGGTGGCGCACGGAGTTTGCTCTTGCTCCTCTTTTTCTCCTCCTCCTCCTGCTGTTGCATGCCACATGTGCTTCTCTTTTGCCTATGCAACACCAGCGGTGCCACTGGCTAGGGCATGCAAGGCTGAGGCTGCAGAGGTGGCTCTGGGGAGCATGTTCAGTTTCTCCTGCAGGAGCAGAGGTAGCCCTGGTGGGATGGCTGCAGGATGGTGAGGAGGCAATGGCGGAGCCCTGGCCCTCTGATGCCACCTTGATGGAGATGCCTCTGCCCAGAGCCATCAGTTGCTTGCGGGAGGGAGAAAAAGAGGAAGACGGAGAGGTGCAGCTGTGAGGTAGGGTGCAACAGTGGTAGGCAGACTCAGGTGTGCCCCCACAAAGAAAGAGACCCCAGCAGAATGGCAGAGGCTTCTGCAGCCGTGTTAGCAGGCAAAGGCAATAAGGTTGGCACAGTCCAGCACTAATCTGCTTCCTCCCTTCTGGTGTGCATCCTCTGGACTGGCTGAGCTTGTTTGCATGCGAAGGAGGAAGAGAGACAGTAAATGTGTTAAATATGGGGGGGACCTTAAGATAATAATGGTTTTTCTACTTTCGTGAATATCTTGTTCCCCTAATCCTCACAAATATTGAGGGCCCACTGTACAAATTCATAGTACTTTTCTTTCCTTGTAAATATTCTGCCAGGAGACTGTGATAATGCTTCACTGTGAGGCTATTTCTCAGAGAGAAATAAGGTGAATATTACTAAGGCCTTGCCTTTGGCTACTGAGTTGCTGGTTTTCTCTTTATCTGCTGTCCCTTCAGTAACATCAGGGAAAATGAGTTTCTCAGGAACAATAATGCATTGTTATAAGCTAGCCCAGTTATAAAGGACAATTATTTGGGGAAGGCTTGGTTTTGAGTGAGTGAGATCTACACTTTAGAATTTACACTGCTTCTGAGTGGCTGCATATAAGTAAGACCTGTTAGGCTGTGTCCCCAGGTTAAGCAGAAAGGGTGTGTACGTGTGTGTTTAATTTTCCTTCAACCCTAATCTCATATAGCACACACTACTGGTGTACTGGTGTTATGTAAAAGCAAAATACAGACACACACACAAATAAGCAAACCCGTTGGAAGTATCTTTTTGGAGTTTTCTCATGAGAAGAATGTCACTACAAACTTCAGAGAACAAACTCTGTTTAGTATGGTAGATGAGCTACCTTTGCAGGAATGCAAAAAATCTGTGATAACTTGTCAGTATGGCTTTTCATCATGACTAATACCTTGATGATAATTAAATGTAAACACTATGAAATACATAAACTGTGCTGTTAACTTTGCAAATGAATGATAGAAATTGCAAATATTCAACTGAGAGGAGAATGGGTTCTGAGTTTTAAAAGAGATCGGCTCAGCACTATGAAAAAACAGAAAGGTCAGATGAAAATAGGGCTTCGTTTCCACACTACAATGTTAAGAGTGCTTTATTCCACTTTCAGCATCCTATGGAATCCTGGGGTTTGTAGTTTAGTGAGGGACATGTAGAATTCTCAGCCAGAGAGTTCTTTGGTACCAGTAAACTACAAACCCCAGAATTCCACAGGATGTTGAAAGTAGAATAAAGCACTCTTAACATTGTAGTATGGAAATGGCCTATAGTTTTTTTCTTAACAAAAACATTGCTACAATAAAGTTTCTCCGGTTTTGGAAGCATTATACCCTTCTGTGGAGCATTATGGAATTCCTAGAAATGAGCGATGTTAATGCTGGTATTAATATATCTGTTGCTTTTGGATTTCTCCCTTACAGAGATGAAAATGTGGGAGACCTCCATAGAGGTTAGTTCCCTCAGGCCCTACTAAAAAGAGTACAATTTGACTAATTTTGAATCAGTTTTGCTACAAAAGGAAGGTTTCAATTCTACTTCTGCAATGCAATGGAAAGCTGAAAAAAAGGTGTGGATGACTTGTTTATCTTCTAAAATCTCTTTTGAATTTTAGCAAAGCAGAATTGGCATTTCCAAGCTTAACAGGAAGTATGTAAAAGGCAGTTGTTGTTGTTGTCGTCATCGTTGTGCACTTTCAAGTCATTTCTGACTTATAGGACCTGAAGGTGAACTTGTCACAGCATTTTCTGGAATTGAGAGAGTGTGACACGTCCAAGGTCACCCAAAGAGTTTCCGTGGCCAAGCTGTGGAATCAAACCTTGGTCTCCAGGGTCATAATCCAACCCTTAAACCACTACTCTATACTGTCTCTCTTCCTTATGCATAAATCCTTGTGGAAGAATTAAAACTGTAGATAGTTTTCCAGAAGGTTGAAAGTTTCAGAACAGAATATAATGGTCTTACTGTAAATTTCAGATCTTTTCTAGGATTGCTTTATCGTAGAGCAGATAATGATATTATTTCTCGAGAGATCTGGCTGCCTTTTCCCCAAAGTAATACTTCCAGTGGTGAGGAGGTTACATTTTTTGAGAACTAAGCAAAGTGAATGCTGTAGATATACTTGTTGTACATGTCTCTGTATTTGCAAAAGGAGATGCTTAGAGAGGTAGAGCGTTCCACCATTGTCAGTTCAATGCCAGAACACTTGTATAGCACTCTGTGGTAAGTTATTCATTCTTTGCCAGAATGCCCTGCCATTTTATGGCTCATTTTATGCTCAGCTTAACTTCTAGTAGGCTGTTGCAAGGCAGCTAATTTCAGCATAGATATGCAGTGCTGGGATCAGGGTAGTCAGTTGGATATTTGTGGTAAATTGTAAATAGGTTAGTTTTACCCTATTTGTGCTGTGTTGCATCAAAAGAACTTGCTTTTTTTCTGAGAAGATTCCAGAATTAAATAATAAAGTAGAAAAATCTCAGCCTCCTAGATACATCGTATAATATTCTCAATAGGAGTTTGTGATGTGTCCTTTGTTCTCTTAAAGCAAATGCTAAAAAATATAATTTGTTTAAAATGCACAGGCACTGAACTGTTCTTTATGCGCAACTATTGGTTTAGCATTTAGCATGAGGTTTGTTCTGTTATTTATTGCTGTCATACATCCTTTAATGGTACATAAACTGAAAAGAAGACAATACATTACATGTTTAATATGGGACTGGAGTTTCAGCAATGGTGAGTGTATATTTGTTACTTGTGAAATAGCCCTAAGTGGGGAAATATTTATTCACTGGGGTGGTTTGCAACAATTACTAAGGCAGGATTTAGCATTATATGCATGAGTCTTTGCGTACCTCTCTGTCCATTCTCTCTGCTCCTTTCAAATTGCCAGGAGTGGAGCTCTGGGTGAATTTAGTTTCACCTTCTCTCATTCCTAGCTACCTTCAGATATGAATCCAAAACTGTGATTTGCCAAGAATGCTAGTTTGTAGATGATTCTGCTGGTTTTTTAAAACAGTTTTTTGTTGTTTAGCAACTACCTAGCCTGTTTTAAACCACAATTCCTTGTTCAGTACATATGTATAGTACATTTATTTATTTATTTATTTATATATATATATATATATATTTTATTCAGAATTACGTAAAGTGAAATTAGATCTTTTCATTCTTCCTTTAAAGTATACTGGGCAAAAAGGTAGGAGTGTTAAACCTTGGGCTTTACTAAGGCTTTCAGAGGCTTATCCACACAATACTAAACTAATGTTATGTTACATATGAATGTGGTTAGTGGGCTTTCTCACAGAAGACAATGCTGTTTCCATACAAAAATCCTGTCTCTGGTACACAGTGGTACCAGAAATATTTGGAGTTGATTAATGTTTGCATTAGTAGGTGATAGAAAATTACAAGTCTGAATACAGAAGAATGATGTGTTTATGTAGCCTTAGACAGTACATTTAGCCAAAGCAAACTTCTTGCCTTCTGTCTGTGAAGTTCCCTCCTGACTGAGAATTCTGTCTTTTTGTATGTCTGTCTTCTCTCCTTTCTTCCATTTTGCTCAGATCTTTTTGCTGTTTTCCTCTCACTCAAGAGCATCACAACTTTCAGATCATTCAGCCTTAGAAATAATCCTAGCTCGAGAAGGGCAAAGAAATATAAAAGGAAAAAATCATACAGTGAAATTTGCTTTGGAATTTGTTTTGTGATGCTGATTAAGAGATAGATCAGATTGGCTTGGGTCTGAAGACATGTAAGCAGAAGCAGAGAAGATATTGGTGTTATTCTTGTGTGCAAAAACTAGCAAGAACAGGGGTAGAGGAGGAGACTGTTGTGGAGTGTTGGACTGCTAGCCCCAGAATTCCCCAACCAGTATAACAACTTTTCTTAGTGCTGGGACTAGTAGAAGACTTTTGACAGTGGACAGCCATAATGCATTACAGATTGCATTCTAGTGTTTAAACTTTCTGAATGAGGAAGATGTGAACCAAAAAGGCATTTGAAAAGCAGTTGTGCAGGTGGAAGTGCTTCTTTGGAAGAGGGAGCACCTTTTTTCAAACAGTACTTTTCAGTTACATCAGAAACAGATCTTTCTACAAATCGGGAGGCTGTCAGTAGAAAGTCCTTTCTGGATCCAAGCCACTAACTTGTAGCAATTTAAATATTAATATTTTTGATCCCTACACAGTCATAAAGATGTGATTTGTTAGCTGAATCATTCATTGGGTAAGATGAATTTTTAAAAAATCAGGTGTATTCTTTTAGTATTTGAACAGTTATTAGTCATCTAGGAGTACCAGCATCTTACATCTTACATTACTTCATCTCATGCTTGGTTTGGATTGCTTTACATTACTCTGGAATAGGGTCAACTCTTGTCTGACTTTCATGAGAATAAAAATAGAACTGTGCTATTTATCAGTCTTCAACCAGTCACATTTATCAGAAAGCCTTCTTCCAGCTTCCTACATCAGCAATACTGCAAAAGAGGTGATCAATATATAGCTCCTTATATATAGGGATAACCTTGATAAAATCTAATTTCTAAGACCAAAGTGAAAAGAATGGGGAAGTTTTTTGTAGCTATTGTATTGTTACTGAAGATCTACTATTATGAAGTGTTTCTTGACCTAGTTCTCAATAGCTTCTCACATCCAGTCATTAAATGCATTTCCTCTCATATCTTACAGCTCCAGGATATGACACTTACAGTATTTTTCTTTATGCCTGATTGTTCCCTTTTTCTGTCTTCATAGTAGGTAGCATTTTTAAAAAGAAAAGGTGCATTTTTTCTTAAGGTTATCCTTAAAAAAAATTTTCTCCTTCATTCTTGAATTTAAAGAAATGGATTTCTTTGAAATCCTTGATATTCACTTAATTTTACTTCAGGTGAATCAAAATGTTTGGCAGATCTTGAAAGTAACTGATTTTTTTGAACAAATAGATAAAAAACACCATATACTTTTCTAGGTCCTTGCTAAACATTTATATCAGAGGTAGAAATTTTAGGGATTCAGCCTGTACTAGATGGGGTTACACTCTCCCTGAAATCTCAGCTTTGCCAGTGGCCAGGAGTGCATTTTGCACAATTAAAACTAGTATACTAGTTGATCACATCCCATTTGGATTATTATAGCATTCTGTATGTGGGATTATCTTTGGTAACTGTTCTGAAGTTTCAGCAAGTCCAAAATGATGCAGCTAGATTGCTACCAGCAGCTGGTTATCGGGCGCATATTGCTGAAATTGCTGCAGCAGACTGGAGGAGGGCAAATGTCCCCATCTTCAAGAAGGGAAAAAAAGAGGACCCAAATAATTATCGCCCAGTCAGCCTGACATCAGTACCCAGAAAGATCCTGAAGCAGATCATTAAGCAATCAGTTTCTAATCACTTAGAAAGCAATGCAGTAATCACAAGAAGTCAACATGGATTTCTCAAAAAATAAGTCATACCAGACTAGTCTTACCTCTTTTTATGATAGAGTTACTAGCTTGATAGATGAAGGGAATGCTGTGGATGTAGCATATCTCGATTTCAGTAAGGCCTTTGACAAAGCTCCCATGACATTCTTGCAAAGAAGCTAGTAACAGGATAGATCTGTAGCTGGTTGACTGACCGTTCCCAAAGGGTGCTCACCAATGGCTGCTTTTCATCCTGGAGAGAAGTGACTAGCGGGGTGCCACAGGGTTCTGTCCTGGGCCCAGTGCTGTTCAATATCTTCATCAACGACTTGGATGAAGGAATAGAGGGCACGCTCATCAAATTTGCAGATGGCACCAAATTGAGAGGGGTTGCTAATACACCAGAGGACAGGATCAAAATTCAAAATGACCTGGACAGATTGGAGAGCTGGGCCAAGGCTAACAAAATGAAATTTGACAGAGAGAAATGTAAGGTCCTACATTTAGATAGGAAAAAATGGAATACAGAAATGTAGGATGGGGGACACGTAGCTAGATAGCAGTATGTGTGAAAGGGATCTAGGAGTCTTCATAGACCACAAGCTGAACATGAGTCAGCAGTGTGATGCGGCAGCTAAGAAAGCCAGTGCAATTCTCGGTTGCATCAATAGGAGTATGGTGTCTAGATCAAGGGAGGTACTGGTACCACTCTACTCTGCTTTGGTTAGACCTCATCTTGAATACTGTGTCCAGTTCTGGGCACCCCAATTCAAGAAGGACATGGTCAAGCTGGAGCAAGTCCAGAGGAGGGCGACCAAAATGGTGAGGGGCCTGGAAGCCATGTCCTATGAGGATAGACTTAGAGAGCTTGGTATGTTTAGTCTGCAGAAGAGAAGGTTAAGAGGAGAAATGATAGCCATGTTTAAATATTTGAAGGGATGCCATTTAGAGGAGGGCTTGTTTTCTGCTGCTCCAGAGACCAGGACAAGGAGCAATGGATTCAAGCTGCAGGAAAGGAGATTCCACCTGAACCTCAGGAAGAACTTCCTGATGGTCGGGGCTGTCCGGCAGTGGAATACGCTGCCTCAGAGTGTAGCGGGATCTCCTTCTTTGGAGGTTTTTAAGCAGAGGCCGGATGGCCATCTGTCGGGAGTGCTTTGAGGGTGTTCCTGCATGGCAGGGGGTTGAGCTGGATGGCCCCTATGGTCTCTTCCAACTCTACTATGTACTAGTAACCTACACTCGCTACTGGCCAGTTTCCAGGCACAATTCAGAGTGCTATTTGTGACTTGTAAAATCATATATTGCTTAGATTCAGCCCATCTGAAATGCCATATTTCCCTATATGTGCCTACCCAAGTTTTAAAATGTTTGAGGAAAGGCTTTCTCTCAATTCCACCACCATCACGAGTAGATCTTGTGAAGACTTGGAAGAGAGCTTTCTCAGTGGCTGCTCAAAGGCTATGGAATTCTCTTCCAAGAGATGCTTGGTCAGCCGACTTTCTGTTTTCACCAGCAAGCAAAGCCCTTCTTATTTAAATAGACCTCAGCTTTTAATTGCCTGGGTTAGTACAACAGATGTGCTCATTTTTAATATGTATTAATTTCTAATGTTTTCCACTGTTCTAAATTAATATTTTAAGTATTGTTTAATACTTTTTAATTTGTTGTATTCAAATTGCTTTAGTTAACATAGAGTATAAACATCTTTGGGTCCCATAAGGGAGAAAAGTGGTTTATAAATTAAATAAATTAATAACTGTCGGGTCCTCTGAGTACTGCTTGACTACAGCCTCCAGATTTAGACTGTGTTCTCAGACTTGGACCTACATGCTGTCATCACTCTTAATTGTGGTTTGTTGGAGCAATCTAGTTTCCAACTGTACTTTATAAAGCTGGATTATTTCAAATAACTGTAGTTTATATGGCCATTGTAACACTGAAGGTTCCAGTCTGTTCCTTGCAACTACGTTGAAACTGAGTTCAAGAGGAACACAAAAGCCTGAACCTTACAAAAGCCATGGCTTGTCATTATATCCAAATGGTACCATAGATCCTTTTTAAAATAAGAGAAAATTGTATATTATAAGAATACAATGAAAATATTTGGGAGGTTATAAATACGTTATTTGTGCTGCTTTAATATTCTGTTGCATAAAACTTTGCTGCACCATTCTAGCAGGGAACATACAGTATTCCTTTTGTTCTGAAATGTGTATTGTGAGCTAAAATTATCCAGCTGCTTTATTTCCCTTGAGTGAATTGGCTCAGACTTCAGCCCTCGCTTCAGGTAATAATAATGCGAGTTCATTCTGGAGAGTTTTGCAATTTTGTTGTGGTTTCTTACAATCCTGTGTTACAGCCTTAGTGTTCTTCAGAATTTCTTCTACAGAGCAAAGGAAAGATCATTACAGTGGAGGTTAAAAGAAGGGGTGTTTAAATGAAGAGCTGTGACTTGCCACTTGCTGGTGATGCCTTTGACAGAAAGCGTATTATTATTCATAGCAGGCCAAGTTCCAGAGTATCCGTACATCTGATTTAAGAAGCTGAACTTCTTGTGACCAGTTTCTGGACAAAAGGCCCCAGCTTTTGAAAAGCTGATTATTACATTTGGAATCTGAGAGAATGTTGTAGGACGTCGGACAGAACGGACAGTGTCATAATTGTCCATTCACAAAATGGTGACCATGGTGTGTATAACTTAAAAACAATTTGTTAAAAATTTGTTAGCACTTGATCTTAGCTAAAAGGCCGAGAAGCGGTAATCATAAACAAAAAACCATTTAAAGAATGGCATAGAGAAATTTCAAAATTTATCTGGGGCAAAAAGAGGCCAAGAATAAAATGGAAACTGCTAACAGAGAAAAAAATTTGTTAGATAGCAAGTGCATGTCATTAAGAGAAAAATAACCTGCACCTCACACAAACTAGATACAGCATCTGAACTCCAAAACATAAAATGCTTCTTTGATGACAAGTTTTTCACTGTTTTCTGGTACAAATCCCATTTCATACACAGCAAACTGATGAAATTCAGAGTCACATAAATGGGACAGTAAACTGAATGTGAGGGAAAGGTGTGGTCTGAGTGTCCAGCGCAGCTATTGGAAGTAAGTGTGCTTGTGTGTGTGCCTTCTGGCTGCCTGTTGACTTTTGGCAAGCCCATGAATTTCATATGGTTTTCTTAGACAAGGAATATTCAAAGATGGTTTTGCCCATTCCTTCCTCTGAAATATAGCCTGCAGCACCTCGTAGTCATTGGCAGTCTGTCATCCAAGTACTAACCAGAGGTGTCCCTGCTTAACTTCCAAGATCAGACAGGATGTGATGCCTTTAGGATATTTAGACTGGAGGTAAGTGTGTTGCTTTAATATTAGCTTTATTAAAACCTTCTGAGCAGCTAGGCATACTTCACAACATAGCATGCCTAATGAACTTGCCTGCACTTACCTTCTGTTTTTCCCTGAAGAATAATAGGTTTAAGGCAGTGTTTCTCAACCTGGGGTCCCCAGATGTTTTTGGACTTCAGCTCTCAGAAGCCCTGAGCATTGACCATAGTGGCTGGGGCTTCTGGGAGCTGAAGTCCACAAACATCTGGGGACCCACAGGTTGAGAACCACTGGTTTAAGGCCTGTGTTGGAAATAAAGATAGTGCTAAAAACCAGTGTTTCTCTTTGGCATATTTCAGTAAATTTAGGAAAACTGAAAGGAAAAATGGTGAGCAGAAGTCTTGACTTCGTAAGAAACATCTAATCTGAAAGAGATAATCTTGAAGTCTGTTTACCGAGATGTATAAACTTAAATTTCTCTTTTTCAGTACTTCACACATGAGCTACCATATATGTCACTGAATATTTTGTACTCAGCAGTAAGTAGTTTTTTGAGAAGGATAGATAGATTAGCAACTGCTAGTTTGAAACATTTATGGTTTTGTCCTTAAGAAAACTCAGGTGATAGCTCATTAGCCAATAAGACTTGTAAACCTTATTAACATGAATGACACCATAGTAATGATAGCATCCAAAAAAATAAGATCATATTTGGAAGGCATTAACTCCTATATTTAAAACTTATGTGATACATGAACATTTATTCACTGTAGTTATTTTCAGTATTGAACATTTCACATGTACTGAATATATGTTGTTGTAATAAGGGCTTAAAGTTTGTAGTATTCCACTTTGGTTTTAAAGCTTTGCTTTACAAAACCTAAGGACCTAATAAAACAAGAAATAATGGTCCTCAGTAGTGTTTTTTAGATAGGGATTGTGTCATCACTTGTCAGGGATGCTTTAGTGGTAAATTCTTGCACTGACAGAAAACTGGGCTCAGTGATCTGCATTGACTCCTACTTTAGTTCTGTTGTTATGAGAGAGAGGAAAAGAGATTTCTCTACCTTATTCAATGTCATGTGTACTTTTATAAACCTCGTTTGCCCTCATGTCTCATCTCTTTCCCAACACCGTGAATAGTAATGGTCATTTGTGCATCTTGTGAGGGTTTTAATCTTTCTAGGAATTAGAAAGCTTTTACTCCCAAATTGCTTTCATATTGTCAGCTGGATTCTGCAACCTTGTATACTTTTCACTCTTTTTCATGTCCCTGTCATTTTAAGAGATTGTTAGAATTCCACCTTCCTCAAAATTTTGCCACTCTACAATCTGTATATAATATGCCATAATTCTAGAATCCTCCTACTCAGTTTTATTTATGAGATGTCTGAGACACCAGATTTTCAAAACTAGCTGAAAATGCACCACTGTGTGAAGGTTTCTTTCTGTATCTGTAGAAAATAAGGGCAAAATAGTTCATTGCAGTTGATCCCTTTTTGGAGCAACCTCACTGTAGAAATGTATATGTAGAAGGACTTTTGATTAGTAAGAAAAAAACAAGGGGTACCTTGCCAGAGTAAAACATGCCATCCTGGGACATCTCAGAGAAAATTTTGTACGTTATTGAATTCTGCGTTGATATGGGAAACTGAGAGCTAGAACATCCTCAGGTGATGGCTATTCAGCCTCTCTTTGATGATTTATAGCAAGGGAGAACCCACCAAACCCCCATTTAGGTAACCAGTTCCATTGTTAAACTGCTCTTATCACTAAGGCATTTCTGATAAGCCTATCAAGTCAAATCATATCATCTGAGACATCAGAAAACAAGTCCTTTCTCTGTCTTAGTATGGTTCCCACATAGTTCTTAACATTTGAGGAGTGCCCTTATGACTTTCTGACACTCCCAGTTTTCTCCTCTATGAGATAAACATACCTTTATATTCTTTGCCACATTGGACTTGTTTTGGCTATTGCTGACCATTTCTGTTCTCTTTTCATTTTTAATAATTAAAAGATTAAGAAATATAAGCCATGCTTCCATGGCCCCTGCTTTGAGTAGCACTGTTTTAAGGTATGACCATCTTTGTTGCCTGTTTTTGAACCCACAAAAAATCGCTTGTAGTCCTCTTAAATTGTGGCACCCTGATAGTGGTGGGGGTCAGATGAAGTCTAGCTAGCACAGAATTAAGTAAACTGTAACAGTAATGAACCGGATAGCAAGCAAGCAAGCTGAATGGAGAATACTGACTATAAGGGGAAAGCTGCAAGATTTATTCAAGATACAGTAAATAATGAGGCACCACATAATTCCAGGCAACTGAGAATGAACAGTTATTTGAATCCTTGTATCTACATAGTAAGCGAACCTGTGTGTTTTAGCCACAGATAGCAGTTTGAACATTTCCACTGCTATTTCTAAGTAGACTTTGCCTTATTTTCCTCCCCATTATATCTCACTTCCACAAAGCATATTTGGCAGGACGGAGATTCGTTTCCACTGGTGAATGCTCACAACTGGATCCTGCCCCTAGACCTTCCAGCATTTTCTGCACAATTTCCTAATATAAGAAACTGTGAAGTAATACCTTTCTTTTTATAAATAAGGTAGCAGAAATGTTAAATACTTATTAGTTAAACCATAACCATTGTTACCATTATTTAAGTTTGCAATACTGTGAAATACATAATCATATAATTATATGCAGTATTTCAGCATTGTTTTTAATAGCTGTATGCAGTTGTGGTTTTTTTAAAAAAATACCACATACATATACACATGAACACACACATCTTTAAGCCAGAAAAAGCTTATAAATTGTATTTTAAAATAGCACAACAGAATAGAATAAAATTGTCTTTTTGTGTTTGGAAATGACTACTGTTGGTTTTTATGGTGTTCTTGTAAAATCCCTGGCACTATTTAAAAGAGATTTATTGCTTCCCTGTATGAAAGCATCAATTCAAATGACTTCCTTTTCTTCCTAATGTGTGTCCTGCTATGTGAATGTTAATAATAGCTGCAAAGCCTGAAGGTGATCATTATCTCTCAGTGGATGCTAAAACCACCCCATAAGGGGTAGAAGACTGTTTTGAAGGTGGGGGCGACAATTAAAATGTCTTGAATTGAAACAAAACTTGACAAATTATAAGTGCCAGAATGAGAGCTACTTCAGGCAATGTGGCTTTTAACATATAAGTTCTTTTAATAACCCTCTACAGCAGCCCAAAGGAGGAAATGAGGAAAACGTGACTGATCAGAGCAAAGAGTAGTAATCTTCAGTAGCAAGTTGTGTATGGAGTGTATGTAATTGTGTATCATGGTTTTATCTCTATTGAGAAAATGTGTGATCAATTCCTTTCTGATGCAAGGAAGTCATTTAAAAGAAGCCCCTAGTAGAAACTCAGCAGTGCTCTAACTTCCTCAGCACTGGCTTCCTGATAAGACTCTAGATACAAAAGATGCAGCCTTCCAGGCTGCCATTAGAGATACAGTATATCCATCACTGTACTAAATGGGAACACTCCTTGGAAAATTTAGTATTTTGGACTACACTGGCCAAGGTCACTGGAGTATTCTGGGAACTGCAGTCCATAAAGGTAATAATTGATTTATTAAACAGGTTATGGCAATTCATGGACTGTTGAGTTTGCAGGCCAACTTGATCCACACTGTAGTAAAACTAAGATTTCAAGCAGTGGAGAGACATCAGTGGAGCTATCTGTGACATGACTGTGAGTCCCTCATACAGGAGAAGTGTATGCTTGTTAGAGCCTCTGTGCAGTTAGAAATGTGGGCAAAGTGTGGCCTGTTGGCTACATGCATCCCCAAGGCCTTTTTGACACCTCTCCATTAAAAACAAAATAGGTGTTTTTCCACTCCTGGGAGATTCTGTGAGACGCAGCTGTATTATTTTTCCTTCTACAAATATTTATGTGTTCTTTAGATCTGAAAATTAAAAGGAATATATATTAGGAAATACAACAGACACACAATAGACAAATGAGTATGTATTCTACATTAAAGATGTTAGATTGGTCTGGCAGAGAGAAGGTAGTCTCAGGTAACCAGATCCCAAGTTGTTTAGGGCTTTGTAACCTAACAATAAAATATGACTTAGTGGTAAATAAAGCCTGTGCAATTCTTTAAGGAGAGGTGTTATGTGCTGCCACTGTCCCACGTTCTTTAAACAGATCCCATCCACTCCCCCCTCAAAAAAAACAAAAAACAATTGTAATTGGGCATCCAGTCATACCCAGTTTTGATTTTGTGTGTCCTGTGGAAGGTCCTGGGTCCTGGGAGTAAAAAGTTTAACTCCTGGATTCTTGTCTGTTGTTGTCCTAGACCGAATTTTTAAAATGATTTAGAAACTAAGCCCCCACATGAGGAAGACACTTCCTGTGTCATACTGCCCAATGAGAACTAGTTTCAGCAAACTCTTCAGCTTGAGAGATAATTGTTTCAGCCTCTAAAACATGATGGGAATATAATGACAGTATTACTGTTTTTGTTTTTGTTTCCTTTTTTCCTTTTTTAGTTGTAGCTAGGTGCATAATTTGAGTGCAAAGTCTGGATGCTGTCCCCTGGCTTTTGCTCTCATATTATGCATGTTTTTATATTGCGTTTTGGCTGTCAATTTCTTTGTTCACAACTCAAGTCCACAGGGATTTGATCTGTTGGGCTAGCGAAGCCAAAGGTGGCTGTTGCCGATAACATTTCTCTTGTATGTACTAAGTGAAGAAGCCAGTATATTCTGTGCCTTGAAGCTCAGTTCAGTCAAGAGTGACCGTAGAGTGCGAGCAGTTTTTTTAATGCATAGAGTATAGCTTGTTGCTAGTTGTGACAGTGGGGAGCTGAACAGTTTGGCAGGGCAGAAGACAGTTATAACACAAAGCATGTCTATTAATATACAGCGAGTAGAGTATCTTAATAAAATAAAATAAAAAAAGATAGTGGGGAACAGCTTTGTCTGTGATGTTTGTTGAAGGAGACACCAAATGTGGTGATCTGGTGGCAATTTTCTGCCCCTAAAGTGTCTACTTGGAGTTCCAAAATGAAAACAAACACCCTCAGAAGTGGCCAGAAGTCCACTTCTAAGGTTTTTTTTTGGGGGAGAGGTTTTTCTTTAAAAAATAAATGTTCAACAGTGGACAAAATGGGAGGAGGCTGCTGCCTATTTAAAAGATGAATTGCTATTTACAGAGGCTTCCAGAAGAGACAGTTCACTTATTTTGTGGGCAGAAAAAGACCAGTTGGGCAAAGGATTCAAAAGTTTTCACAACAGCAGCAAAGAAGCCACTATTAACAAAGTTGGTTCTACCTAAATTTCAACTAAATAATGATTTCAGTTAACTTAGCCATGGATTTCTGTGTAAAATTAATATAGTATCCACATAGTCCAAATATAAGTTAATGAAGCACAAATGCCATTTTTATTGAAAAACTATATTTCATTTCACTTTCGGCACGTTTCAACAGTCCTAATCCATTTTATTCATACAAAAATACGTACAAATATGGTTAAAACTGAAAGTGACCTGACTCTCAGATGTATTTAGGTTTCAGAACATCACTCCATTTCATTTTTAGAACTTTTTTTGTTTTGGAAAAAAAAAGCTATTTTCTGAGAAAGCATTTGACCATGGAATGCTCCAAGCAACAGGTACTAAGTTCCAACACAGCAGTTATACACTTTGCACTCAGAAGCACAATCCAGATTGACTTCAAGGGGCTTACTCAGGTGATTATGGAAACCTCAAACACTTTAGCTTTTCCTTGTAAAGAAAGAATTTCAACCCTCTGATTACTTTTTTTGCTGCAGAATATCCTGTTTAAGTGAAAGAATAGAACACAAAATGAGCCATATCATAGCAGTAATAATTTAATGAAATGGTCAGGCTGAGGTCCTCAGGCTTTAGATCTTGACAGGAATTCCCATGGGGGCATAACCCTTTGCTGCCTCCCTGCCAGCTACCCCCAGTGCCCTTTAATGGCTCTACATTTATTTGGTGGAGGTATCAAAAAAGCTGAATAGCAAAGGGAATTGCAAAGCCTCCTGCAAAACAGTGTCTACGTGTTCTTTGACTAAGTAAACAGGAATAATGAAATCTAGTGTAATGCACCTTCAAGTAAATTTTGGCTTAGGATGACCCTACCATAGGGTTCTCTTGGCAAGGTTTATTCAGAAGAGGCTTGCCACTACTTTCCTCTAAGACTGAAAGAATGTGACTTGCCCTTGGTCACCCAGTGGGTTTCCATGGCTGAGTGAACCCTGGTTTCCCAGAGTACTAGTCCGTAAGTCGGATGGCTACACCATGCTGGCTCTGTGTTTTCCTATGCTGATTGCTGCCTGCCAGTATGGCTGTTGTTAGCCGCAGTTTGACAGACTTTTAGAGGAGAAGGAAGGAGAGCGGGTGGCTGGGTGGAGCCCTGGAGAGTCTACAGCAGCACTCTGAAACAGCTTGCAGCAGCAAGGCCCAAGATATGCAGATTTTTTTTTAATGTCTTTTTCTCAGGGCACGACTGTCACTCTGAAATTCTTCTCTGTGTCATGAGGCCCAGGAAAGAGGGTCCAGGCCCCAGAATGAAGGCCAGGATATGATATCTGTGAACGCTGATATCCTGCTTGCTCAGTTAACAACTACAGATATGGCCTGTGAGCTTCATTTGCTGAACCTTAAACATGACCCACATTTTCCCACTGTGGAGGCTCTGCTCTTCAGTGTCTTCTTTGTATTTTTAATGGTGTGAGTTCTGAATAGAATCTGAAGCCGCTGGCTCTAGCACTTCTGTACTGCACCAACATTTAAGTGCTTGGAAAAGGAATGCACTACTGGCTATGTCTAGTACATTCTTATAGACTTGCTATTAAATCAGCACTGCAGCATCTTAACACCTCAGGCCAATGTTTTTTAGGAAGTGAGTTTAATGGCACAATTTGAAATAACGCTCATCCTTGTAAACCATGGATTCTGAAAAGTTTAATATTGTATGGTATAAACTAGTTATTGACGTTGCCTGGTCCTTGAATAGTGCAAGAGAAGGTTGTTTAAAGGAGGAGGAATTGTGCCAAGGCTCTTTCTCTTGTCTTCCTGTTATCTTGACTTGGAAGATTGTCCTGCTATTGCTGCAAGGCACCAGCAGACAAGGAGAAAGTTCTGAGTCTGACCTCTGCAGACAGTAGCAGCACGTAATACAAATTTGTAGGTCAGCTAGATCCAGACAAAGAATGATAAATGGTTGAACTCCTGCATTTCCTATCCTCACCTGCTTAAATTGACCACTGTTGACCCCAATGTTGTAATAAATAAGGATGAATATTAATGAAGAAAGCTGAGGCAAGTGGACCACTCAAAGGACAGGGTTCTCTTGTGGGGTTAAAAATTGCTCCCACCTTCCTGTTTCAGTGACATAAAACTGTCACCATAGAGAGATGTATTAGAAAACATGTTGAAATAATGTTACAAATCAGATATTTATGGAATATTTAGCACAAAAAAGAGTGAAAGCCCATTTTTGAAGATGGTTGTTTTTCTGCAATGCAATGCAAACATTAAATGTCTTGAACTAACTAGATGTATTTGATAAATCACAAGGTTAAATGCATCTAGTTAGTTCATGAATATTGAGCTGGGTGAGCAGGAGAATGTTTGGTTCAGATTTTATTGTGTTGTTATGTGCCTTCAAGTTGTTTCTGACTTATGGTGACCCTAATGTGAACCTGTCATGGGGTTTTCTGGGGTTAAGAGTGTGTGACGCTCCCACGGTCACCCAGTGGGTTTTTATGAGCAGGGAATCAAACTCTGGTCTCCAAAGTTGTAGTCCAGTGCTCAAACCAATACACCATGATGGTCTTGGATTGCTGCTTTCAGTCTGGACCCTCACATGCAGTGAAGGCTCCTTAGTTTGCATTCTGGGCGTGTGTTTTCATTGCATTTCAAAAGACAAACAAAAACGTATCTTTTCCAAAGGACATCAGCTTAGTGCACCAGACTTTATTGGATTTCTGCTGATTTTTTTAAAACTATCCCCCACATACATACACTTCTTTTCAAACAATGCTTTATCAATACCTTATGCAGTCACCATTTGTGTGAGGTAGGAAGGCCCCTTGCTTTCCTCAGTCATACCATCTACAGATTGAGGCAACATTTTCTACTGAATGCACAAAATATCTCCTGTGAGTCAGAGACTTGACTTGGGAGAGAGGCTGTATATGTAGGCAGGTTTCACTATTAGGTATGTTCCCCCAGCTCATGGAGGGGAGGAGTAAGGTAGCAGGGGATGCAAGGATGGAGCCTATTAACAGAGCCTCACTTTCCCCTTAAGCGATTGTTCCGTGACACTAGAGTGTTAAACTGTGCTATTATAAACTGCTTTGAGCATTTTTTTGGAAGAATAATATATGCATTTTAGTTTTAACAGTAGTGTATTATAATTGTCATGAACCACATACTAGAAAAATATTACCAGGTGGGTGTCCTTTTCAGAGTGCACGTAAGTGGACCCTTCGCATCTGCATTGCATACCTAAGAAGTTCTTGGGTGCAGTTCCCATCATTTCCAAGTAGGCCAGGGAGAAACTCCTGCTTGGTATCCTACATTTCAGTCATTGTTCACTAAAGAGGAATTCCTCACCTTCTGATGCCCAGTTATATGATGACACACTCTTTTGAGACTTCCAAATTAAGGACAAGTTCCATTGATTTGATGGGGGTTCTTCTCTTTCATTAGTTCTTCTTTCCTACAGAGGCTTGCTTGGAACCACTGACATGCTTGTGTTGCTTACAAAGCAAGCTGGGGGAGGAGGAAGGCACTATGCCAGCTGAGAGACTTTGGCTGTTTCTGCACTACGCTGTTATAGTGCTATTATTCCACTTTCAATATCCTGAGGAATTCTGGGGTTTGTAGTTTACTGAGGCCCAAGAGCTCTCTGGCAGAGAATTCTAAATGACCCTCCCTAAACTGCAAACCCCAGGATTCCATAGGATGTTGAAAGTGGAATAATAGCACTATAACAATGTAATGTGGAAATGGCCTTTGCAAGCAGCACACGCACAGTTGGTTCTAAATGAGCCTCCGTAAGTCCTTCATACTCCGTGCAGTACAGTACATGGGTTATGCTTTTCAACCAATTCTGTTTTCTGACTGTGCTCCAGACCATAACCTGTCAAATAAGTGGGAGAAGCCTGTACTGCCCTACAGGGAATGACAGTTGTTGACAGCTTCCTGTGTCTCTGTCACTGAGTGAATATTGCAAAGGTCTTTGAACACCTGACATGGACTGCAAATTCTAAGCTACTGTTTCATAATATTTGCATTAATGATCTCTTCCTGTAAACAAAAAGAAAAATCATTTTAATTGATAACAATGTTCTGAGTTGCTTGTTCAGATACTTACAACATAATATGTATATAGGCTAAAATGCCTTAAGTGACCATTGCCAGGACAAAAAAGCCAAAATGAAGCATTTCTGTAGCAGAGTAAACCCTTCAGAGCTTCAAGGTGATGGAAAGCGATTTTCTTTACCTGATAATTAAATCACCATGCATAATTTGCTAAGCTGCCTGGGCTTGGGAATTTAAGTCAATTAAAATGCACACAATTGCTTACCTTAATCAAGGATTCAGACTACAAAAAAACCCTTGTTAATAAAAGTGATTAAGCAAACTGTTTTCAGGATAAGAGAAGTGGACACTCCTGATGTCTAAAGAGGAACATGAACATGACTAGATATGTTGGCGGGGTGGGGGCCAATAAATTACTGTCTTAAAAGAACTCATCCACAAGCTTTTCTCTTTTGACTAAATTTCAGCAGGCTTGGAATATAATAATTAGGGGTGTTATTTTGGGAGAATGGACTAAAGCAGTAGCCTATAAATTTAGGCAAGACAGCCCATTAGTTCCTTGTTATCAGGTGAAATTGTTTAGTAGTGGTCATGGGCATTTTAAGGCAGCACACCGGGAGTGGGTAATTGTGGCTCCCCAGATGTGTTTGGACTGCAGCCTTTATAATTCCTTCTGTTTAGATTTGTTGTTCGAGGCTGATGGGAACTGTACATGACAAACACTTTTAGTTGCTTATCCTTGGAAAACACAAAGTGGTTAAATCAAGCTATGTAGATTTAAAATGTGTACTCTTTTGTAATTAATATCATACCAGTGGATTGCATTGGTCCATTACATTCAAACAGAAATAGTGTTCAATTATATAATTAATGCGAGTGGGACTCCCTGTCTCACTGAACTCCCATCACCCATTTCATGAAGAAGCAAAGAAGCAAGAAGTCTTTACTTCAGTAGGTCAGAACAAGAGGAGACTTGTTCCACTTCCTCTTCGAGATACCCTCTGCCCTACCTCATCCTTGTCTTGTGGTAGTTGTGCTCTCTTTTATTTGGTCATGCCCACTTCTAATATATCCACATCTCTTAATGGTACAGCCATTTGCCCCTGTCTTTCCAAGTTGCTCTTTGGTTATGCTGGCATGAACATGGTTCCTAAAGTTATCTTGGACAAAACTGTTCACAAATGTAAGTAGTTTCAAACAGAGATATGGTTCTGCATATTGAATATTCAGTACCTACTCATTGTAAAAGTTGAGAACATTCCATCTGACTATACTTAGATTTCAGTTCTCTGTCGTTCTGCAGTACCATGATTTCATGTTGAAAATCTGATGGTACATTACTCACTTCAGCATTTAAAGGTGGCAGAAAGACTGTAATTCCATATCCTGTGCTTGGAAGTCTATGAATTGCTCAGTGAATTTCTAAAGTAGATTTGCACACTCCATTGCATACTTTGCAGCTGTGCATTACTGAAGGGTGGAAAATGTCCTGTCTAGCCTTTGCCAACTCTACTGGCGGCTTTAACTTTGCTTCACATTTTGTTACATTTCAACACTGTCCTTTGATGGAAGTTGACACTTTGAAATAGTTTAAGTTTCTCAGGCAACAAACTTATCTTTTTAATCCTCAAAATATCTTCTCTCTTTCACCGCACCAACCACCGCCCCCCCTCTTTTTGGGTGAATGTGCTTTCTCTTGCCTCCAGATTCTTTTTCCATGCTATTTTTCAGCATATATCTGCCCCTTGATTTCATTGTATTTGTTGTGTTTACCACTGTAATACCTCCCCCTGTTACCTTTCTTCATCTCATTCACAATAGATGAGACAAATTAGTTTGCCTTTCTCCAGATACAACACATACACACGCACACACAATTTGCATACACATAAAACGGCTTGTTGAAAGTACAGCTCTCCACATCTGCCATCACTGTGAATGTCAGAAGACAGAGAGACAATTGGTCAGCTGACATTTTTCTATAGCAAGTGGTATTGTCTCAATTCAAGGACATATCTCAGCTGTGCAACAAATGTTTTTCCATGACCATATAAAACTCAAGGGTATTTGCAAGCCAATAAAACAGATGAAACAGACAAAGTCTTCTGCAGCACAAGTGTCCCTCAAGGTCTTCACCCCTTTATAAAATCCAGCCTATTTTCCTCAGCTCCACAGAATCCCCTGCCACTTTCACAATATGGAGCAAGTCTGAACCTCACCCAAACAAAGCTACAACACAAAGTCATCCACCCCTCATGGAGACATAAGTATTTACAGCTTCTTTACTTTACTGGAAAGTGATGCAAAAGTCATGCACTTCTCATGAGGCAAAACCAAGAAACTTCACTGGCTAGTAATTATTTGGCCCCTAAATCAAGCCCAAATTTGTAGTATATATGAATTTGCTTTGTAATTCTCACTAGGTTCCACTAGTATTTGGAACAGAAAGAACATACAGCTTAAAGAGACGATGCATATTCCTTAAGAAAAAGAGCATACTAGAAAACTATTACTAGATGGGTATCCCTTTCAGAGTGTGTACAGTGGGCCCTCTGTATCTGGGGGGGTTTGGTTCCAAGACCCCCTGTGAATGGCAAAAAATGGGAGTGATCACATCCCACATTGATGCTGATGCTTGTGCGGATGCTCCAGCGTGTCTGCATTGTGACCATTTTATGTATAGAACAGAATGCATCACAGTTGCTAGAAATCACAGATCTGGAAGATACGCTGTACTAACATATCACAGCAAACAGTGCTAGTTAAGACATCAGGTTGTCTTACTGTTCCTTTGCACTAAGATACTTCATGATCTGGGTGAGGCCTTAGACAAAGAAGTCCTTTCCTGGTAGACAGGTATAGAAAGATGTTTGAAGATGTGAAGCCGATCAGACTTCAGTGTTTAAAGCCAGTAAATTTAAAATTCACATGTCCTGGGCTAGTTTTTGAATTATTATGATATGTGTGCACTCAACTTTGGAGCAAGTTCTCAGCAGGGGTCATCAATCAAATTTTCTATTTTAGGTTTGTTATATTCAGAATAATATGTTGTAAACTGGAACAAGGTTACTTTTAAATGCCATTATCTTTAACCAGTGTCCTGGCTAATTGTTCCTTGGACTGAAGGGTCTTGTAGTCATCAAGAAGACTGAGTACTCTAATTAGAGGGAAAGAAAAGAACTGACTCTTTTGCATTTTGCTAGTTGGATTTTTTCTAGCTTAATTCTACCAGTCACTAATGTTTTCTGAAGTGAGCATACACAAAAAAATCTGCTTGTGGTGTATGAGGAATTGTCATAAATATATAGTATGATGGACAAAATAATGAGTCTCTATCTCCCTATTCATGTCCTTTTCACTTATGAAATTCTTTTGTTGCTTTGGGTCAGGTTTATAGATAAGGATTTGGGGAGTGGGTTACTCAGAAATAAAAAAAGATGGTGGTAAATATGAGAAAAGAGCCAGCATGGTATAGTGGTTTCAGTGTCAGACTGCAACCCTGGAGACCAGGTTTCGTTTCCTCACTTAGCCATGGAAAGTTAGATGGACCAAAGATTTGGCTTTGTAGAAACAGGAGTAGGAAAGTTACTTTTGAGAGCCAGCATGGTGTAGTGGTTTGAGCGTTTGAGTATGATTCTGGAGACCAGGGTTCAAATACTGCTCAGCCATGGAAACCCAATTTTAAGTTGGAATTGTCAGTGATAAGGGGGAGAGGCAATGTTACAAGACAGCAGGAAAAGAAAATCACACTGACTAAAGCTGTGACTCTTGCCATGTTGAATGTTGTACAATATGGTGGGGAGAGGTGGGTCTTCAATGTGGATGAGAGAGACTGCTCATCCCATTGCATTTCAGGATAGAAAATATGTAAAGATGCTACATTGTAACAGAAACTCATGGGGGTAGTAGCCAGGCCAGAAGTGACTGATTATATAACTGTGGCAGTTTGAGTATTGTACAACCTAAATGTTGCACAAAGAACAGGGAAAGATGACCCACTTTGGGTCGGGGCAGGAAGGGCAGCTGTGAATCACATTGTGGGTGAGAGGACAGGGAAAGGTATTGTGCATTAAATGCCATGTAAAAACAAAAAGGGCAGGAGGGTATCTGAGGCTACGCTGCACGGTGATAAGTATCTTCAGCATATGTACGACTTTCACAGTTTTTCAGTGTTTATTAGACAGGAAAAAAAATGAAACTGCACAACTTTTTGTTCTGTCTGCTCTCTCTCAGTCCTTTGCCCTTCCTCTCTGTGTCTAAAACTACACAGTTTTCAAGGCATTCTGCTTCATTCTCATGACAGGTTATGTGGTTTCCACAAAATTGTGTAGTTTACTGGACAAGCAGCATGGGTTTCATAGGGAAGCTGCACACACTTCCGTGACAGGGAAAAGAATTCTGAATATCCAAACAAAAACTGGTTCATTGTTTTTGACGTCTTGACAAGAACCAGGAAAATCATGATTTATCATCGCTAATTTTCTGGAGGTATCAACACAGAGAATCATTCTGAAAAAACTTCTCCCATCTGTCTGTAGAATTCATAATATTTTCAGGAGTCACAAGTGACGCCTGTGAAAATATAGCTATCTGTGATGGGATCTGTCCAAACAGGTCTGCAAATATTCTTTAGGAAGATTATTGGTTTTCTCAAACATATCTTAGAAAGGCAAGTAAATTTATTCATGAGTAATCCCACTGACTTTGGCTCCATGTAGGGTATCTCTTCCAGATTTGTTAACTTCCATATACATATACTGCCCAAATTAAATGTGCTCCTGATAGTTAAAAAGGTAATTATATACTAACATCCTGCACTGTACATGATATGGAGAGATGACTTCTGCTGGAAAACATGCTTACAGAGTGATTCTTTCTGTTAATTCATCTAAACTTCTCAGTTGCTTTCAGCATCATCAATCAAGAGTTACCTGCTAGAGAATTCTATGTAGCTTCTATTGCCACCTGTCACATTGGTGTCAGATTTTGATGCTGTTCTTCTGCCCCCTATGTAAGGGAAAAACATGTTTTCTTGAAAATGCAGCCATATTACTGTCCACATTATTCTTCAGTAGGCTACTAATTTAGTATGTTAAATTCCTAAAATGCAAAAATACTTGAGCTAGAACCTTCTCAAGATCAATAAATATTAAATAGAAACCATCACCAACATCAGTTCAATTTTAGACATCCACATGTATGAAAATTCTTTTAATTAATTGGCTACAAATAAGGTAACTTTCTAAGGTGTTTTAACAACTGTAGTCTTCAATCTTCCCTTCTCTTCACACTGGCTACCCTGATCTCATCAGTCTGATGTATATTATCATCATTTATAACAGTAAGAATGTGATTGTGTTCTGCACCGGAAGGATGTAGAGCTGATCAAAACAGACTTGGAAAATGAAGAGACCAAATAAAGTTATTCAGGGAATTGGAGGTGACTCAGCACAACTATAATTGCCTATCATATCTTCACTGCCTCTCACTGTTGTGGATGGTCATAATGACAATTCTTCAGGGTTTTGTAGTATTTCAAAAACCTTTAAGAGTTCTTTGACCAGGTACTGTAAAAGGACAAAAGGAGTGAGATACTGGGGCATTGACTGTTAGGGTTATGTTTGAAAAAAATTCTCTCTCCCTTAATAGCAGCACCAATTACTTAAGTAGGATTCCTGACTACCTTTGCTTGTTAATTAACTGTAGCTTACCATATTGCGCTGTTTCTTCGTGATGGTCTCTGTGCCTCACACAAATGAGTCTCAGACCTCTGCAGAGCCTCCATCAGAATATTCTAGGGCTGGAACCCTTGGCATAGCCTTACCCTGTTCTCTCCACTGTGCATGCTCTAGCCCACTGGAGCTACTGTTTCCCAGTTTCTGTTCATCTGAGCAAAATGTATTGCCTGCCTTGCTAGCTGCAACAATTGCTTTTACCTAGGAAGAGGCCTCTAGCTGATAGAAGTGCATGCTCCATAATGTATTTGAAGTCCTGTATCCATATACCTAGAAATAATTCCCATTGAACTCACTGGGATTTATGCTGGATTAAACCACACTTTTTGCAGTATGTGCAGTTTATCACAGTGAAGTACAGAAATTCAGAACTGATGCAATTAATCATGATAACTCTTTCTACCCAAACCTTTAAAAGTTAACAAAATTGCATGCAACAGATTAGAAAGAAAGCTCTTACAAAGAGCTTTTGTGTGGTTCTTTCTTTTTTCCCCAAATAGCAGTTTCCCCATCCCATTTAGGTCTTTGAAGTTTACATATTTTAATGAGGGCACCACAAAATATATTTTTAGAAGGACCAGGCAGTGTAAGCCCCACTTTCTGCTGCCACTTCTTCTTGACCTCCTTTCCTCTACTGTTCGTTGCATCTCAAACAGCGTGGCTTGAGGGCTCCTTTCTCAGAGTGAGGCTTAAGATGCCGAGCACAGAAAAAGGCATTTGTGGCTGGTGGGCTCTGGAGACCAGACGTTACCTGACGTGGCAGTTCCACGAAAGAAAAGCAGCTGGGATAGCTCTCTAGCGGGCCCAGAAGGTCTTTGGCAGCAGCAAAAGTTTTATGAGAAGAGTGACCTTCAAGGCTTTCCAGAAAACCTGTTGGATGGTTTATGACCTACAGTATTGGCTGCAGCCAGTGATTAGTCCTGAGGTTGTCCTGAACAGCAGTGTGAGATGGAGTACGGGGCTGCAACTTGCCATATCTCGTAGGAGGGCCAGCCTTGCCAAAAAAATGTGCTTAAGTGCACAAAAAATCTAGACACTGCTTGGCAGTAACATGATCTAATACAGTGGTTCTTAACCTATGGGTCCCCAGATGTTTGTGGACTTCAGCCCCCAGAAGCCCCAGCCACTATGGTCAATGCTCAGGGCTTCTGGGAGCTGAAGTCCAAAAACACGTGGGGACCCACAGGTTGAGAACCACTGATCTAATAGATCATTGAATGGGGGTGGGGTGGGAAATCCCAGTTCAGTCTGGGAAAGCATCCTGTCTGCCCTGTCCACTTTCCTCCAAGCTCCTTCTTCCTTTCAGTGTAGATAATATTTAGCTAGATAGATTGATAGTCTGGCTTGGTGTAATTAACTTCCATTGATTCAGTGCTGGGGTTGCCATGTTTTCTGCAGATGGACTCTTCACATTTGCCTGGCCAGTTCAAGAATGTCTGAGACAAATATACAAGGCCTCTTCAAATCTTACAAGAGGAGGACCTCTTGTGAGATCTTATCACTCCTGTGAAATTTCAGATCTCATGGGAACCCCAAGCCCTATGAATATCTTGGGATGGCACACTAGCCATCACGAGATAAAAAGGTAACCTTACTGCTCATCCAGCCTCTCTGGCTAAGAGAAAAAGCATTGCTATACTAGCCACGATCCCCACAGATGAACCACTGGCATTTCATAAGCCCTGATTGCCCTGTGGTAAATATTCAAGGACTGAGCTGTTGGAAGTAAGGGTGGAGCTTGCTCTTAAGACTTTCAGGGATATGTAGGATTTAAGGTGTGCTATACTGGACCAGATTGTAAGCTCTCAACTATGGGACATCTCACATAAAATGGGTTAGAGTATAAAATGAGACAGTTCTGGACCCTGTTCCCTGCGCGCACACACATAGCACAATCTGTATAAAGAGATTTTTCTGACGTCTTTTTTTGCAACATCCTTTTTCCTAGGAGACCTCTTACCACTCTGCTGCGTACACTATAATGCTTCTGCATGTTATGCAAGGCGATTATGCAGCTCCCTTAAAAATGGTCCATGGCTTATTTCTCTTCATATGCATTTAGAGGAGGAAACTTAGACCCTTAGCCTACCTATATTCATTTCAGTTTTGAGCTTTAAAACTTTTCATTGAATAGTGCATTTCACAGTCATTGTGCAGTGTCAAAATGTGTTTTATTTTAGGCAACTGCTCTTTTCATATTACACTGTTCTTGGGTGTCTTCTCTACATGCATGTATGAACTCAAACGGATTTTGAGAATAAATGTGAATAAGAAACCTTTACACATAAACATATAAACACAACTTTACTTTATCATCTATTTTAGCTTACTTTTAATCCATTTTTCAGCTTTTTTAAAAATGAGGTAACCAGAAGTAGAACCTAGGATATATGTAATTGCTTATTAAAATTATTTATAAATCAACTTTCATTATAACAAAATAAACCAATATTATAAAAATCAGCAGTTTTAATGGGTCAACATCTGTGTTCTGTTTTATTTTCCAATATTTACAAATATCATAAACAGCATAGTAAAAACTAAAAGCCAATAACTGGTTATATTCATTTCATTAATAACTGTAAAGGAAGATGTCTGACTTTCTTAATGAAACATTTCATGGTTCACAGCCTGCAGTGGAGCCATGCTTTTGACATCTCCAATGAAAATACTATTAGAATATTCAGATAGACTATATTTTGAAATTTTCTAGGTTTTTTTTAAATTGCTCTGTTTTCTTTCATTTTTAAAATAATATTTTTATTAAGTATTTATTTGACCTAATAGTAAATTATCCCCTTCCTAGCCTTCTCCAACACAGACAACATTTCCTGATTCAAAGTATAATCAGACAGTACTGTCAAAGACAGTGTCCAAATAGCATTCATCATGGTACATTCCAGAATATCTAGAAAATTGCTGTCTTGAAGAAAAAATGGTTGCGTGAATTTAGCTTGTGTGAAATATTTTTATTAACTGATATTTTTAATATACATTTTGAAAAAACCTAAATCCTTGGGGATAGGTGGATTGGAGTAGATAGCTTAAATTTTATCTGTTGAAAAGCAAGCTCTAAACACAAGGATGTGAATTCTAGAGGACAAGCTAAGGGATGAAATGAAAGCAACAGTAAAATTCACAGTAGGATAAAAGATGTCAAGAAGCATTGTCTTAGATGTCTATATACCAGTCCACAGAAGCACAAGCTTGCAATCCTAATACAGGATTATGACAGAGATTTGGTGGGTCTACTCCCATGACTGCAATATAATTGAGGGATATAAAATGTTCAGAAAGAATAGATTGTATGTCAAAGACAAATTCACTTGTACAGAAATCTATGTGGGTGATCAAACTGGACCAGTGAAGAGCATTTAAGTAGTTTACTACAGCAGGCCACCAATCCAAAATAATGCAGTAGGTGATGCTTTTCTGGAACAAATCTCAGAAATCTCCAAAAAGCAAGAATTGGTAGTTATGGGGGACTTAAGTATCCTGATGTCTGCTAGGAGATAAGCAGTGCTAAGCATGGGCTCTCCAACAAATTCCTGGTCTGCCTTGCAGATAATTTGCACTTTCAAAAAGTTGAGGAAGGAACAAGGAGATCAGCGATCCTGGACTTGGTCATAACCAATAGAGAGACAAGCTGGAGTGAATTCAGAGAAGGATAACAAGGATGATAAGTGGCATGAAGAATAAAACATGAGGAGAGGTTGAAGGAGCTGGGCATGATCACCGTGGTGAAGAGAAGAGTGAGGACTGACATGAATGCACTCTTTAAGTTCCTCAAGGGCTGCCACAGAGAGGATGGTGCAAGCTTGTTCTCTGCTGCCTCAGAGGGTAGAACTAGGTCTATTGGTTTTAGGTTACAAGATAGTAGATTTTGATTGATCGTTAGAAAGAACTCTGTGACAGTGAGAGTGGTTCAGCAGTGGAACCAATTGCCTAGAAAGGTGGTGGATCTTCTTCTCTGGATGTCTTCAGAAAGAGGCGAGACAGCTACCTGCTCAGGATGCTTTAGCTGAAGATCCTGCATTGAGCAGGGACTTGGACTCAATGGCCCATGAGGCCCCTTCCAACTTTGTGATTCTGTGAACTCATATGAGTAATTAGTTTTCCCCTTTTCCATGCAGATTTTTAAATAAGAACACTTCTAATACTTTTTTGTGGTTTATTTTAATATCCACACTAATGAATTATACAGTGAGCATTACTGAGCAATTTACATTCTCAGAGGGTACAAATAGCTAAATGTCTTGCCTAATGTTACAAAAATCTAATGAACAACATAGTTGCCTTCAGATTGAATTTTTAAAACCCTGTCATTCGTTCGTTGCCTCTTCTCCTGCAGTAAATATATGAAAGGGTTTTTGCTATATGTATGCCTCAAATGTCTTGAGTTTTCTAAAAAAAAAAAAAGGTTACTAAATTAACTCAGAGCTTGGAAACAACGCATTGCAAGTAACGTAGCTGTCTATAAAAAGTTAATTCTGGAGAGTAATGTGAGCACCCTGATGTCCTTCTGAAAATTCCTGTAGCACTTTTTTCTTGTAGTGGTTAATGTACACTCAGTGTCTCTTAAAAAAAGACAGAACTTGAAATCAAAACAGAATGCTGTTCTCTCTTACTATAAAAAGGAAGAAGGGAGGAGGAGAAAAAAGGAAAAGTTGCAGCACCTTATTTATTGTCATACGTAGTGCTACCTTATTTTAGTGTTAAGCGTGACATACAACAAAAGAGTTTTAGTTTAACTACTTTTTACTCTTATTCATGTATGTTAGCTAAATGGTTTGATACTCCCCCCTCAGCCATTAGTAAAGAAGGGAATTGAAGACCTTTTTGTAGAGGAAAGGTTTCTGCATCAGCAATTTTTTTATGATTATCCATTTTTCCTGCAGGATGCCTAAAGCAAAAATATAATAAGGCTCCACTAAAGAGTGGAAGATCAGAAAAAGTAGAAAAGCAATATTTTAAAAACATTTGAGCCATGGTTCTGTTTTTGCTCTGGATGGGTCTGGTTCATTCATTTCCAAAGGAATCTCTGTGCATTTTATCTATATATGGTTACACCTCAACTATTGTTTTCCTCTTTCTTCTGCAGTTGTTGGCATTTCTGCTGAACCTACTTCAAGTATATGCTTTTATGAAAGTTATTGACATCACTTTACTTCATAGGTATGCAGGTCTTGGGGGTGTGGGGTTGCTTTCACCCCAGGATTCCTACTGGCTACATGTAGCCGTTTTGCCAAACTGGAAGTGACTACAATGGTATTTCCTTTTGTTTGAAAAAAAAAAGTTGCTGTTTGAGCTCCAGAAAGGGTCCATCAGGTTGCTGTAACAGCATTATATGAAGAATCAACATTATCTTGAGGCTTCGAAGGTGTGATCAACCAAAGAATTTCAGCTATTGAGGTGCTATGAGACCTAGAGCAACACACAGTCAACAAGCTGCTCAATTTCCATCCCTTGTTTTAGTTATGTGTTTCATTTTCATTGCTACCTTCCATTTAGATACTTGGTTGAGATACATTTGGTACACCTCTAGGTGGTTTGATTAAAGATAAAGTATAATTGTAAACTGTAAGTATTTTTGTTCATAAAGTGCTCATTTGTTGCCTTGACATTACCGTAACCAAGTCTGGCATACTTCACCTCATTCTGAGTAAACTTATACTTACTGTCTGTCTAAACCAGTGGTTCTCAACCTGTGGGTCCCCAGATGTTTGTGGACTTCAGCTCCCAGAATCCCCAGCCACTATGGTCAATGCTCAGGGCTTCTGGGAGCTGAAGTCCAAAAACATCTGGGGACCCACAGCTTGAGAACCACTGGTCTAAACCCTTGATTGAACCTGCATGCTTAGAGCGGGAGAGAGTGAAAAAGTGATACACTGCACCATTATTATTATTATAATTATTATTATAATATATGATTGAGAAAGAAGAGTGACTTGTTGGTGTGGAAATGTTATGAAAATGATGTTGTTATGGAACTGGATTCTGTAACGCAGGACAAGTGTACAGAGAATTGACTTGGTTCTGATGTGGTCCATGTTCTACTTTCTGGCTGTATCTTGATACCTGCAAAAATTTAGGGGTTTCTACCCATATGTTTACCAACCTCTTTTTTCACAAATATATACTAGTGCTTAATTTAGAATCATGAATTTGCAGATATGGAAGAAAATAATAGAGGAATGAAGTTGCCATACGATTTGGATTGCTAGGTTTAGGTCTGTAACAGACATGCATGCTTATAAAAGGCTGGGTGATCTGACTTCCTTGTGCCTTTAATAAATTTCCTAGTTGCTGTAATTTCAAATACATGAAGGCAAGTGTTCTTTTCCAGTTACTGCTGGGGCAGGGAGCAGCAAATTTTCCTTCCTAAAGTGGTTTCAAAAAAGTACAGCCTTCATTCCCAAATTCCCAACAATTTATAATTGTTTATTCCTCACCCTTAGTCCACTCACACCCTGTAAATAAGATTGCAAACTGGTACCAGTTATTTCAAAACTAGACATGAAATTAGTCCTCAAGACTAGTTATTTGTTGGTGGTGATGGTCTTTTTATTCTGTACTTGCTTGTCATCACCAAGCAACTGCAAAATTCTCTCTCTCTAAAGCTATTTGTATTTTATGGCAAGCCTCCATTGAAACTTAACTGCACCTTCCTTTGAAATGGAGATACAAATTCAGAGTGGTGGCCTTTTTTGGAACTGTGGCAAGGAAAAAAGAAGGGTATTAATCTGCTCCATCCTCCTCCCAATGTAATATCAAGCTTTTCCTGCATTGGTGGGAAGGAATCCTAGCCCAACTTACCCTTCCACCTCTGCAGAAAAGGAGTCTTCATGGTAAGTACCAATCTTCCATTCTCTGGAACTGCTGTTTTTATAATGAAATCGTGTGTGTGTGTGTGTGCGCATATGCACACATGTGCTGCATTCACCTAATTAACATAATGTCTTATTTTACAACCTTTGTTACCTCTGGAAAGTTTATTCAGGAAAGAGGAATGACCAAAATTCAGTCTCTTTGTTCTGTCCAGAAAAGAGCTCTCCTCTCTTTAAAAAAATTCAGAGCACAACATGCTGCAAACAGATTTAATGTTTTAGAGCAAGGTTCTTGTAGGAAAAAGTCATCATTTCCAGAAATGCTGCACAATTGTTTTGGGGATTGCCTTCTGTTATGGGAAAGACATTACCTTGGAAATTTATCTCTCGCTATACTGCAGTTTTCATCCTAGATTCTGCCCAATAAGTGGATCTGTTTTTTTTCTTGTTCTTCACTGGTCAATTACACATTAATTATCACAGTGGTTTCCATTCATTGATTAATGGTATGTGCCAGAAGCCGATGTAAACCAACTGGTAGAAACTTTCTAGATTATCTTGCTTGATTTATACAATTAGCAAATGATTTGATAATCCCTTTTTGTATGCTGTCCGTATTTGGAAAATGGGGATATGTGACCAACTTAACAAGTATAAATAACACAATATTAGATTTTATAAGAATTGGAAATATCACTGAATAAAGTGTAGATAGTTGGTAATGGAAACTAGCAAGAAACTGGAGTGTGGTAACTGGTACATGGAGACTGGTATAAGTTAAGACCTTGTTGCAGTTGTGATCTTTGAAGTATCACAATTAAAGTTTGTATTTTACAGTGACAGGGCCACTTTTGTAGTCTTTCCAATAGAAAATTGGTATAGTGAGCACCATCTTGGGCACATAGTAGTATCCTACAGTAAAGTGTTCATACTAAGAGATCCTAAACACATAAGCCTCCTCTGCATGGTAAATGTGTGAAGATGGTTCCATACATGGAATGGCAGCATGGTTGTGCTGCTGGCTCCACACTGCGATCACATGTTATCTGTTCTCAGATTTGGAGGTCTACATGGTGCATGGATGTCAAGAGCCAAAAAGGCACACGGTATAGGAGGTGGAGATGACAGAAGTCCCTTTTATACATATGATATGTGATGAGAGCTAAACTATCACAGGTTTCGGTATATTATAGAGGGAGCGGGAAGCAAACCGCTTTCTAATTACTCTTTAATAATATGCTTCTTTTTCCAAGAAGTAAGGCAAGACCAGTGTCTTGCAACTGTGGTCAATTAGTAGCAGAAAAGATACATTAACACATAATGCCAAACACTTTGACAAGCAATTAAATAACATCACCTTGTATAATTAAAGCTGTAGTAGAGTTTGTAGAATAATCAGGAGCAAAATTTATGTCGTTGTTTGAGCCGTCAGGCTAACAAAGTAGTGTGTCTGAAAATTTTCAAGAAGAGAGATTCTACCATGAATAGAAAACATGATAGTAGTCTAGTCCAGAAGTACAAACAACAATTAGAGATGAATAATGCTAAGTGCTACTAAAATGTTATGTAGTGCATACGTGACATAAGCTTTTGAGTTCTCCAGAAAGCTTCAGCAGGCACGTTAACACAAAAGTTAGAGGACAGGAAAATAAACAAAAAGTCTCAAAATCAGGCCTTGGGCACTGTCTGCCTCTGTAACAGCAAGATAAAGATTAAAGGTTCACTAAAGAGAAGAGGTATTACAAGTATCAGTTGTGAGGTTCCTGGGATGCACAGTTAATGGTTTCTTTCCGCTTGCATTTACTAGAGAGCTGACTGAGTATCTCAGAACTGCACTAACTTGTAAGTCAGCTTAAAGAACAGGCTCAGAGTAACATGGCAGTCCCTGCATCAGCAAAGCCGGGGATTAAAATGGCAGTACTTGGATTGTAAGAATGCAGACTGGAGAGAGCTTCTGTTCATTTAATGGTTGTATAGAAGAAAGAACTTCAGCAGATGTTGCTTTTTACCTGGGTGTGTAATAAGAAACACCTGCTGAGATTCCTTCTTATGTACAACTATTAAAGGTACAGGAACCATCTCCAGTTTATAGTTTGTCAACTCTAGGTGGCCCATTAGGGTAAAAATCCAACTGAAGCACAGTTTTAAATGTTACTTAGTATTTTGGGCATTTGGAATTTTCATTGTGATGTTCTTCTTGGATATTGAAAATTTTCTTCTGATAGTAAATCCAGCCTTGAGGAGCTGATTGTGGTCTTTTCAATAGCAATAAAAAATGAACAAAAACAAAATAGTCAAATGGTGCATAATATGCAGTTGCCTGCATCTATGGGTCTCTTTTAAGCATAGGAGTTTGTAACCTTCCTGGACTGAAGCATCATGCACCTTGAGCATTCCGATACAGTCTGATTTTAGAATTAGTGGCACATCTGTTTAATGTTGGAATGGGGGGCCAATAGTTAGAATCAGAAGGGTCCTGGCCTCAAACCCAAGAGAGCGCCTGCTAGTCAGTACTGAGCTAAATGATTCAGTATAAGGCAGTTTACTATGTTCGTAATTCTGACATAGAATTGGGCTGCCATTCCTTCCTTTTCCCCTGCACAGGTTCTTGTTCATTAGTTCAACATGGAAGTACACCAAGGCATGAAAAGTCTACATATGCGTAAGGGTGGATACATCATCTCTTATTTTGGTCTTGACCCATAATACTCTAGCCAAAAGATTGGCTAGAACTGGTCTGTACAGGAATTGAGAAGCACAGTTTTCATATGGTCAAGATCCGCAGAAAACCCAGTCACAGTTTCCGTATATCCCATAGGAAGCTTGCACAATTTATACATTTTCTGTGAAATACTGGATTTCAGTTAAACTTAGCAGAGTACATTGGATCCCTGCCAATACCAAGACAGTTCTCCAAAAATTTTTGCCAAATCTGAATACCACTTTTTCCAGGGGAAAAAAAGGTGCATGGTCTCTTCCACAAGATCTGTCAAGGCTTCATTTCACTTCATTTTTAATCTGTACACTGCTGTTTTCAATTGTTACGGTCAAGGAAGTTTGCATTATCTCCAAAATATATCTCCAAAATCAAATTATATAACAATCTACTTCAATAAAAGTGAGTTGAATGAGTATAATTAAAAATACCAGTTTAACCTAATTAACAGAATTAATCATCCATTTGTACAATATAACAAACTAGGAGCTAAATGAAACATCAGCAAATAATAATAAAGCAATTGCACTCGCAGCCATTGCAACCATTGCAATTAAGTAATTATAAACAATAGCAGAAGCATAATATATAAAATGCCACAGACCATGCAGAAAAGATTGATTTAACAACAGCTTTAAAACGCATAAGTATAGTTGACAGGATTACTAACAACAGAAAAGATGAAATAAAATACTAGCCTTGTATTTAAATAGGTGTCTGAATCTCAGTTCTAATCC
Organism: Iguana delicatissima; assembly: GCA_948472985.1. Classification (NCBI taxonomy): domain Eukaryota; kingdom Metazoa; phylum Chordata; class Lepidosauria; order Squamata; family Iguanidae; genus Iguana; species Iguana delicatissima. Next base: position 185,420 of record CAOKZL010001481.1, on the reverse strand, counting down.
CTGAACAAGCATTACAGGGGCCAGTTCTTATCACAGAGGAAGACGAGGAGAGACTTCTAGATGTTGTTGGACTTCAAATCTTATCAGTCCTAGCCAGCATAGCCAGTAGTAGGTGATGATAGGACTACATCACATCTGATGGGCCAGAAATGGCTCATCTCTGTTTTACCTTCAGAATACTTTGCATCAATAATAGGATTTATCTATCTTGATTTGCAAGGTTTTCCCTGTGTACTGAAAGCCTTTCACATTTATTGTCAGCATTCCTTATTCCATACTACAACTGTATAAAGGAGCTGGGACCAAGAAATAATGACTTCCCTAGAGCTACTCTGTAAATTCAACAGCACTTGGGGTTTTTTCCAGATGCTATATAAAAGTGGAGGTGATATCAGTACTGCATTACTGAGTTAAAAGAAGCACACTCAGTATGGATAATTATTCACTGGTACTGCTTCAAATAAAGGAAACTAAGAGAAAAACATGACAGTAACAAATAAGTTCAAAATAAGCGCCAGTACTCTAATAGCTTCAAAAATAGGTAGAAGTAATTTTGCTAGGAAATTCCACTGGATAGCTCTCAATTGTTATACAACTATGTTTTATTGAAAAATACTTCTAATTTATGATCTGCTGCAATAAATACCTGCTCTGGCATTTTGTGCAAAATTCAGGAAGGAAGCACTGGCTTGCCAAGAAAGAAGAATCCCACTGGGCTCCAGCTGTTTCATCTGTTTTTCTCTCTGTTTAAATTTAATGACTCTATCAAATTTGGCTTCATTGTTGGTTTGGAAGCAAAATATTGCTGATATCTTTGGCTGTCCTGATGTTTCCAACCTAAGACAAATCTTTCATTCCAGCTGAAACACAATGTTTATCTGAAATAACAGTTTCAGGAAAATAAAAATTAAACCCACAAGCTAGGTATATTGTCCAGCAGGTTTTGCTTCTTCATATAATTCTACTGTGGTACAATAGAACTGAGAGTCAGCATGGTACAGTCATTTGAGCATTGGACTAGGACTCTGGAGAACAGGATTTGAATCCCCACTCAGCCACGGAAACCTACTGGGTGAATGTGGGTAGGACTTGCTTCCAGTAGATGTACAGGAGGGCTGTATTAGAATAACTTGTTTTAATAACAGTTTCAAAATCAGCCTCAGAGGAAGGCAAAGACAAACTCTCTCTGAATGAATTCTGCCAAGAAACTCCTGTGATAGGTTCACTTCAGGGTCAGCGTAAGTCGGAAACAACTTCCAGGTACACAAAAACCATAGAATTATGGAATTGAATGGTTTTAGATATTTAGATATTTTGGTTTAGAGCTTGGAAGAGTTACTTTTTGGACTAGAGCTCCCACACTCACATAGGGAGCTTCAGGATTCTGAGAGCTGTGGTCAGGAAAAGAAATTCTGCAAGTTCTTTGTTCGCTTTACAGGGATAGTGTGCCACTGAATGTCAGTTGCTGTAAAGGGGGTGTTGTCTTCAGGTCTTGCTTTGGAGTATTTAGTTGATTTCTGGATGTGAGAATAGGTGATCTGATCCCACAGGCTCGCTGATACATTGTCTGTTTTGTCCTGTTTGAAACCTCCTAGTTCATAGCTTCTCCTTGTAACAAGAAGCCATAGTTATAATGTAGATTATAATATAGACTGTACTTGGCCACTGCAGATATTTCTGGTGTGCGTGGCTGCATTACAAGAACATTTTTTTCTTATGCCATAAATGTGTTTTCATAGATAAGTGACCGGAAGTAGCACTCAGGTTTGAGCACTATAGCTTTTAGACAGTAAGATAAATTGAAACTCTGTTCCTTCACATTGACCTTTTTAGGAATATGTACTATTTTAAACTCTATATATAAGAAGATAAGGGAATGTTAGTTTTCCCCTTTATTCTGGAAAAGGATCAAACAGTAGTGGGAACAAACAAAAGCTCTGGCTCAAAAGACACAGCTTGTAGAGTATGCAGAGAGAAACCATGTCTTGGAGATTATAAATTTGTTCTCATGTACTTTATCTTGAAGGCTGTGAATGTGGGAATTAAAACCTGACATGCAGATAACAGAAAAGCTATAGTGTGCCAAAGAAGACAAAGATTAATGGGATTGCTTGTTTTCAGCTGTACTGCTGAGAAGGGATATGGGAAAGGAAGAGTGTTAAAAGTGTTGTTTTGGCAGAATGGCCTATATCTGCTTTTCTATCTGTAAATGGAATTTCTTCTTTTCTCCACCCCACCTTGCTGTTTCTTTCTTCTATCCTCCTTACACTTCCTACTCCCACTAAATAGCAGCCACTGCTGTGTTTGTGGATGATCCGGAATGTGAAGATACACCTTGTGATTAAATGTAATTATTCTTGCAATATATACTAGGCATTTTTTAGAGTTAATCATTCAGAGAAACAGAATGGTGTAGTGGTTCAAGCATTGGATTATGACCCTGGAGACTGGGGTTCGAGTCTCCACTCAACCGTGGAAACCCACTAAGTGACCTTGGGTGTGTTGCATTCTCTCAGCTCAGAAGATCCTGCGATAAGTTCACCTTAGAGTCACCGTTAAGTCAGAAACTACTTAAGAACACACAAAAACAGCAACAAATTATTCACAAATGCTAGTGAGTTTTATTCTTACATCCTTTGGGTAACCAAAGTGTTTTACCTGACCCAAATTTTAAGAATGTATGGAATTTTCGTGTTTCATTACTGTTTTCACTATTGCTATATTGATTATTATTTAGTTTCACTATGTCTTAAACATGTGAATGTCTGCTTATCACTTTCTTGCCAATTGTAACAGAGATAACTGTGATTCTGCTTTTACAAAACACAACCCCTGCGGCAGCATGAGGTTCCCATTGCCATTATACCCAGGGTAGCCAGATAAGCAGCTTCTCATTCTCTTGAGAATTCAGGGTCTGAGCCTCAGAGCAGGGGGTAGATCTTTATGAATATTGAGGGGGGGAGTTAATCCTTGTGGTATCACACCAGTGGACCTGTATATCAATTCCTAAATACTACACGTGTATGAGATAAGAAAATAGACAATGAAGATTTATTGCGCTACCTCCTAAACAAATATTGTGTACAATATAAGGATGGCCAGAGAATCTAATTCTTTGTAGGGTAATACCACTGTGGATACTATGTACATACCAATTTTAATATATCAAAAAATATTCATCTGATAAACATAGGCATTTCCTAGGTACCGGCACCTAAAAGTAGCTTGGCTGGTATTATATCTGTTCATTTGTATTACTGATTAATAGCAGAACAACATAACATCTGAATCCCAGTTGTATTTGAACAAACTTACTCAGAATTCAATTACAGGTGTGGAAACATAAGACTTTAGACATAATTTTCTTTAAAACAGAACCTTGATAACAAGTATCCAACAGAGTCACCCATAGCTTTCGTAAAGTTTAAGCCCATCATAATTGTTAGCCTTAGGGCCATTTCCTCATGGTGTTGCTATCCCACGACAGCAGCAGGTTGTTTCCAGTCCGGGGGTTGTGTCACTGCACAGTGTTGTCAGTATCTAGCAGCTATCCCATCCCCAAGTGTTGCAAAGCTGACTTACACTGTTTCCAGAAAAAATCCATGAAGATCCTCCTTTAGCATTTCAATCCTGTCAGCCAGCTCAGTGTAATAGCACTTGATAGCGCCTCCTATTCTCCAAGATCCAGGAATGGGTGGGATGTGGGTGTGGCCAGCTGTCCCTCCCTCAGCTACTCCCATGGCATGATCAATTTGGAAACTATCACCTCTCTATGTTTATTTTAAATTTCTCCTTTGAGTTAAAGCTTTTTTTATTTTTTAATACATTTAAGCATTATAGTGCAAAAGTGCAATAGTGTCATGTGATTACAACACTGCTGTGCGAATACGGCTTCCAAAACAAAAACAAAAAAAACTTGACCAATCAGGGGCAGTGGGGTGGGGTGAAGGAAATGAAGTGGCCAGGAACGCTGCAGTGCAGAAGGAACACTGCTGGCAATACCACTACTCATCCACTTAAGGTGGAATGGTGCAGAAGAGAGCATTTTTAACATGCTACCATCACGTGAATGGCAATGCTGGGATCGTAACAGAAGAAAGGGCTAATGGGGTATAGTGCGGAAAAGGCCTAAATTAAACATGCTTTACATATGAGAATCTGAGGAATGAGAAATAACCCCATGTATAGCAGGGCATGCATAAAAATATGTGATGAGTCTGTTTATCTATTTGATTTATATCCTGTCAAAATATCTCAAAATGGAACCCAGAGCAGCTTACAGTACAAATTAAAACAGAACAGCTAAGACAGTATGTGGTACAAAAGTTTAAAAACTATTAATCGATCAATGTAAAAATTTGCTTTTAAAACATTAATTTTAAACCTCATATTAGATATTCTTTAAAAAATCACACTCATCCATTTCCATCGCTTCAAATAGTACCCATAAATTCATGTTTAATACTGCACATTTTAGAGCTTATTATATAAAACATGTTTCCTTTTTAGCCAGGTAATATAGTTGTTAGACTATTGGATTTGAATTTGAATTTAAAAGGTTCCAGTATTAGATTTTGACAAGATCCAGATGTTGGAAAATCATTCAGTCATGAAACTAATTGGATAACCTTGCTCACTCTTAGCCAAATCTACCTCATATGATTGTGAAAATAAAGGAGGAGAACTATGTATTCTGCCCTGAGCAAATTTGAGGGAAAGAGAGGTATTGATAAAATGAGCAGTATTTTTTAAAGTTAACTTTCTTCTAAAAGGCCTTTTTTTGGAGGGGAAATGTATTAAATGCCACATACTTTAGTTTGAGATTCATTAGCCAGTTGTTATCTCATGCATATAAGTTCACCTACAATCTTCTCCAGAAGGCCCACATACAAAGATCTTTTCCTGGCTCTAGATGCTTCAGTAAGTTTTTTGTTACCATATTCAGTGAAATATGTGTCATAGTGAATCCATTCTTCAGTAGCCTTGTGTCTCCTCTGTGGAGGATATACAGGACCTCACCATAGGAGGCCTATCACATCTCCAAAACTTTATGTGCCCTCATTAATTCTGCCAAATTATCAGACAAGAATTTTCTTCAGTCAATAAAAATATATTAACATTTTTGTGGGAAAGGGAATGAAAAGAGAAAAGGAGCAAGAAATAACTGTCACAAGAATCTCTGGAAGTACAATTTTTTGTGAGGAGGGGCAGTCTCCAGTCCTTCAGGCTTATGGATCCAGCTTTTCCAGAGCTAGACATATATTCTCTCCTTCTATGTACAAGCCTGTCTAAGAATTCAGGGAAAAAATAATGTTGTATTTTTAAATTTGGTTATCCAGCTGAGTGAAACTCTTGCACAACAACTCTGTTTCATCCTCCAGAGGGATTTCATTTTTCTTAGGTCTACACTAACATTTAGTTATTTGGGTATTCCCAAATGTGTCCATTAAATTAGGTCTTCCAAGCACAGGCAATCAGTGTAGCAAGTGAAATGGAAGCAGTACGTGAATGCACAGAGGGAATAAAGATAAGGCAGGGAAAGGAACAGAAGAAGCCATGGGTTAAAATCCCCAAATCAGATAAAAACTTGGATGGAAATCACCCCTTACAGGTGCAAGCACACGCACACACAGGGAGAGGGGAAAATAAATATTGGTTATTTGTAAGATCCCGACTGATTCCAGTCTCATTTGCACTCAGCTGCAGTTGGCAGAGATGTTTGCATAATGTGCTTGCACGTGCTCCCCCCATTTTCCACCTTCGATGATTTCTGCTTTTTGACAGTGCTCTGGTCCCTAACCTGTTGAATAACTGGAGGATGCCTGCTTATTAAAAAACACCATCCAGGAAGTCTCAACCAGTAATAAATGAGGCCACACTCCACATAACTCCACATACCACCAGATTTAGCTACACTCCACGTTACTAAGTGTTGCATCAAAAAATTTCTGCTGTGTATTGTCGGCCCATGCAGTTTTCCTAGAACAGTGGTTCTCAACCTGTGGGTCCCCAGATGTTTGTGGACTTCAGCTCCCAGAAGCCTTGAGCATTGACCACAGTGGCTGGGGCTTCTGGGAGCTGAAGTCCACAAACATCTGGAGACCCACAGGTTGAAAACCACTGTCCTAGAATAAATGGAAGTCTTGTTGACACACTGGACTTCAGGGAGCTTCTTTTTTGGTGGAGTGGTTTGAGTATTAAGACTAGGATTCTGAGACCAGGGTTCAGATTCCTGCTCAGCCATGGAAACCAAGCAAGTGACTTTAGGCAAATCGCATTTTCTCAGTCTGAAGGTCTTTCTGGCCTACACTGTTACAGTGCTATTATTCCACTTTCAACATCCTGTGGAATTCTGGGGTTTGTGGTTTACTGAAGCCAAAGAGCTCGCTGGCTGAGAATTCTAAATGATCCTCCCTAAGCTGCAAACCCCAGGATTCCACAGGATGTTGAAAGTGGAATAACAGCACTATAACAGTGTAGTGCAGAAAGGCTCTGAGGTGAAGACAAGTGACAAATTTACTCTAAATAAATCTTGACATGAAAAGCCTGTAATAGGATCGTCCTAAATCAGAATCAACTTGAAGACATGTAACAACAAATTTAAGTCTTCAGTCATGACATGCAGAACTTCAGTGTGTGTCTTTTTAGTATCACAGTACATGGGGCAGGAATCATGTGCCCTCCAGTTAATGTTTGACTGCATCTCCTAGCATTCGTCACCATTGGCTATGCTAGGTAGGGCTACTGAGTGTTACAGTCCAAAAATATCTGGAGGACACCTGTGTAGTGAGAAAAGGTCAAAAGGTTTTTTGCCCATTCAGCAGTTCCATACAGCAAATTTTTCTGAGAATTATTTTATGATCTAGTTTATGTGCATCTTACTAAATGAGCAGGTGTAGAATATGCAGCTGTTTTGCATAGGGGTCTCAAATGTGTAGATGTCTTGAGTGTGACACTAGGGGGAAAGTTCTCTGAGACAAATTAGATCCTAAGCATTAACAAAACCTGTGCCATTATTGTAGGTATATTCTGTAGAGATTAATGCTCTGTTGCCCTATTATATTGGTTATTGTGTTATTCCTTTTAGTTGTATTTCTCCCCAGTACCTTACAGTTATTCCTCATTTTCTTCTCTTTCTCCAAAGAAAAGGTCAGACATAGCTCCACAATCACCTTGTGAGAGATTATGGCTCAGTAGCAGAGATTTGTTTACATGCAATAGTTCAGTATGTCAGGAATTTGAGCCCTTTCTTCATATCTAAACTGAACTAGGTGTGTCACAACACTGGCTCTGATTTAGGAACCATTAGGCTTTAAAATACAGTTTATTACTTCTCATAATGGGTTAGAGCTTTGCTGTCTTAATTGTGTTTTCTGTAACTGTATTTGTCATATGTGTTTCTAGTGTAAGCTCTGAATGTTGTTGGAAAGAAACGGAATATAAATAACTTATTTTACAGGGTTTATAGAAAGCAATGTCTTCATTATGCTTCATTTAAGAATTAGCTTAGAGTCTGAGTAGGAGAGACATGAGAGTATAAAAATAATTTGGTTGATTTAACTGTCACTTAAAAAATTCAGATGTTTAGATTATCAACAGCTGTTTCATTTCCCCTCTAACTCTAATTAGTGGCATTGGTTGTATGACAAATTTTTGTAGTGTTTCTGAAATTTGCTACCAGGCATAGAAATGGATTCACACATTTGGGATGGCCTTACTAGCCTATGGGAGCTCTGATCCTTTCTCAAATGCTGACATGCACAGAAGATGTACAAGAAAGATAGTGTTTCATCTCTGACTTTGTGTTGCATTTCAGACCATTTCCGCACTACACTGTTATAGTGCTATTATTCCATGTTCAACATCCTGTGGAATTCAGGGGTTTGTAGTTTACTGAGGCCAAAGAGCTCTCTGGCCGAGAATTCTAAATGCCTCTCCCTAAACTGCAAACCCCAGTGGAATAATAGCACTATAATAGTGTAGTGTGGAAATGGCCTCAGAGGCACTCAAAAGACCTCTGAAGTGCAGTGATCGGACAGAAATTGGCCTCCCTGTGTCCCAAGTTCCAGGCTTGGATACAGAGCAAGAATCTTCTAGGTACAGAGTTCTTTCATAACTGAGTTTGGAGATGAGATGTATATGAGAACAATTGTGAACCCCAAGGTTTATGAATTTATCAACTGCTCTGAATAGACACTGAAGATCTGCAGTCTCTGATTCTTGTAGAGTAGATGGCAATCTGAATCATTCCATATAGGCATTGGGAATTCTCCTGTCAGCATGTTTTGTTTTGTTTTAATTTACAGAAAAATATTGCTTTTTCTCTAAGAGATCATGAGTATAAATACATTGACTGGCTCTGTGTAGTCCATCCTTGGAAGATGGAGAAAGTGGGGCGCTTTTTTTTTAATAATACTGGTTTTCTGAGTTTATAGAATACACATAAGATAAAGCATCTGTCCCTCTGTTTCTGATGTTCAGACATGAATACTATTGTTTATGTAGTTGAAAGGCACCACTCATTCATGAAAGAGATACCAGCAGAGTGGAAGGAAACCCAAGATTTGCAGTAGGGATGTAAAGAATATTCACATGTTTTCTCATCGTGGAAAAGAAAGGGTGTCTCAACACATCACAACACCCATCAAGAAAATGATACACCACTGCAAGATTTTTCTTTCTTTTGCATTTCAGGACTTTCGCGCATGCACACATATGCAAAGTTTGTGCAAAAACACTTGCATTTTGTGCAGTAAATATTCTTGTACAGAAAAATTTATTTTGCATCAAAATTTATTTTGCATCATGTTTTTTAAAAAAAATCAAAGTATGCAAAAATTCACATAGTGTCTCTCAGTGGTGGAAAAACACTGGACATTTTTTGTTCTTGCTTGCAAGAATAAAACAAGTGAAAATTTAGTTTGTTGTAGAAGTATAAAAAAAAAATTGCCATGAAAGATTAAAGACATTTGAACATTTGAACACATCAAAGGACCTTCTTAGTGGCTACCCCCAGGCTCTGAAACTCCCTTCTTAGAGAGGGTAGCTGTATGATGTCCTCCATAATGTCCTCCTTGTCAGTGCTTCTCAGATTGTCTGATGTAGGAGACTGGCAATTATTTTCTTCCATTTTGCCAGGGACTGGCACCATATTTTTCCCTACTGGCTAGAATTACTTTTGTATTTCCTAGAAACTTTCCAGCAGCCAATGGCTCAGGGACTGGCAAAAGTCCAGGGACCACCACTTTGAGTAGCACTGCCATAGGTGACATTGTTTCAGAACTGATTGTTCATGAGGTAAGGGCTTTTAACAACATTTCTGTATTTTTTTTGTTTTTTAAAAAAGATATGCTTTTATACTTTTAATTCTATTCATAGTTTGATTATATTTTACATTTGTGTGTTTTTAGTATGTGAACTTGTACCTGTATCTGTTCAATTTTGCAAGCCAGCTTGAATCCCAGGGCTGGGCAAAAGGTGGGCAGTATAGAATTAAACAAACAAATGATAGCACCAGAATACCGCTGTGAGGACTGAGGATGCTTAGTAACTCCAAAGTGGTGATGAAAACAACAGGAGGGGAAGCTAGCTGACAAAGAATTGGAATAGATTGTCAATGGGATGGCACAAAGGTACATTACTGAAACAGTAAATATGAGAATATCCTTTAGTGACTTTTCTCTGCAAGTGCAACTGGTGATATTTAACATGGATATTAAAGCAGTTAAATTAACATAGATATTAAATGAATGGCCTAAAATCTGGTTGATACTAGCACAGACCCACCAAATCAGAGGAACTTCCGTAAAGGTTGACTTACCAAGTGACTAGTTTGGACTAACTACTGGATTTAGGCAGTACTGTAAATGATATTGTCAGGTGGTGTTTTTTGTTTGTTTGTTTTAACCACTAGGCATGTATTCTCAAAGACAATGTGATGTTTCCTTGTAGATTTTCAACTTGTTTTAAATTTAAACTAAGCTTGATACTAGAGTGCCAAGATTAGAACTCTCAACATCATCTTGTTCCAATGCAGAGGGAGACGGAAGTCTAACAATTTCCTCCCCGCATGACAACAACAACTTGTTTGTGTTACATCCTGCTTTTCTTCTGTATGGGACTGAAAGTGGTTGGTGCAGTAACACCATTTGCAAATTGCAAATGCACCAGAACTGTTTTGCATTAGGAAAACAAACACATACAAGGTAGAGGGTTATTATGCACCTCTCTGGCCTAATCAAAATTCCTTTCCCTTCTGGCTACCTTCAAGAACTCAGATCATGGACCTCCCCTGTCAATTTTAGTTTGGTCTGATATGCATTTGAAAAGGAAAGGATAAGCAGGACTTGTAAGAGAATATAGCAATGTGGAGTGACTGTGTTCAAAGTGTCTGTCGTCCAGCCAACCAATCATTCCATTCCCAGTCTGTCCTGGTTTTTCATCCTCCAGCCTCCTCTTGCAGCAGTCTTGTACCATTTTGTGGCCATTGAGCTTCCGTAGCCTTCATTGGATATTTGAGACTCCTTGGGGTGTTACTTCTGCAAACCCTGGGGTTTTCACAGACCTGTTAGTACCTCCCACTTATGCACAGGTGGGAACTGTTTTGTCTCTCTTGGGATTCACACTGAAAAAATCAGTTCTTTCCTATTGCTCTGAATGAATTGCTTGGAAGCTACAAAAATTGTCCATCCAATGAGGAAAGAAAATCATATTGCCAACATTAAAGTCACATTAATCAACATTGCATTCTATAAGAATTGTGGAGTTATTTGTGAATAACTGGTTGTTCATGAATTTTAACCAGCTCATGCATTGTACATAGTTACTCTGTCTGAGCTTGTTATAATTTATTGTTCAGATGACATTATTGAATTACATCATGTGAAGTAAGTACATAGGCATAGGTACTTCATGTTTCATTAGCTAGTGCTGTACTTCTTGGTTTACTGAGAGAACAAGTCTCTGTTTTAGATGGGAGCATTTTCTTTATTTATTTATCCAGCTGTGTATCACAAAATCTGAGGCTGATCCACAAAGAAAACAAAGTTTTTCAAAATGTAAAACAGTATGGAATAATTTAAACAGTCTAAAAGCATGTTGATTTATTTAACAGTTTTGAGCAAGTTTAAAAGGAGCACGTAGGAAGACTAAATGCGTAATTAAAACTTAAAAAATATGCCTGCTATCATACAATAATAGTGTGCCATAGTGAAATTCAAAGTACAGAATGCTTAAAAGGGGGGCGGGAGGATTCATTTGTATCTGTTTAACCTATGTTGTTGTGTGTCTTCAAGTCATTTCCAACTTATATCAACCTTAAGGTGAACCTATCACAGGGTTTTCTTGACAAGATTTTTTCAGAGGGAGTTTGCTTTCACCCTCCTCTGAAGATGAGAGAATGTAACTTGTCTATGGTCACCCAGTGGGTTTCCATGCCTGAGCGGGGATTCAAACCCTGATTTCTGGAATCTTAATCCAATGACCAAACGACTACACCACTCTGGCTTTCCTATTTAACCTAACAAGTAGCAGAATGGTTAACATAATGCCTGTATTTCAGTTTTTCATGTATACAAAACAGCCATTGTTGTCATTTTCACCCATAACTAAGAAGTAAAGGGGGAGAAAAAAAGGTTAAATGCTTGAAGTTTGTGGGAAAATTGTCCTGATTTTATGGTTCAACTAAAAGTCTTTTAGTGGCTACAATGTAAACAATTGTGGTAATCATTTCCTCTTTATAACAGCTCTGAGACAGCAAACACTTTTATTCTGTGCATCAATTCACATCTTGATGCCTTCAGCAATTTATAAATACATAGAAGTCTTTTCCAGAGAAGCAATCAAGCCATTTGTCAAAAGATTTCTGATTACCAAAAGGATTTTAAAGTTTGACATTGCTAGCTATTAATTTTCAGCAGTTTTTGTATTTGAACATGTACGTTGGCCTGGATCCAAGGAACCACGTAACTAGTTCCATATCTGCAGGGAACGTGTTTCATCTTGTGTTTCTCAAGGAGGAAACCGAAGCTGTTTGGAAAATATAATTTGAAACAGATGAAAGTTTGAAAAATAGTTTATGATATGCTTTGAGGGAGTCTGCTATTCAAAAGAGAAAAGTCAAAATCCCAGTGGGCATATCTGAGCCTTTGACTGCATCAAAAAATATTTCCTTAAATCCAATCCATATTTTTTATTTCTAAAAGGAGAATGAATGTACAATTTGAAGTAAGATACATTGTTATTTCCTTTAAAATACATACAGAAATTTGTAAGTAAAATAGCAGTCTGAAATTCTTCCAAATACCGTGGTTGCCCTTTTAAAATCAATCCTCATTATGATGTAGAAATAACTAGTGGTGAATCTGGCTGATCACAGAATATTTCTGCCTATAACAAGAAAAGAAGATGTCTCTGGGAAGCCTAATAAACCCTGAATATTGTCCGCCTCAATTGTACTGAGGCAGCAGGCAGGAATCAGGTGGGTGTCTTCTTTTGACCTCAAAGGGGAGGAATCTACACTGCATTTGAGCTACCACGAGGCAGACAAAGCCCTGAACAGCTCAGGACCCAGGGCTTAAACGACTGTTTCATCTCAGAAAGGGAAGCTCTGCTGAGTGTGCTCTGTAGTAATGTGGTCCATAGGACTACTGTGTATGGCAAGGCTTCTTCAGTGTTTGCACCACAATTATATTACTCGCTTCCTCCAAAGGTAACATTGTTTTGCCATGGTGCAATCTGTTTGAACAACTTTTCATGGGATGATGAAAATGATTGATCTATCTTTGACTTCTCCTCTCTATACTGTGTTCATATTATTATTATATTATTTATATTATTATTTTTGGCAAATAATTTTAATTTATTTTATATATTTGTAATTTTATACGTGATTAGCTGCCCTGAGTTCTTACAAGGAAATCAGGTTTTCTTCTTGGTTCCAAGCAAGATGGGGAGGGGAATCATCCTCTCTTTACCATGGGTGAGAAAACTATGGCTGTGAGAGCTCAACCAATGGAAAAGTGACCTCGCAAGAGCATGAGAAAAATCATAAAACACAAGAAACCTTCAGATTTGTGGCCACACAGTTATTGTTATGCTCAGATAGGGAAATACTAGGAAAGGGTTTTGTTGTGCATAACAGTTCTTTGTGGACTCCAAATGAATTCCTGCATATTCATATAAAGACAGTCTTGAAGGAGTTGAATTCTTGACCTAATGAAGTCTTAAAAGAGAAGGCAGCATCCCCACAGGTTTACAAAAGATTTATTCTTGTTAACTCACTTTCTTAAGAATATTACTTATTGGAAAGAATAATTAGGGTAACTGTACATAGAAACTTACCCATCAGCCCAGTCTTTCCTAAAGAAACCATTGTTTTCTCTTGATGTTGGGTTCACATTTCTGGACATGGCAGATTTTACAGGAGGTTAAAATTTTAGTGTCTCTCGGGAAGGATTCTGTGGAAGCTTTAATGAGGCACCATATTGAGCAATCTAAAATATTTTACAAGCAGTTCTGTGTGAAAATCAGAGGCAATTACTTGCATATTTGCACCTCCCCAAGAGGTATTTTACTCTTGCAAGACATTTTACTCTTGTAACTGTTCTAGGAATTGAGGTCCAGATTTGTATATCCCAAGCAGTCGTATGTCTTCTTCATAATACTGTAATCTATAGGACTCTGGGGTCGTCTTACCCGTGGTAATAATGCTTCTTCATTTGACTCAGTCTTGCTAGTCTTTTCTTTTTTTGTAATTAGTTCCATATAAAGGTAACCTAAATATGGAATTATGGGTGGCTGTTCAGTGTTGCCTGTCTGCTGCCAGAAATAGATAGTCTACAATACAGTAGTATAAGTAGTGAGATATACCACATTAAAGGGACAAAAACATCTAATCTTCAGTTCTGACTGAGCTGTGCTGCTTATGTTTAATAATGGATACCGATCTGAACCAAGCTTCTAATATGCATAAACTTCTTTTGTTCTAGCAGATAATTAATATAGACTCAGTCCTTCTTATCTGATTGATGTTGAAGCAGTAAAATGATGATTACTCAGTGCCTTATTACTGACCTGCATTTAAATTGCTTTAATTAGCATACTTTGATCAAAGAATGGAACTTTTTCAGTGTGTTTAAAAATCTGGCTGATAAAAGGCTTTGAATACTATTTATAGTACTAGTCTTTTGATAGGATTCTTATATCTTACTCATCTGTCTAGATAATACAGATATATCCAGGCATACACACAATTATCAACAACAACAAAGACCCTTTTCACTTTTACTTATAAGCTTTGTTCAGGTGTGCCAAAACGGGTTTAGTCAATATCCCAGGGAACCCCAGTAAGAGCCTTTTATACATATAGAGAATATCCCTGTAAGACAAAGTTCTGAATCATGTGCTGACCCTCCACATAAAAACATTCTCTTCACAGTATTGGTTTTCATAGGTCAAAGACAGGAAGGAGAAGCAGGAAATGTTGATTTAACCTTTTTTTAAACATACCTGCATGGATCTGTAGTGTTAAGAGTTTTCTGGGTTCTTGTACTACTGCTGGGTTCTGAACCAAGGTTCTCTCCTTAGTCTTGTAAAGGAAAAGGCCTGTGTGAGTATGTATGTGTCTTTAAGTTAAGTTGCCTCTTCACTTATGGTGGCCCGATGAATTTCATAGGGTTTTCTTAGACAAGGAATACTTAGAAGTGATTTTGCCAGTTCCTTCCTCTGAAATATAGCCTATAGCACCTGGCATTCATTGGTGGTCTCCCTGCCCCTCTGTACTGAATTAAATGCTAATGCAGTTTCAGTAGTAGGCTGGCATGTCCTGCATAAATATCCCAAGTTAGCAACTATTTTGAACAAGCTGAAGCTTCTGGGCCCTTTTCTAAGGGCAGTCGTAGGTAAAGTACATTTCAGTCATCACGTTCTGATATAAGTGAGGCATGAGTTACCCATGGTCCAGATCTGCCTTCACTTGAAATGAGTATAAGCTAGAATGCCAGCCAAAGTTGAGCAAAAGTCCCTATTTCCATGGCTGTCACTTACAGCAAAGGTGTGTCTAGAAAGAGACTCCTGTTTCTAGAGTGGGCTGGGGCTCTCTCTTTATAGTACGTGTAATTGATGATCACCCTTTCCTCCTCATTTAACATGGGTAATCCATTCTCTTCTCTTCTCTTTGAAGATTTTATTTAAAAGATCTTTCCATTTTTATTTGAATTTTGAAATATGAATACTATCATATTTGTCATGGAAACTTGAAATAGCTACAAATAAATATTTATAGAGCCCTATAAAATTTTGTTTACTTACACCTATTTGATGTTACTAGTGTTTACCAGACTTATAAGGTTAAACTGCCGGTTTCAATAGAGTACTGAAAAGACTAGCATATATCTCCCAAATTTTGACTTCTTGCCTGTTTATGACCTGCTTATTTGTTGTTTGTTTATATAGAGGTTCATTCTGATTCACTCAGGAGAGGTAATCCATATTTAATATTTAAAAGAAGATTTTTTTAAAAAAATGGCAAACCAATAAAAAGGATAGTAATTTAGAATGAGTTAGGAACTCAGAAATCCATATCAAAAGAACTCAATACCTAATAATGAAAATATGCTACCTACCTGGACTTTAGGGACTTCTGTTTTGTTTTCAGAACTTCTCTGTTTATTTCATCAGCCTGTCTTTTATAGTCTTTGATCCTTAATGGAACTTTTTTCATGTTTCACTGTCATATAAAGTCTTTTTATGTATATAATGGAGGAAAGTTTCCTGTTATTCAAAAAGGCATATCTAGTCATGACGCTCATGCCAAATAATACTTCTCCTCAGAAATGGAAACATTCATCCATCTTGGTTTCCTTCCAATTCCAGTAGAAGGTGAATGCATCCTTGCCAGTGTAGCACCTTTCTTAAAGCACATGGTAGCCTTGTTTCCTACTTCATAGGGGACAATCCTGTGTGCTTGATGGACTATGAGACCATAGCCCTCCGCTTAAAGATATTCTGCAAAGGGTTGTCCAATTCAAATCTGGCATAAGGAACCATAAAGGTGAGTGAGCAGAACCTTGAAATTGCTCATCGGCAGCACATGGACAGCAAATGGACTGGAAACACAAAGTCAGACATTAATTTGACTTCTGTTACATTCCTAGAGCCAGCATGTGTAGTTGCTTGAGCACCACACTACAACCCTGGAGAACAGTGTCCTATTCCCCACTGGGCCATGGAAACCTACTGCGTGACCTTAGGCACATCATACACTCTCAGATCCTGGAAACCCAGGATAGGTTTGGCTTAGGGTCGAAAATGACTTGAAGGCACACAACAGTAATTATATTCCTGTTTAAATCATAGTATTTATAGATGTACATCTAGGGATATAAATTAATTTATGTAAATATATATACATTTGTACCCACTTCTCCTGTGCCCCCTCTTAATGCCTTGTAATCAATATGAATAGAAATTTTTGGATAGTTCCACATTTTCAGGCCTTGGTGGAATTTCAATGGAAACTTTTGAATTGCTGACATAGACTTTCCCAGTGAGGCTAGTTCTCAGTCTGTGATGTATCTGTTCACTGCAGGTTACGGACTGTGGAGTCATACTACACTACACTACACTACACTACACTACACTACACTACACTACACCAGAGACGTTTGTATTTGAAGAATTCTGTGCAAAAGGCAGAGTAGTGGGGGAAAATATTGAGAGGGATGAGCAACTGTGGAAGGCTAGGGGGTTACATTATCCCGTTTGGAGGCCCACATTTGTCCTTGACCAAAAAGATAATTGCCCCAAAATGCCTTGAGCGGGCATGGGGACATTTTCCTGTGTTTTGAGTTTCAAAAGAGGCCCAGGGAAGACCCAGAATGTGGTGGAAATGCATCCTTCACCCTCAGTTGGCATGCTGGGGCCAAAAAAAAATCACCAAACTACAGTCCTCAGGATTCCATTGAATATAGCCATGACACTTAAAGTGGCATCAGACTGTCATAACTGTATAGTGTGAAAGAATCCATAGCCTTTTACTTACCATGAACTTGTGTGTCATTGTTTAAGAAGTAAGGGAAACCCATGGATTTCTTGGGTGGCCATAGCCCCAGGCATTAAATTTTCATAAATCAATTATTCTAATTTAAAAAGCTTCAATAATTTTCCCTCTGCTGCCACACAGAAATGCTTCTAGAGCAGTATAGCATAATTGTGTGATATTCTTTTTGCAAAAAGGAATAGCAATGATTCAGTTTTTAAAATGATTCTAGTGTGACCAAAAGCAGTGCAATTCAAAGTGGTGACCATGGACCTTTCTGTGAGCTGCCAGTCTGCAGAAAGTTTCCAAGAAAGAAAGAAATGGTTGCAGCCAATGGGTATAAATAGGATACCAGTTCCAATTACATTGGGGGGGGGAGCTGGTTTCCCACATCAGATACCATGGGAAGCACTAATCTTGAGTTATAGTACCTATGTTATGGGGTTGCACAGGGTTCTATGATTTTGCATCTGTATGAAGCCTTTATATAATGTCATTCACGGATCTGAAGTGAAGTGCCATCAAAAATGGAGTTGACTACAGGGAAGACTATCAGAGTGGAAGGATGCAATGATTACAAAGTTAGATTAGGATTTGGCAGATCAAGATCCAAGTGTTCAGTGAGCCATGAAACTGTGACCTTCATCCTAGCCGATCTCACAAGAGGAAGGAAAAGGAGAGCCATGTACACCACTTGTTGACCTCATTGAAGAAAAGGCCAGCTATAAATGTAGCTAATAAATAATAAGTGTTGAATTTGTTCCTTAATGAGATAATATGCTGGATGATGAGTAGGAAGTGGTAATCAGTAAACTGAAAGTATGTAGGCACAAGGAGTGAATAATTGGTGGCATCATCATTTAGTATTTCTCCTGTTTAGGATGGAATTGCATTCCTTCTGACAGGGCTAATGTAAAGTTTGAGGTACTCCTGGAACCAGCATTGTTGTTTTGATGTCACAAAGTGCCTTTTGCCGATTTTAGCTGATTTACCATCTGAAGCTGCTAGTGGCCATGTATGATCTATGATCCATGTACTGGTAGCCTTCTGATTGGGTTACTGCCATAGGCCTATGCTTGAAAGCACCTAGGAAGCTTGAATTGGCCAATTCAATGCATATTTGACAAACTTTATGAATATTTTAACAAGCTACACTATTTTCTCACTGTCAGACTCGCTTGAAGTGCTTGTGAGTGCCTTTAATAACCTAAACAGTGGGAGAACCATGTTCCTTTGATCAACCTGTCCAGGTGCAATCTTTGGTCAAGAGAGTTGTCTGCCAGTGATCTTGGCAGATGCCTGTATCAGAGCAAAGCAACTGATGTTTTGTGGAGTGACCCCTCAATTATCAAATGTCAAACCTTGCAGAAGCATATCTGGCGAACATATTGCTATAATTTTGATGCCAGTCAGACGTGTTTTTCTTCACTCAAGCATTTCAACTTGTGTACTTTTTTAACTATTAAAGGTTTACCCTTTTATTTTGTTATATTTATGATAATTTATTATATTCTGTCCCAAAATTCTAAGAAGGAAAAGGATGATATAGAAATATTTAAAATAAAATAGCCTTATTGCAGTATGACTAGCCAGTGATCTTTTTATTTTACTTTGCAGTTGTCTAAAATACACTGTGGTGACTATACTGTTAAACTGTTTTTTCTCCTACCTCTCACTCTTTACATTTCTGTATATTTGGTCTCCTTTGTTGGGAAATTGTCATCCTATAGGCATGTGTGCAGTTACAGAACCCATTTGTATGCTTATACACAGTCTTCTTTGTATTTGTGGACAGTGACTAACAAGAAACCTGCACAGGCATCTATTACAAAAGTCAAACAGTTTGAAGGTTCTACATCTTTTGTACGAAGGTCACAGTGGATGCTAGAACAGCTTCGCCAAGTTAATGGTATAGACCCTCATCGAGTGAGTATATTATCCTCCGAGTGCTTCTCATTTAGTCTTAGTTTTTGTTCTTTGCAGTTCCTAGGGTTCATGTTCTAATCATCTATCCTTGCCTTTCCTTTTGTTCACGTTTTACAAAATTAAAATCAATTTGATTGGTGTGCATTTTTAAACCCAAGGAGAGAGAACCAGCATGATGTAGTAGTTTGAGCATTGGACTATGAACCTGGAGACCAGAGTTTGATTCTCCACTCAGCCATGGAAACCTATTGGATCATTTTGAGTGTGTCACACACTCTCAGCCCTCAGAAAATCTCACGGTACAGTCACCTTAGGGTCACCATAATTCGGAAACAACTTGAACGCACACAACGGTGACGACAATGGCCCTTTTCGCATGCCCTTTTTTTTTTGCGCGAGAGCCCCTTGAGCCTCACATGAGTGGGAGCGTCGCTCCGCACAACACACTCCCACTCGCGTGACGCTCATGAGGCTCAAGTGGGGTGAGCGCACATTTTTTTATTTTTGGCTCTAAGCCGAAAATGCGCGTTCACGCAATGCTCGCAGCAGCCTTGCACACTTACCTGCATGCAGTGTGTTGTCCCAGGCGAACGGCTCGCGCTTCCTCCCCCAGTGCAGCCTACAGCTCCCAGACTGTGCTGCAGAAGAAAGGGGCGAGGCGCGAGAGCGACGGTTGCGCTACCAGGAAGCGACCTGCGGTACAAAGGAGAGGGGAAGCAGCAGCGTTTCAAATAAGGCCTCTCGCGTGAGCCGCCCTCCCCCATCACGCAAAGGGGTAAGATGCGAAAAGGGCCAATAACAACTGGGTGTTTTTAAGTACTAATTGTGATTCTTTGGAGTCTCAAAAAAACACTACAGATAATTTCCTTCCTAAGCTAATTTTATGCCCAAATCTATATAGATTCTCCCACTTCTCTTTCAGTTTTTGGTATATTTAAAAAATAGTTGGTTCTGTTCTACAGTAGTGAACTTCTCTTTTTTTCCTGTTTTTCCCCATTAATTATGAGTCACATTCTTTGTATACATTAATATATATTATATTACAATGTTATTACAAGGATTTTTTTTAATAACAATTGCTTTTTCAACCTATGCAAGCTCCCTACCCCCACCCCCAGCAAACAGCTAAACAGAGGATCTAGACCTCATTTGTATTAAAAAGCTTTTTCAGAAATATGGGATATAACCTTAATCAAATTTATCACATCTTAATACCCTCATTTTTGTTTTACTTTTTTATAGTAGTGAATTTCTCCATCTCTTATCAGTCTTCCTGTCTTTTGCTGCTGCTGTCTTCTTTACCAGAATCCTCTTATAAGTGTTCCTTTTTTGTCCCAATATTACAATTGGAATGAATTAATTTCTCCTTGGAAGAAAATACTCCTGCCAAATGCACAGCCAGAGCATAACCATCAGAAATGTTTAATTCTGCATTCTGGAAAGATTAGCTTTTTAAAATCAGCATTTTGTTGCTTTTCTTTGTATTCTAGGCATGGTCTTTAATCTTTAAAAAGTAACTTGTTGTGATTCATCTTGAGTTACTTGTTGCCTTTTTTTTTTTTTACTTCACATCACTTTCTTTAAAAGGAATTTTTGGGATTGATAAGGTAGTGGTGTAAAATTCTTATCAAAGTGCCTCTGAAAGCCTAAAATGTGTTTAAAAAGTGACTTCATTACTCATTATATCAGTAAAGTGATTTAATTCTAATAAAGTTACTTTGGAAATACTGTTGATTACACTATTGTTACCTTCAGCTCCCCCAGTAGTTTCTTATAGGCACAGTGCCCTGCAAAAGTTTTCGTCCTACCCTCTTGGAAGTTTCTACATTCTTTGTGTTACATCCTAGAATTGCAATGGATTTAATTGGCTGTGTTACCACTTGATGTACAGAAGATAATAAACAGTGTGAAGGTACAAAATATTCTAGTAGTGGCATGAACGTTAAGTAAACAAACCTATTTCTGCAAGACACTGTATGTTCCAGTTCTTTTCATTCAAGCTGTGGCATTCAGCATGCTTCCCAAAAGTCATCACTAGTAATGTTCTTGGACAGTTGTCCCAGTTATCGAACTTGTGTATAGTGTCTGAAGATCATGTGAGTTGTAGTCCAGTAACACTGGACTGCAATTTGCATGCCCCTCAGACACTATACAAAATGTTTAGGGAGTTGTAGCCCAAATATATCTGAAGAGTCCAGTTTGAGGAAGATTGTCTTAGAGGCACAGGGAGGACAATTTCTCTTCCGTTTTCCAACAGTGCTAACTGAAAGAGTGTGCTGTCATGACTTGACACAAGGCCATTTCAGATCTAGATGGATTCAGTAACCTGAATCCTGTTGGTTATTCTCTACAAGAGTAGACCTATTGAATGGTAAATCATCACTTAATGCAAATCTCATTGATTTAATTGTTCTATTCTATTTGGCATTCCCATATTACATGGGACAAGAGTTGTCCTCTACCCCAAAGCGATCTCTCCTGTTATATAATTATATTTATTGTACAGTTAAATATTCTTTATCTACTATAAGTATTGTTCTGCTATTGACACTAATTATTATGTGTGTGTGTGTGTGTGTGTGTGTGTGTGTGTATGATGATGATGTTGATGATTATACCTGTAACATATCTACTAATAATAGTCCATATTGTAATGTGGAGTAAAATATATTTTAAAAAATTAGCAAGAATTTTGATTACAAATCATGAGTTTGTCAAAGTGTTATGTTTCAAAGGAAATGTAATGTAGCAAGGGTGGATTTATAACATTAAATTATCTCTTTAGTAATACTAATATTCTTCTTTCCAGGATTCCCCAGAATTTGATTTACTATTTGAAAATGCTTTTGACCAATGGGTAGCAAGCACAGCCTCTGAAAAATGTACGTTCTTCCAAATTCTACATCATACCTGTCAACGGTACCTTACAGACAAAAAGCCAGAGTTTATTAATTGTCAGTCTAAAATTATTGGAGGTAAGTGTCTGTGCTTTCATTTCAATGGCTGAGCACATTTCATTCTATTTATTTACCTAAAAAATAGATGTAGCTCTGCCGATTTATCTAGTTCTGCATGATATTATACCAGAGCAGCTTGGATGATGTTAACAAAATTTGAACTAAATAAAAGTGTTTCTTATGGCCATCAGACGAGCGTCTGAATTCTGATTTCTCAGCATTCTAACACCCTAACTTACCATTCCATGACAAAAGTTGTTACTTACCATGAAAGAAGTGTTTCCTATATAATCAGTGTTTTCCTATTTTTAATTTGTTGTGCTTTAGTGCACAAGAATACTGCCTCCAGTGCATGTCTTGCTACTTCCAGATATTGATTTAGAAGGCTGCAAATTTAATTCTTTTCTGTGCTGATTTCCTTCTTTACTATTTAGCAAACATTGATTTTGCCTATATCTCTTTAAAAGAACTAAATCAAACTGGCTGTTGTTGAACAATATCCACTGCCCTTTCAACACTACTTTATTATTTTTAAACACCTTCTTTGATGTGCCAGCTTTTGTTGATGCCAGCGGACCCTATGAGCGCAAATTTACATATAAGTTGTTTCAGACAGATATTTCTGTGAGGTCTAAGATTTTCAGTCAC
Organism: Iguana delicatissima; assembly: GCA_948472985.1. NCBI lineage: Eukaryota > Metazoa > Chordata > Lepidosauria > Squamata > Iguanidae > Iguana > Iguana delicatissima. The sequence continues at coordinate 162,851 of CAOKZL010001481.1, read as the reverse complement.
CATCTTCACTGTCAGTCCTTGTAAATTCCTTCTAGTTAGGTTTTTTTTTCAGCTGTTTAATTAAAATGGTTGTTGAAGTCTTCTATTTTAGAGTATTAGAGTCGTTGTAACGTGGACTTACAGCATGGGCTGCTGCATTAAATTTATTTCTTTTTCACGTTTGAAAGTTCTGATACTTTTGTTAGCAGTGTGATTATTAGAGCAATATTTGTTCCAAGAAATGATATTTTGCTTTTAACTCTTCCTTTTCAAAAAGATATGAACCCCTATAGTCATGGGAAGCAAGCATTAAGAGCTCTTTTTTAAATTAGGGCAGTCTGTTGACAACTGGCTTAGAAAAAGGGGTTTTTAATGCAGAGATATTGTAGTTGTTCTTTTGTTTCCCTTGATACGCTCTGTAGTGATTGAATTGTTTTTAATGTGGCGGTTGTTTTAGTGTGATAATCTTTAATTCTGTATTAATAAGACACCTTACTATGATTCTAACTGTATGTGTTTTTTTAATCGTGTTGTGAGCTGCCTTGGGATATAAATAAAATAAAACAAATAGGGGAGACTCACTGATGGCATTAAGTCAGGGTCCTGAAACATGTGTCCCTTGAGGTGTTGTTGGAATGCAACTCTCATGAGTCCTGGCTGGAATAGCCAGGAATGATGGATGATGAGAGTTACAGTCCAGCAGTAGAACACCACATGTTCTCCATCTCTGTCTAAGTAACCAGTTAATCTACTTAGGCCTTCAGTAACTACTAAGTACTAATATACTAGATCCACCATAGAGGAGATACATTGAAGGGTGGCTGCTCTCTTGTTCAGGGAAACAAATGCATACTGGAACTTCAAAAATGGGATATAATATTTAAATATATAAATTATGGAACTACCCCTTAGTGGCATTATTCTAGAATTGGAGTTTTCTGTAACTTTTCAGTTTCTCATCAATGTAGTTGGAATGTAAACTAATATATAAACAATGTAATTCCCACAAGATTAATGCTTCCCAAATACTCTCTGTTGTTGTTTTGCATACTCTTAGGTATTCTAACTTAGGTTGATTCTCCAGATCTTTCACATTTCAAATATTCAAAGTAAAACCATGTGCAGATCAGCTTGAAATATGTTAATACTTTACTTAACATAGCCAACTCACAGAAAAATGTTAAATTGTTAAAACTCAATTTACCAAGTTAACGGAGTTTCATCAAAATGATGTAAGTCTTCAGCTTCAGTAAAGGAGTCAGTATGCATGAGCTGTCATATAATGTGAAGATTATATAATATAGCTGGAATGCTGAAACTGAAACTGTCACCTTTGGTATTCTAGAGCAAAGATATATCTGAAACTGTGATAAGGGAAGAGGCTGGTTTATTTTTGTAGGAACTACACAGGGCTGTATCATTAGTCAGAGTGCCGTAGCTACCTTAGACAAAAGATGCTAGTTGGTATGTGTAGCTAACCTAAGCTAGTCCTTTGTGTGCCTGCAAAACAAGCCTGATGGCCTTAGATGAAGTGGAAAGCACTGTCCCATGATTAGTTTTAGCATAAGAGTCACCTGCTGATCCACTTGGATTTCATGAAAATGCAGTTACGCAGCAAAATACCTTGTATTGACTTGGTTTTATAGTGGTTGGGAGTGTGCTGTCCTCTAGATGTTCTGAAACATAAATCAGCCCTAGCCAGCATAGCCAATGGTGAGAGATTATGGGAACTGTATTAAAATGGCAAAATTCTCCTCTGAATAAATTTACTGAGAAAACCCCATAATAGGTTCATCTATATTTCAACTGGCAGTCCTGGACCTTTTGTTTTTAGAATTGCCTTCATATTGTCAGGATCTTTACATTCTTCAATGTCTAATCCTGCCAGTGTAATTAAGCAAGTGCTAATTGGCTTTGTTAAAATAGCCAGAGCAAGTTTAGAATTTCCTGTGGTGAAAGGACACTGTGGGGATTTCAGCTCATATCCCACTCTACCACCAAATATGGGGATCTCAGCTTATTCCACTGAAGCCTAGACCAGGTGTGGGATTTCTACCCTTTATATGGGGTCACACCATTTATCCCACCACTGCATACAACAAGTGTGGGGTTTTCCACTCAGGCAATCACAAATGTGAGGATTCCTCTCAGGCAGTTCCACCACTGTGAGGGTGTCAACGCCAAGGCCTGGCAAGCAGCCAAGGGCGCCGGCTACAGGTCTCTTGCAGATAAGGCAGGGAATAAATTAAAGGGCTTTACTTCAGCAGAACAGAACAGGAAAAATAGCAGTAAATACCGGCAGCAGGGAGACTCCCTGGCTGTTACGTCACAGCCAGGTGAGCACACAGTCAAAGTCTGTTTGAACAAAAAAAGTTGCCAGAGCTGGTCCGGGATCAAGAGGTGGCGATGTTCCAGCAGGTCGGGCAGCGTTTCAGGAGGCCAAGCTGAGATCCACAACAAGCACTTCGCCCAGAATGGTCAGTTGTGAGCCGACAGAAGACCCAAGGCTGAGTGATTGCTTTTATAGGGAGATCACTCCTCCAGGTGTTATCGCAGCTGGGCCCTGATTGCCTGGCGTTTTCTATTTAAACGTTCTGACCTCCTGATAGCACTCTTTTGCTCCCGATGCTGCTGGTAAGTAGGCACCTGCTCTTGAAACTCACCATCCGACTCCTCTGGCTGGGCTGGGTCTGGGGCAGCCCCTGGCTCTGCTGCTGGGACTACTGGGGCCAAGGGCTCTGTGCCTGGAGCAGCCTCTAGAGTGGGCTGTGCTGGTGCAGCAGGCTCCAGGGACTCTGGCTCAGACTCAGAGCTGGTGTCCTGGAGTTCCAGGGTCCTGACAGAGGGTAAGGTAGACCCACCAAATGTGAAGACTTCACAGTGTACTCTACAGACACTCAGTGTCAGGACTTTCCCTGATCCCTACATCTGCCACATGAGAGGGACTTCCTCCTGTCCCTCTTGTGTAACTCCAACTGTGAGGTCAATCTAAATGCCCTCAAGGTTCATATGAGGATTTCTGCTACTTTTATCCCCAAAAAGGCACCACCCTTCTGTTGATAGTGACCTTTCTTCCCAGGTAGAATCATAGAACTGAAATTGGACCCTGGATGAGGTTAGGAAGGAGTCTCTCTCTCTCTGTCTCCGGCCCTTTCCACATGGGGTAAAAAAAACGGCTTAGGGCGACCTCATCCGGAGGTCGTCCACACCGTGGGGTGCGCTAGGGCGGTTTGAAAAGTGGAGGTTCCACACCTCAAACCACCCTAGCGCGGCCGCAAGGGGTAGCGCGGCGCGTTTTTAAAAACCACATTTCATGTGGTTTTTAAAAAACGCGAGCGCGCTAACCCATTGCAGTGCCCCGTTTGAAACTGCAGGGATGCATCCCTGCAGAGCTGCCCGGGGGCGGGCTTCCGGCTGGCGCGCTGCCCTAATTGACGGAGCGCCACCGGAAGTCGCTGGCCGCCATTTTGGACGCCGCCAAACGCCGCCAAAATTCGCCAGCGTGTGGAGCTGCGAATGCGCGCTCCCCGCAGGGACGGAGCAACCCGTTTTCAGGTAAGATACGTCCCTGCGTGCGCTGCCCCGTTTGCCCCTCCCCTGTGTGGAAAGGGCCTCCCTCTCTCTTTCTCTTTCTCTTTCTCTCTCCCTCTCCTTCTCTCTCTCTCTCTCTCTCTCTCACACACACACACACACACACACACACACACACACACACACCAAAATTACTTTTGGCCAAGAGGGAAGATCTTGTCACCCCTTCTACCTTCAGTGTTGCTACCACAGACACCTTGTCTGAAACCCATCTCTCAGAATGATAGTAATTCAGGAGGCCAAAGGTGTATAAAAACAAAAAACTTTCTTTACAGAAATTAAAAATAAAACAGCAAATTATTTATATGGAATATTCCAATACCACACTCCCTCCACTCAAGGTATATCAGACAGTTACGAATCACACAACTCAAACTCCTTTGTCTCATTCCAACCCTACTCTCTTACAAACTCATTTCCCAACTCTACTCTTCTCAAACTCCAGGCAAAACTGACACCCCTCCCCAATTCAGCCTGCCATTCACCATCTGTCTGATGCAATCTCCTCAAACATTCCGCCAATCACCATTCATTTCAACACTCTATTCTCCCCCCTCCCAACAGCTACTTACCTAACACTCACACAATAAATCAAGCATCATTTTTGGTACAGACCCATGACATCACAGTCACAGCTATCATGAGTTGCTTCAGCTACTGTAACTGTTTTGTTTCACTCTCATTCAAAAATGAAAACTATCTTACTGTTATTTCTCAAAGGGAGAGAGAGAGAGAAAGATAATATGAAGTTGTGTTCTCAGTAAAATGATGCTGAGAAGTTATTTGCAGATACAAGTACGAGAATATTATCTCATTCCCTCTCAGTGTAACATAGTTGCCAGGAGGATAAAAATGGGGGGATTTTTTTTTCTATTCCCCTTTTTTGCTAAAAAACATGCTCAAGGTGCCAGAGTGTGCTTTCTTGAACTTCTTGAGGGAATGTCAGGATAAAAAAGAAATACATTTTAAAATGCCATACCTGTTCAACTGTACTGTTTTGAATGAGGAAAGAGAGGTAAGTCTGATCATTTTGATGACCAGTTACCAGTCAGTAGAAACCCGGAAACCATCTGAGTACGCCCCTTTGATTTAAGGAGGGACCTTGGTGCTGTCTCATTTTGCCATCCATAACTCACCATTTGTAATATGGATGTTATGACTGATGTTAGAAACCATTTGACAAACTGAAGTGTTACATAAATCCCTGAACTGAATTGCCAATTAAACTGTAAGGATTGCAACCTTAGAAGCCTCAGCCAAGACATTTCTCAGGGCACAGTAAGACAGATTCCACAGGCTCTGCTTATAATTGTTTGGCACCCAAAAGCAAAAAATGGACAAAACTGTCCTGAAGTAAAGAATGGTATTTTCTTAATCTGTTTAGAGCAGCATTTTTGTTCAGGCATTTGACCAAACCTTGGTGTTAAGGAAGAATCATCTCTGCTTGAAATGCTGCTTGAAATATTTCTCAGCAGGCAGGCGTTAATCATTAAATTAAAAAATCAAAATTGGTTTTTAGCCCATTTTGTGGATGGTTGTTGCTTAGTGGCCAAGAAAACATTTCATCACCTTCTTTTTTGTGATGGCACAATTAAAGTGTGAAGTAGTTTTCACATTGCCTAAAAGGTTGAAAATTTTGCTAAAATAGAAATGGTTTTACTTAAAAGTGTGTGAATCAGTATGACCTTTTCCCAGTTGTAAAACTGTAATCTTTCCTTTGTTGCTTAAATTTTACCAGACTCTGTAAAAACTGTTAACACTGTAAGCCATTCTCAAGATGGATGCTGACTGCTGTTGAGGATGATACTCTAGTTCTCTCCCTTGCTGAGTGGTGTTCAGGGTATTTTTCCCTTGGCAAACCTACCTCTACACCCAATCATTTGGAATATTGCAGCTTGGCAATAAGACCAACATATGTCACACTAATTTCTTAGCTGAAGCATTTAATTACAATTAAAACAGTAGCAGTTTCCATGTTATTATTCCCAGTGGAGTACATTTATGTGATTATTTTTAACTTTTATTGCATACAAGAATGAAAAAATTCAAACATTTTCATCCTGCTGAGTGAGATTATAAGAGTTTTTGTACATTTCTGATGATGTTTGCCACACAAAATTGTATAAAATACATTTTGAGCTAAAAAAACCAACCCCACATTTTTATGCAAAGAAAAAAAAGTTATGTGCAAACTCCCGCATTTTTGTGAAAAACTGTTTTGGGCTACTTCTGCGATTAACAACAGGGAAAGGTACTGATCTTTTCATTATTGTTGTGGTGGTGGTTGTTTGCCTTCAAGTCTTTTCTGGCTCATGGCAACCGTGAAGCAAATCTATCACAGGGTTTTCCTAGCAAGCTTTCTTCAGATGAATTTACCCTTGCCTTTCACTGTGGCTGAGAGAATGTGACTTGCCCAAGATTACCCAATAGGTTTCCTTGGTTGAATGGGAATTTGAACCGTGGCTTCCAGAGTTGTAGTTCAACACTCTAACCATTACACCACTCTCTCTGTCTTCATTCTTATACATAGGCAAAAGCTCTTTGCCACAGACAAATGGTTGAGGAATATATGAACGTGTCAAGGCATTTTTACTCAATGTGGATAAGAAAATCTATAAATATTCTTTTTATCCCTACTCTAAAAGAAATAATTTCACATGGACTATTATAACAAGCAAAATTATGAAACTTTGTTTAAACTAGGAACAAGAGACAAGTCTTGGTTATTTGATTCAGAATCATTGTGGCTCACTTTGGGTCACATGAGTGTAGGCAGCTCTATGTCCGTTCTAAGAAAATAGATGTCTGTGCTATATAGTAAGTATCTGATTTAATATGGAAGTATAGTAACCAGTATTGTTCAGGTTCACTGCAGTCTAAAAACTAGCTGATATTAAAACTGGCACAACTGGTAAACAGAGACAGAAATGGTACCACGCATTGCTTCTTCATAGTACTCTTCACTTATTTAGGCCCTTTCCGCACTGGGGTATTAAAACGGTGCAGAGCGACCTCCAACGGAGGTCTTCTGCACCGTGGAGTGGATTGGGGTGGACTATTTTGCGTAGTTCCGCACCACAATCCGCTCCGAAGCAGCCAGAACTGGTGACGCAGCATGTTTTTTAAAAACCTCTTTTCAGAGGTTATTAAAAAACATGGAGCACGCAGCCCTGGGCGGCTCTGTTGCCACACTCCAGTGCAGATTTGCAGGTGCGTACTAGTGCGTGCCTGCAGGTCTGCCGGGGGCGGGCTTTAGGCTGGTGAGCTTCTCCGGTTGGTGGAGAGCCTCCACCAACTGGAAGCCGCCATTTTGGACACCGGAGGACTGCGGAACAGCAAGATCGCGCTGCTCCGCATGGCGACGGACTTACCCGGTTGCCGGTAAGCTCCGTTTTAGCTCGTTTTCCCCGTTTCCCCCTCCATGCGTGGAAAGGGCCTTATTTTCAGATGAATCCCTCAGATTTGGAAATACCATCATGAGTATAGTTAAGAAAGAAAAAGTAAAAGGCTAGGATTTATTCTAAATAGATTGCCGTGCTATTTTTGTTTGATGGCCCCAGTTTCTTAATGGAATGAATCCTTTTACTTAATACCAAAGGATATATTTCCCTGGAAAGCACCAAAATCAGCCTACAGTAGAGTCCTGAACAGGCTTGCTCAGAAGTCCCACTAAGTTCATTTATTTGAATGTAATCAAAGTTCACGCTATGTCTATGCCCTGGAAATCATGCTGAGAAGAATCCATGATTAGCTAAGACTATGTCTGTCTGGCATGATTCCAAAACATTTATTAATTTATAGTCCCTCTCAATGCAGTTTGCAGGAAATAGATTTCAAGAGGTATTTTCTTTGATGTTGGAGATAGGCTTGAAGAAAGCTTCCCCTGTTTTGTAATCTTGCTCTGGATCTGTAGTTGAAGAGGAGGAAGGAGCAGCAGTAGCCCCCAAATGTGGGTTCAAAATGTGGCTAAAGTTGAATCTAATTTTGACCCATTTTTCTTGTTTTTTCAATAAAGGAAAGTGAACTCTTATAGGGGAAGTTGCTGACATCTAAAGGCAAAGCCTAGAACTGCAGAGGTATTTAATGGAAGGAGCATGTTGCGCACCACTGCTAGCTCGCTTGCTCGCTCTTTCTTCCTTCTTTCCTTCCTTTCTTTCGTCCGTCCTTCCTTCCTTTCTTTCTTTCTTTCTTTCTTTCTTTCTTTCTTTCTTTCTTTCTTTCTTTCTTTCTTTCTTCTTTTCTTTCTAACAAAAGGAGTTGGGTAGATTGAGGGCAAAGAACCTGGAAAGATGATGATTAAATATGCTGCAGAGAGCTGTTTTGCTCTGCGTCTGGTTTTCAGAACATCAGATTTCTAATGTCAGTAGCCCCAACCAATGCCTGCCTGCATGCACAAATGCACACACAATGACAGAGAGACAAACAGGAGAAAGAAAAGGTTTTTCTCTAACTTTTCTGCAGAACAGCTGGCTGGAGTTACTAATGGCTTAGCCAGTTATGCCTCCACAGAGAATATTTAACCAGTCATTGGAGTGCATCACTTGCCTCTTTTCTTAGTTGAGATTAGCAAGATATTCTTTAAACAGACAACATGATGATGTTGATAATTTCATGGGTCACAAAACAGGGAATTGGACTAGATCAGTGCTGCTCCAAGTCAAGCTGCCTGCACCAGTGCTGGTCCTTGTAAAATTGGCAGCTTAGTCTCTGGTGCATCTCCAGGAAATTATAGCCAATAGCCACAGTTATGGTTCCAGTCTCTGGCACAGTGAGGGGAAAAAAAATTACCAGTCTCCACATCAGATAACCTGAGAAGCACTGGAATAGATGGCCATTGGAATCACCTGCAACTCTGCAGCTCAGTAATACGTGATGACCAAGCAAAAACTATTCACTATTTTAAAAATGTTGACAAATTTCTAAAAATCAAAGTACTTATTCATGTCTGTTTGTTGTTGTATGTGTTCAAGTCATTTCAGATTTATGGTAGCCCTAAGGCAAACCTATTATAGGGATTTCTTGGCTGAGTTTGTTCAGGGGAGGATTGGCAATGCTTTCCTCTGAAGCTGAGAGAGTATGACTTACCCAAGGTCACCCATTAGATGTCCATGGCCAAATGGGGATTTGAACCCTGGTCTCCCAGTGTTCTAGTCCAACACTCAAACCACTAAACCACACTGATTCTCATTCATGAAAATATTTTTTAAAAAATTCCAGCAGAATATTTATTCTGCTTATATCCTTTTGAGCTTGTATGACTAGTTTTATCTTGTATGAATATGAGAGCTTGGTATATTCTGCTCTTGACTAAGTCTGAATTCTTACTCATGCAAATTTATGACATGAATAAATTATGTATATATTATGCATGTCATTGTGTGATATCAAAATTCTTATACAAATGTATACACATGCTGGGATGCTTGTTTGTGCATGTGCAGGCAGATGTGTATACTGTATATATAAAAAATCTTACAGCAGCTAAATACAGCAAATTGGCTCTGGTTTTCAAAAGGGTATTGACAGATACTAAAAGTATATGTAAACAAGCATATGGCAATGATTGTTTTAATGATAGTTTCTATCCAGACACAAAGGAAATGATAAGCAACTTTAAAACTACCTTTTTTGTCATTTATATTTACGTATCTTATCATAGTACTAGAATCCAAAGAAATCATTTCCCAAAATCACTAGAGTTTGCTTCTGTAATATGTGTTTTCCCTTCCAGTGAACTTTGAACTGGAAAGAAGCAGGGAAGGTCATGGGGTTGTGGCAGAAGGCAAAAAAATTTAATATAAGAGAGATGTGGTAATGACTGGTCACTGCTCAGTCACAGTTGTTATGACAGTTTTGATTCCTAAGGAATGGGGATGTAATATCTACACTAATTCTTTTCTGATCCTGTATAGTCAGTAGCACATTGGCCTGTTATTTATTTATTCACTTAGTTACTACCACGAATATGTATATATTTTACAAAATCCTAGAGTTACATTATGTATTAATATTACATTATGCATTAAGCAAGATGAGATTCTTGGACCCTCCATTCCTAGGAAAGCTAGAATGTCCCCCTCTTTGCTACACTTCTGGCAGCAATAAAGGACTTTTAAGAACTGAATGTTTTTAGAGAAAAGCTTTTATTAGGATACTGTATCAGTGTTGTTCTACGACTCCAAGAAACAAGGGTTCAAATCCCAACCTAACCATGGAAAAACACTGGGTTTTCACCTTGGTTAAGTGACACTCTCCGAGTCTTAGAGGAATGTAATGGTAAACTCCCTCTGGAGAAATCTTTCCAAGAAAAACCTAAGATAGCACTTCCCCTAAAGGCACCAGATCTGTCTGATCTTGGAAGTTAACCAGGGTCAGCCGTGGTTAGTATTTAGGTGGGAGACTGCCAATTAATACCACCTATTGTAGACTGTATTTCAGAGCAAAGATCTGGTAAAACTACCTCTGAGTATTCGTTGCCCAAGAAAATTCTGTGAAATTCATTGGGTCACCCTAAGTTGAAAGGTGCATATACACAGGGATTCCTAAAGGTGGCAAAAGTCAGAAATGACCTTGTGGCATTCCTTTTGCATTGATTTTAGACTTTTTATTTTTTTTTACATTATATGTTTTCAATTGCTTTTAATGTTACTGGCAATTTAATTACAATTTCATGTCAAACAAAACCTTTTTAAGCTCTATTTTAGCTCTTCTTGATTTAATTTGCAAGGTGCTGTTGTTCCTGGTTTGGAGGAGAAAGGCAGGATGTAAATAATTAAGTTGCAACAATAACAACCATTAGAATCTTGCTCGTTTCTTCTTCAAGTGGAACGTCCATATAGCCAAGAGTAAACAACTGCACCAGGTCCGGGGCCTAGTTTGCTGCCCAAGATGCCAAAACAGTTGAAGGAAACGGAATTAGAAATAATCGGAAATTCATTTCTGATTTTGCAAAATATGTATTTCTTAATGTCAAATGATACCAAGGCATCTTTCAACCTGTTTAGAAAGTAAATTGCAGCTTCTGCTGCCTATATGGAATGAGGATCTCATTGCTTAACCCTTTATGAGAGAGAACAAGCAGCCACTGAAGATTTTAGTAGATATCCACTAAAAGAAAATAGTTTGTCCTCATTCAGGCAAGATATCACTCATTGGTTGGTTGGTTGTTTTCTTATCTTTCTTTCAATATGAGACCCATTCTGGGATCAGTCTTTGTAAAACCTGGGTTTCGGATCTTTGGTCCTCCAAATGGTTTTGATTTCAACTCTCAGAAGCTCCAATCAGTATAGCCAAAAGCAAGGAACCATAGAAGTTGTAATTCCAAACTTCTGAGGGGCAAAGTTTTCTAGTCCTTACTGTTAAAATACTTCACTAGTACAAGACTCTGCACAGCCTGACATCTTGTTGACGGGGTATTAAACAATGTGTTGTCTTCTATGAAACATCTCAGCAATCTGTGACCCAGAAGGATATACATGCACAGGAACTGATACAGAAAGCCAGCCCTGTTAATTTGTTTATCCATGTCCTGGTATCAGGACTTGGTTTCTAGTTTAAAAATAATAAAATAAAATAAATCAATTAAATTTAAAAAATAAATAAATAAATAAATAAAAGGCAGTGCTCTGTACTCCAAAAATACAAATCTGTGAACTGTTTGCTGAACATCATATAGCGATTCATCCTTTCCTGCAAGGAATTAGTATAAATCTTGCACTGTAACAGATGCATGATGTAATAATAAGCAATGCCAGAGGCTAGAGTTCCCTTCATGCGTTAATTGTCGTATATCCTATGACTGTTTGAACTGTGCAGCCAGGGCCTCTGCCATAGCTAAAAACCTTTCTTTTGCCATAGTCCATGTACAAGACAGATATAAAATTAGTAAATTTTAAAAGCCTATCCTGCTTTTGAGTGTGTGGTGGAGCCAACCTCACCATTTCCTTTTCGGACAACCAGGTACTGAGGGGCAGGGGGGCATAGGCACTGATTATTTTATTTTATTCATTTGCCTGCTGGATTGATAACTCCTCTGATTTGCTTTATAAATGAGGCAAAGCACTGCTAGTGCCCCATGATAACATAAGTCCATGTTGCTGCAGAATTCATCCCTAGAAGAGGTGTTTTCCCCCCCTCATTTTGTTCTTCTGCACTTGCTTGTATTAGTACATAGCTCCAACAGGTAGCCCAAAAAAATGCATCTGGCTTACCATCTCTATCCCCCTTTCATGCACTGAACACATTAACACAGAAAGACTGGATAGTGGAGTTGCACCACTCCCCCCCCCACATTAGATACACCTGTCACCTGAGCACATCAAGTATCTCCCTCATCTCTTCCAGTGATTCCAACAGCATTGTTTTTTGTGGCTTTTTCTTTTAATCGCTGGATGCTGAAAATAGGAAGCTTGATGTCAGTGTCCTTGACCTACCCAGCCACTTTTTTTTTTTTTTTTTTTTCTTGCTCGCTTGTTTGTTTTTAATTTACTTAATTTGAATGTCTTTAGTGCACACATTATGACTATAGAAGAGAAAGTTCAGTCTCAGCTACTGCTCAGACCAATGTTGCTCAGTTTGGCTTGAAAGTTGTTGGGTGTAAAGTGACTGAGCATTCTCCTCTGAAGTCTTTTTGCCCTCAAGGGGAAGGGTTGAGAGCACAGAAATCTGTAGATGTTGTTTTTAAACATTAAGCTAGCAAAGGAAAGTTAAATGGCTCTTCTCCCAGGGACTCTTGAGAAAGGCGAATTCAGGTTTCTCTCCCCCCCACCCGTGTGTTTCTCCTGCTTTTGACTCAAGACACACACAAGAGATAATCAAATCAGGTTATGAGTATCTTTTACTTTAATTCTTTTTTTCTTCTTTCAAGTGAAAACTACATACAACAAAATAGAGGTATCTGGATAATGTGGAAAGCACCAATGAATGTTAGGCTGTATGCTTGCTGGGCTCTGCACTAACAATCCAGCATGCAAACATAACACATGTGTGGAGTCTGTCTGATCTGGATCCTTCTGCCATGTCTGAGAAACCTCAAAGCATGTCTGTTATCTTGTGCCATAATCTTGCCCTTTTTAGCAGATATTTTGGTATTATTGATTGCATTTAGTGTGCTGCAAATATTTCATAGGGAGAGCACTGAAGCAAAACTGTTTCTGAGCCAAATTTGCTTCCATTTTAGCCTTAAGTCATTATTTTGTGATTCAACAAGATTAGGTTATTTATATAATAGTTTATGTGATGCAACAGACTTTGAGAAGTTTAGGATTCGAATTCTTTTTACAAAGGATTGTGTATGTTCACCTTCAATTTAGTTGGTAAGTTCCCAGCAATGTATACAGTGCAGATTGTGTTGTCAGAAGTGAATTTCTTGCATGTCAAAGTTCATAAACCCTTGTTCTTCTCGGTAGCACGGAGCACTATCTTATTAGACAGAATTAATTACAGAGTCTGGTATACATTCGACTTCCTTCCACTGCTAATGTACTAAACAAAATTGGGTGAAAGCTAAATATAGCTGTTGCCTCATTGTTAGAACCTGGAAATGTTGTCCTTTGCCCTGTTGGTAAACTGAGTATATCATCTGTAGATTCACTGAGGATGAGAAATGGGTGAAAGAGAAGGCAAAAGTCAGATCATATATTTGTGGTGTACTCTATGGTTCCCTAGAAAACCTTAGGTTTTTGGAAAAGTTGGCCCCTCAGAAGTAATCTGAAGTCCATCCCAGCTGCTACTGCTGTAGCCTCTAGAGCAGTGGTTCTCAACCTGTGGGTCCCCAGATGTTTGTGGACTTCAGCTCCCAGAAGCCCCAGCACTATGGTCAATGCTCAGGGCTTCTGGGAGCTGAAGTCCAAAAACATCTGGGGACCCACAGGTTGAGAACCACTGCTGTAGAGAGAGGAAAAGAACAGGTAGGCAAAACTCTATTGTACCTGGGCCCAGCAGCTGCAGAAGGACCTTCCCTTTGTCCTAACTGCCATGATTGTGGCCTCAAAGGAAGACAACTCAGTGTCCTCTCCCACTGTCATCCCCTTTTCCTTCTGTGTTGTACCATTTTAGAGTGTAAGACAGAGGGCAGGGAACTGTCAAATTAATAACTGTAAACCATTCATGTAAACCACCATGTACACTGATGGTGCTAGGTAAATAAATGAAAAATAGTAAATAATAGGTAATAGGGCTGGACATATGCACAGCTGACCATGCAACTGTATCTTTTCATCTGTTTCTGTCCTTTTAAAAAAAATACTGTAACTTCTTGTTGATGTACTGCAGGATATCACAGAAAGGCAATTTCATAGCAGAACCCAAATAACAGAAGAAAAAGGTTATGAACTTTGGCATTAGCAAAAACTTATTAACTTATATATTCAATATTGTACTTGAAAATGAATGGCTAGAAGTATTAATCTACTATTTTCATTTTTTACCGCCTCCCCTAGATTTGTTCACCACAGCTATGTCAGCTATATCAGCTTGGCATGATTTTTGAACAAGAGTATTATGTGCAGAATCTACTGTTAGAGCAACCTAAAACTGTAACACTGGAAATTTTGATATGATAGCAGCTTAAGATAAGAAAGCAGGGTTTAGTGGTGCAATGATATTTGGATTTATGACATAGTGGTGCTTAGGTCTGGACAGAATTCAATCTGTGAAGTGTATTTTTACACTGACCCTTCTTGTACCAAGTTTGCTGACAATTGAGCAGTGGAGTTGAGCCATTTTTGCTGCCTTGGTGTGTGCATTGCACGTATAGTGTCTCCAAACAGGAAGTCTATACACATACTAAGGTAGTAGGCCTAAGAAGACTCAAGGGCACTAATGACTACTTCCCTCTGGCTAGCACCTCAAAGTGCGGGGTAGCTTTTGTGCCATAGGCCACAGGGGACCTCCTGGGGAGGGGGACCTTACAATATTAAAGATTGTGGCAGTTGGGGAGAATTATCTGACAATATCGTTCCTCTGAGGTCACTTTTCAGCTCCCTTTAATAGTTTATTTTTCACGGATCTTTGATTGTTTGCAAATACATTGACCTGTTTGAGAAAGAACTCATTTTAGTCACTGAGCTTTGTGATCTGAGAAGTCAATTCATTTCATAATGCCAGGAAAATATTGAAACATTATAAAATATGTCTCTTGTCTGTTTTCTCTTGTAAAATGGTATAGGTCTGAGGCAAATAGAGTTTATGGTTGAGAGGTATGCTGCGTTAACCACAAAATTTCTGCAGTTGACCCAGAGCTAAACCTCAAAACAATTAGAACCAAATATTCTTCTAAAATTTCCCACAAGATGAAATATAATTCCATCTTTACTCTGAGCACCTCATAATAGCATACAAGCCCACTGTTGTCATTGCAACACAGCCCTGTCAGGTAAGTTAGGCTGAAAAATAATAATGGGCACATGATCGCCACTAAATTTCAGGACTAAGTAGATTTGAACCTCAATCTGACAACCTCAGTCACATTAACTATCATGATGCTTTTCTTATTCTTTTGGCTGAGGAACGGCATGCAGGTATAATCACAAATTAAAATGAGCAAAGTAATATGTCACACAGATTTTAATACAGGGAATATTAAGTATACACTGAGTGCTTCAACTTCCTTGAGTGTAAATGGAGGAAAGAGCTTTGCTTGCTTGCTGGTTTGTTTGTTTGTAGGGTAAAGAAAAGGGGACAGAAGACTAAAAGTGTGTGGATTTAGCATAGGTTCACCATATCTTTTCAGTGGCCATCAGCAGATTACTGAAGACCAGTGGTATAACCCAGCTGCGTTCAAAGTAGAGCTTGTCTTTGACCACAGATTAGTCCCATGGATGCCCTAAATATGCATCCTCCACATCTGACACAATGGGGGTTTTTTCTTTATTTTGAAACTGTTATTAAAACAATCTATTCTAATACAGCCTTCCTACACATCTACTGGAAGGAAGTCATTTACAGAGCCCAGACAATCTGTGATTATGTTCTGTTTGCATATTATAAGGATAAATTAATTGCAGTATCTAAGTTATGCATTTTTCTCCCAAATTCTACAGAAATTGTTATCACACCTGATAAATAGTTTATTACTTCTAAAAATCCATTCTTCTAGCACTACTCATACACTCATGTTTGCAGCTCTGAACCATTTAGAGTTTTTACCGATCTGAATTACATACTTTCCTTGTGAAAGTAATGTCCTAATGTTAAAGTGTCAGTTTTTTAATTCACTAAATGACTGGAAACCAGTCTTTCTCTCCCTCTCTCTCTCTTTTCAACCTGACCTACCTCATGGGATTGTTGTGAGAATAAAATAGGAAAGAAGAGAGATAAGTATGCTGTCTTGAACTAGTTGGAGAAAAGATAGTGTAGAAATGTAGTAAATGACTACAAGTTTTAGTTTCCCTTCCATTGATCTCAACAGGAAATGAATTATTCCTGTTCTGCATTTTCCTTCTCCACAGCCTCTCCTGACATGGCCATGAATCACCTCTTTTGTACTCTCTAATGTTAGATCAGTACCAGATATGGATCTTTCCACAATCTTGGGAAGCAGGCTCACAAATTCAGGCCTCCCACTGCCATGAACAGATGCCTTTTTCTCTGTGCCCAGAGGAGAAGATCCAAGATATCACCCTAGTATGACAGCCAAAACAGCAGCAGCCATTATTATAGCAACTTTTCTTTTCTTTATCCAAGATCACTTGCCTGTGCTATATTTTACCCATGCTATATTCTCCCATCTGTTTTCTGTGCGATAATAATGGGAAGCTGAAAGAAGTGCATGGCAGTTTCAGTTATGTACAACTTGGAGAAGTTGGTGGAGTGCTATATGATTGCTCAGAACAGAAAGAACTGAAGTACCACTCTTCATGAAAAACCTATCAAGCTGTATCTTGCCCTGAGGTTTCAGGGCCAAAACCTGAATAAGAATGATCCCTGGTGATGTCGCGGGGTGTAAGCCCTGGTAATTATGGCAGTGATCCTGCCTCAGTCACATGGAACGTAACAATCCACCAGCATGGCTCCCTGTCCTCCACTGCCCCGGCAGCTGCCAACCCCCAGGATGGGTCTCTGCTTCTTACTAGTGGGGAAAGGATGGAGGGAGTGAGGAAGCAATTCAGAGGAGGAAGAATTGACTAGTATAGGCTTAGAAAAGTAATGAGAGTGTGCTTCCAGATGGTCCACACCTCATTTCCCTTCCTCTAGCAGCCCAGACTAGCCACTGAAGAATTGCCTCAACACTCCTTTGTGTCCTCACTGGTAAGCTGTAGCAGCTGCTCCCAAGGCTAGACCGCTGCTGGATGGATGTTTTGGACATTCCTGAAGCTGTCAAAGAAAATTATTTTCTTTTCAAGGGAGCACTCTCACCTTGAGATTCTTTCTCTTCAGTCCTAACAGGGATGGTCCAAGCTCTGAGACCTTGAAACAAATATGCAGTGAGAGAGGAAAAAAACAACAACCCTGTGCGGCAGAGCTTTTCCAAGCTTTTCATGTTGGTGACACACTTTTTTAGACATGCATCATTTCGTGAAACCAGAGGTTAAACTAACACCTTATAAAAGATACAGATACGTACATAAATTGTAATAAAATGTATGGGGGCACAACATCTCTCATGAAAACCTTTCATATATTTTTAAAAATATATGATTTATAAATAATAACATACATTTCCAAGAGTGTAGACGATACACCTACACACTTCAGGCGACACACTACTATGTCACGGCACACCATTTGGAAAGCCCTGCTGTACTGCTTAGCTTGGGCTGTTTGATGCTTGGAACAGAATTAATGAGCAAATATAGTCAATAATGGAGGCTTGTCCATTTATTCTACACTTCAGAGGTAGAACGAATGGAGAATACAGCAGGTTTGTTTTAAATAGCTCTACTTGAACATCATTAATAAGTACAGTGATATTATAGAATCAGGCCATTTTTTCTTCTTAGTGCACATCTAGGAGCCTAAAAATGTACAGCCCTCTCTGACCACTTTTGGTTGCTTTGTGGCTCTGATTAAGTTAAAACTAAGAATCTCGCCTTTCTCTTTGCTACTGAAAGAAATTCTTTTTAGAAGGAAAAGAAACCGTCAAAAATATAGAAATAATAATGGCAAAATAACTAATAAAAACAATTATGTTGTTTGAGAAAAAGATACACTTAAAAAAAAAGATGGTTTCAAATAAAATAGGTTATTATCATAGTCCAATTGCTCAGTATTTGCAATGTTTCTGTAGTATTCTCATTTGCTTGCTTTTGAAGCTGTATTTTGCTTGGTATCTTAATTTATTGCTTTGGAAGACAGCTTTTATGGCATTATTGGACACACATAAAATTACTTTCTGGTTGATACACCATCTGTTTTTGACAGGGTAGTAAATATATACATAATCTTGAAGATTATTTGGCATGTGTACCTACTTCTTGCTGTTGTTGTTGTTGTTGTTTGCCTTCCAGTTGTTTCTGATTTATAGCAACTATAAGGCAACCCTGTAACGGGGTTCTGTGGGGCTGAGAGTATGTGACACTCAGAGTCTCCATGGGTTTCCATAGCCAAGCAGGGAATCGTGCTCTTGTCTCCAGGATGGTAGTCCAAAGGTCGAACCACTATGCCACGCTGGTTAATGATTCATAATTTATCTGCATATACATGAATTGTTACTTGGGTTTAGCCTTATCTGTCTTCATAGAGGAATCTTTTGAATGTTCATAAATTAGGCCTATCTGTCAGGTCACTGAAAAATAGTCAATTTGATTTTAATTTAATCTTGACTAGTTGAGAGCAAGTCAACAGGTCTGGTGTTTACAGCTGTATATGATCAAATAAAATTTGATCTAGGAAGCTAGAGATAAGCAAATGATGTAGTGATAGCATAATCATCTGTATTATCCTGCTAGATGTTTAAGGAAATTTTTTTCATGTACCAATACAGAAGTGTGGTAAAATGTTCATCTGTAATGGTGACATAGACGCTTAGTGTACTGAGTTAATAAATGAAGGTTCAATGAAGCAATTTGCTATTATTTCTGTCTGTTAAGGGCATGGTCACAGTAATATCTAAAAATCAGCATATTTTTCTCAAGCTAGTTTCAGATTTCATACTCCATAGCACTCTTCCATTCTAGTTGACACAATTAATCTTTCTCTGCATTTATTTTAACAGTATCAGTCTGCTATTGAAATCCAATAAAATCCTTTGTGTCTGGAAATAAAGATAGTAATTGATTTCAACATGGCTCTGCTTAAACATAAATGGATGTTGATATCACATCCAAAACTGTAATCTTAATATTAGCTCAATTTTTCAAGACAAAAACACTTAAGACAAAAACACTTAAAACAAAAACACAGTGAGCAGTGAGTATCTCTTAGTTTCATTAAAGGCAAGCAAACTTCTAGCTAAGCAGTTCTCAGTAGACTGTTAGGAAGACCTGGAACAAAAAACAGA
This sequence comes from Iguana delicatissima, assembly GCA_948472985.1. Classification (NCBI taxonomy): domain Eukaryota; kingdom Metazoa; phylum Chordata; class Lepidosauria; order Squamata; family Iguanidae; genus Iguana; species Iguana delicatissima. Next base: position 143,842 of record CAOKZL010001481.1, on the reverse strand, counting down.
AATCTATAATGCCTATGTGAAACTCTGGACTCATGGTAAATAATGGAATTAAGCTTAATTTATTTTAATTAACTTAGATTATTTGAGATAAAGCTATTTACAAGGGTAAAATTTTGAAACAATATTAGATTAGTCAATATCCTAATATAACACAAGGTTTCTAAAGATTTTTTGTGTGCCAAGACCTTACTTAATAGAATATGGTTAAAGATGCAACCTTTGCAAGATGAAATTGCAGGGATATGGCAAGAGATATTGGAGAAATATAATTAAGAGAAAAATTATTTTAAGAACTTTAGATTGAATTTTAGATTGACGTTTGGTCAGATGGGAGAACTGAAAGATGAATTGGGAGAACTAGAAGAAGCTATGGGACCTGGCATGGAAGATCAAGACAGAGGAGTCAGCTAAGACTCAGAAAAGTCTGAAGAGATGGAGATTTGTGCCCAGACTGGGAAGAGTTTAAAGTCCCGGAGCTGGTTATGGAGGAACCAAGGGAGAATAATAGACAGACAGAGAGAGGTCAGTATCTGGGCATGGAAGATCTTAGGATCCAGGAGGTGATCCTGGAGGAGTTGGGGAAGAATGCTGGGGACATCAGAATCAACACAGAGCAGAAGAGTGAAAATGAATGTGCAGAGAGCAGTTACATGGATAGGGGGTTTGGGAGGGACGACAGGAAGTTTGTCATGGAATGTTGTCCCCCTCACACACATTTATATGTAACTGGAAGATCAATTCCCAGTTTGTCCAACTGCAAAGATCTGACCAAATTAAAAAAAAAAAGGTTTTAAAGAAATAAGGATTGGCTTTTTCTGGATTTAAGATATTGATATTGGTCATGTTGTTTGATGTTTATTTTATTTGAGCTGTTTTATTTCATTTTTAAACTTTTGTATATTTTTATAATATTTTATATTGTTTTTATATGGTTATTTTAATTGTTTTAAACTATATTGTATACGTTTTTAACTTTTCTGGGAGCTGCATTGGATCCTGCTGTGGGAGAAAGGCAGCATATAAATCAAATAAATAAATAAATGTTGTTTTAAGCTAAAGTTTTAAGAGATTATTTGAAAAAGATATGGTAGATTTATACCAACTTTAATGGATTGGTTATATAGAAAAATAATTTAAAAGGAGTTAAGGCTCTGTATTAAACTCATAACAGCGGAATTGACAACTGTTTCCAAAAATAAAGGGAAGAATGTAAGTTTTTGATGGGGATGTTTGCGAGGTATAGCTGATGTTATAATAGACCTATGTTAAATGGAAAACTGAGAGGCGATAATTTGATAATTAATAGAAGAATAGTTGATAATGATTACTCATGTCTATTGTTAAGTGGAGGTATATATTAACACCTGATAGACTTCTTGTAGGGAATATTTTACAATGGTATAAGATTTTATTTTAATTATTAATGACTGTACTCTATAAAAAGGGAATGAGAATATGTTTTATGTGATATATTGATGGATCATATGTTTTATTTCAGCTTAACAATCACTGAACAGCAGATTGGAATTGTTTTTCATTTTTCTTTTCTTTCTTTTCTTTATGTATTGTTGTGCTATTTTATACATCTGGAAAATTATAAATAAACATTATAAAAATTCATGAGTAAGGTCTATAAAATACATGCATGGGGAGATTATTGTCCCAATTTGTAGGATAAGTAACCTACTGTGATACTGTGGAAGCTTGTAGAACATATCAGTTAGATATCAAACAACTTTAACAAAGTTTATGTAGAGTTCATAGAAATCACATTTTACTTTTCTAAAGTAACATGTCTGTCATTCAGGAGTTCCTTTAAGAACTAAGACAAGAGGTTGTAGTTTGGCCTGTAATTTAAATCTATATCTCTTTCATTCTTTTTCCCATGTAAAATATATACTTTTTAAGTGTTTGCTTGTGTAAACATTTGCTTGCATATAATTGGAGACCAATGTTAAATTAGGAGACTGCATGTAGTACTCCATGCCTGTCCTCATCATCTGTGCTCTGTGAATGTTTCATCACATCAGAACAAGCTCTGCCTTACAAGTACGTGCTACACGGCTTATGAATTTGCTATAGTTTAAACAAAACACTGGTTGGCCTATGCTCTAAAGTATTAACAGACTAACTGGAGTGTCTTGGATTGGTCACACATACTCTGATTTATGTGGCAATACAGAGGCCCGGAAATAAACAATATTGATTTACTAATGAATGATCACTCAGTGTGATACAATCTGTAGTAGTCAGACTTATACCATTTAATTTTGAAAGCGGCTTCTGTTTCTTAAACAATTTGATTGAATAGTATTGTTGAACTGCTGAGACTTTGGAACAGACAGCGTGAAACAGTACACCAAGACAGTTACACGAAAGCAGTACTAAAGGAGGCAATGGGAGTTCTGTGATGTTCTGTGGTGTTGAAATCAGTCATGGCCTTCCCTTTCTTTTTTAAAAAAAGAATTTGCTGAGTGAATCCAGTACAAGACTTTGACCTTCAGAATATTTTGCAGTTTCTTTATACGTTGCATAGTTAGACTGAAAGCTATGCAAAGAAGGAACATTGTTCTTTCAGATTAAACACACAATAGGTGTGAAGACATTGGATCATTTTTTTACTGTGTGAGTTTAATATATTTTAGCTCAAGTGAGATAATCAGCACATAGCATACGTTGTGCAAATTTGGTCCAATAGTACAAAAGCATTTGTACAATTTCCTCAATCTTGAAGTTTGGCTTGGATACCCAGTCACCTGCTGAAGCAATGCAAAGCAAAAGTATTCTTCCAGTTTACATGAAAGTTCTATGTTGTGTCATATGTGGCTCTCACAGAAAGTAGGTCATCCTATGTACACTTCAATCACATAACCACATCAGAGAGCCACATATGCCACAAATAAAGAATGGTGATTGACCCATCACAGATCACAAAAATAAATATATTTACTGATACAAACTTTGACAAAAGGATTAATATATAAAGAGAATACTTTCATCTTATATTGAAAATGTTATCAATATGAAAATTTGGAAGAACATCTTTTACTATAAGATCAAGCTGAAAAGCAGTAATAATAAATAGGAAAATACAAATGCAGTCCTTAGCTTCTCTGTAACATAAAGTCGTACTTTCATCATGAGTTACACTTAAATTTATAAAAATGATCTGCAGTATTATATTTTAATTTTTAAACAGTTTCAGACCAATGAGTAAGTAACTCTTGAGGGTGTTTGGCAACATAAACATGTATTTTAAGTTTGATTTATAAGACTATGGACCACATTAGCACCATGGGGAGGGGCTTTGGTGTAACTTCCATTGTACCGACCCTCAATTAAAAAAAACCTATAAAGATGTACTGATGCTGCAACCCAGTATCTACTTACCTGAAAGTAAGTCCCATTTGGACTGAGTAAACATTACTGGATTGTGAGATTAAATGTTATGCATTCAAATGTGCTTCTGGTTATAGAATCATAAACCTTGAAAGTGACCTTGAAGACAGTTCAACTTGGGTGGAAAACCTTTTTCAGACCTTGGACTGATTTCCAAATTCAGAAGGATCTTGGGTTCCAAGTTCTAGCCCACAGGGACTATGCGAACATTTTCACACTATGGGTGATATTTTTCATACTGAGCACAGTTCAGTTCTATGCATATCTACCCAGGAGTAAGCACTAGTGTAAAGGCTGCAAAGTGCAGGGAAATTTTATGCCAGCAGATCCAGTTTTATTGATTTCAGCTTTAGTTTTCACCTGAGATCCCTCAGCCTTCAGGGTTAGATGTAATGGGATTATTGGTAGAAGAACATGGTTCTGCAAGGAGAACTCTACGCAAGTCCTTTAAGTCTTAGAGCCACAGCTCTGTGGTATAGTATTTGCTTTGCATGCAAAAGACCTTTACTACCCCTATCTGGCATCCTCAGATAGGGCTGGTAAAGATTCCTATCTGAAATGGTGCTTTGTGGTGCTGAGGGGTCCTTGGGCCTCAAAAACAGCCATGGGGGCTGCAAGTGTCCCGTGGGCTACATTTTTTGCATCTCTTCTGACTTATATTTACTTTAAAAAGAGATTACCAAGTTTAGATAATGTGTGATATATGGTTCCTGGCATTTTGGTTTCTAAGAATGTTCTATATTTTTCAGGAAACAGCATACTACATACAGCAGCAGACAGTGTAACCAGTGCAGTACAGAAGGCAAGCCAGGCTTTGAATGAACGTGGTGAAAGGTTGGGTCGAGCAGAAGAAAAGACAGAGGATATGAAGAACAGTGCTCAGCAGTTTGCAGAAACTGCACACAAGGTACAAAGTTAATAAGATGCAGCTGAAAAAATGAAAAATAATTTTGAGTTCGTTCTTTCTTTCTTTTTCCTTTTCTTTAAATTCGTGCTGCTACTCTTTTCAGTTCTATCCTGCTGCCAGAAGCCCAACAAGAAGTTAGATGTGCTAGGTGCTTTTTCTATTTAAATTACTTGCTGATTTTCATGAAGGAAGCAATAAATGATGACTTTGTATTCTCCTAGGAAAATAAATTATGGGTGTACAAGTTTTTTTCCCTAGGAAATCTTCTGTATTTGGCCTACTTTAAATATAAAATATAAGATCTCCCTCTTATTTATTTACGAATTTACAAATATTTATAATTGTCTATAAACCAATATTTCAAACTGGCCTACAAGAATAATAAGACATACCATGTATGCAATATAAATATATTCACTATATACAGTATACACAATAAAGAGAATTAAGATGCAGTATTTAAATTGTGGAATAGATTATAGGTTGGACTACACGATGCTGTTTCAATAAGAGAAACATTTTTAGTATAAGTCCAAAACCAAAAACTATTGGAGCATGTTGAACTTTAGAGGGAAATCTTCCTGAAATATTTCTTAAAGATACTTCATTGACCAGGCTAACATTTCAGAGTAGGATGAATCAGCCCTGGCTAGCCACAGCTCATCTCAGGCTTTAATTGTGCTGTCTTCTGTTCAGTTTCCCACCTATGCTTGGGACATCACACAGACATTGTGGCTATTGTATACTTTCAGGTTGTTTCTGACTTATGCCGACCCTAAGGCAAACGTGTCTTGAGTTTCTTGGAAAGCTTTGTTGAGGGGGCGGGCAGGGTGTTGCCAAATCCATCCTCTGAGACTGAGAAGTGACTTGCCCATAGTAGTCCAGTGTATTTCGATTGCTGAGTGAAAATTCAAACTCTGGTCTTCCAGAGTCCTAGTCCAACATTCAAACCACTACCCCAAAACTGATTCTCTTCATAAATTCTCAGGCCAAAGCTTGTCTTTAGCCTGTACTGTCAACCATGTTCTTAGTATGTCAACCATTCAATTAGGCATCAACCCTTATTTCTCTCACTCTATCCCTACACACATTTCATAATGCTTACATCCAGATGTTTGACCCATCCACCCTTGAATGTCCCTACTGCTATGATTGATTGCAATCCAACAGTGCATTTCCTTGGAAGGAAATTATCGTAGATAAATCATCAGTATGATGTTTTCCCAATAAACAAAATTAAAATAGGCTTCTACGTGTTGGAGCTGTTGTGGAGAGAAAGAATATTGAAAGTGCTCTCAGTACAAAATAATGAAGCAATGTTATTGTTTTCCTATATTATGTGATAAAAAGACTGTCCGACCCAATATCCTTTTTTGTTTCGGAGCATGTATGGGAGATCAACATTCAAGACTCTAGACTCTGGGATAATCCTAATCTTAAAAAAGAATATTGGCTAGAATTGTACCACAGATGGGCAGTACAAAAAATTCTTGCTGCTAGTTTGGTTTTTCAATATTAACTTATTTCATCTGCATTTGTGTTTTTCTGTTACTGGTGATTAAAAACTGAATTGTAATGAATAAGACTGAATGTGTGTTTTGTTCTACCTACTAAAAGAAAGAGAAGCAAACTAATTATTCTGGCTCATATTTACTTAGGAACACTTGGAAGTAACTTCACAATAGCCTATGTTTCAGAAATCAATTATTTATACAAATTCACAGTTTATATGCAGTTCATCAAATACTTATCTGTGAAGTACTTGGGATACAGAATATACTGGCAAAAATTTTAATGATTATTTCCATTAACTTTTTAAATGAGACTTTGAGGGGATCGTTTTTCAATATTTTCATTTTTAATATCAGTTTTAAGGTTCACTCAAAGATTTCTGTTAAAAGATGTAGCACAAATGCTGTGAAATTTCCCGTTTCCTAATATTGCCTTTAAAGTGCTGTGACTTTTTAGTGAGTGGCTTCATGTCAAGTTAATTGCTGCAGGAAGTAAAAGAGATGTGGTGAAAGACGTTTGCTAGCACCAAGAATAGGCTTTGCTGCGTGTGTCCTAAAATAGCCAGATGATAACTTGCCAATACAGCTGAGAGCTGATAATTGAAAGATGCAGCTGGTTACTTGTTGTCTGCTTCAGTATTTCAAAAACACGTCTCAGTACAGGTGAAAGAGATACAAAGATGGATGAGTGGGGCAGGCAATAGCTTCACATGTGGTTTGCATGAAGAATGACCCCAGGTTCAATTCTTGCGCTCTATAGTTAGGGCTGGGAAATACTCGTGTTGAAACACTCCTGGCAGTGTCAGACAATATAGACAACAACGAGCTAGATGGACCATTCAGAGATGGAAAAACTGACCCACTGACATATGCAACCACTGGAGTTTTTTGCTTGTTTTAATTGCATTCCCCAAACCCTTGCACCCACCACCCACTGACCCACCCAAAAAGGGGAGGTGAAAATCACCCCAGATAAAGCAAAAGGCTACTCTTGAATCTTCTAGTCAAAGAAAACCACCAAATCTCTACAAAAAAATTGAATATAAATAGCCAAAAATAGAAACCAGAGCATTTAGTTTCAAGCACACAGCAGTGGATATGGTCTGCTAGGTAGAGACATGTGAGCAGAACTTAACATATACAGACTGCCGTTACCCAAACCTGGAGTAAATTATCTGACTAAGGCCATTTCTGCGCTAGACTGTTATAGCGCTATTATTCTACTTTCAACATCCTATGGAATCCTGGGGTTTGCAGTTTAGGGAGAGGTCTGAGGCCCTTCCCTGACTAGACTAACAGTCTAGTGCGGAAATGGCCTAAGTAAGTGTATCTTCCTGTGTTTGTATGACACAGATTTGCTAAGCATAAGAGGCAGCTCCTCATGCTTAAGTATCAGTCTTCTTGTGATCGAAGTCTGCACATAAGCCTAAATATTCAACATGGATCCAGGCAGAGTAAAGACAGAGTTACTTACTTACAAATTACTTACACAGCTGCTTACAGATTTATTGTTTATTATAAGCTTCACCCAGCTATCTCCAGTGTTGGTTAGGAGGATGGTGAGCAGGAGTCTGTACATGTTTCTGCTTCCTCTTGCACATGGGATGTCATTTTTTAAGTTCCTTTGATTTGAGAAAATGTTTGAAACAAAGATTGCAAAGCATGGGTTGATACACCTTTGCAGTCCCATATTAGAGAGATAACCCAGACTCCTCATTTAGTTCTTTATTTGCAGTGGAGGTGAGGGGACTTACTTATTTTTGGCTCTTAGCATGCCATTTTCTTTAGAGTAGGTACAGGAAATCACCCATTAGATGTTTTGGCTTTCCATAAATTCCAGTCAGCATAACTAGTTGTAAGAGTTATAATTCAGCATACCTGGAAGACTGAAGGCTCCTTCTTTACAGCTTAGAATGCGTTGAAGAATATCAAGCCATCATTGTATTTAATATCTGTATGTGCTCTTTTTATTTAGTACAGATAAATACATTTTAAAAAAATATTTTGTAGTTACTACTGGCACAGCTTCAACCCCTTCTCTTTGAATCCAAAAAGCATGAAAGCAACTCAGTGTCTTTCTTCTCTACTGTTCGAGGGATCTTTAAATGTAGAATCACACACTGGGAGAGAGTTTAATTTGTGTTTCAGGCCAGTATGCACTTTTTTGGCATGTTGCTAAACCTCATCCATCAATATCTGGCTGTAATTGGAAATAAGTACCTTAACACATCTCTTTTTCTGTTTTCTCCCCAGCTTGCCATGAAGCACAAGTGCTGAAAATGCCTCATGTAGAGATCTTTCCAAGAGGAACTGAAAAGCTAGGTTCATCTGTTTTTACTGGAGATGCTTTTTCTTACAGTTCAGTGAAACCCAGTTAACTTCAGTTACTGTGTGGGAAATAAGTTGCATTCCTACCCTTTCTATTGCTAAGCCATTCTGCTATATCACCATTTTTAAAAACAAAAAACATATTTAAAGTAAGCGGTGATGTTAACATGGAAATAGGACCAAAGGATGTTACTGAACTGCATGGATCTGCAGCATTCCATTTTTCCCAGTATTAAGGGAGAAGAAATAAAGTTAGCAACAAGAAAGGTTACTGAATAAAAATAAAATCCAACCAGTTGTTTCATAATAGTCTTTTAGAACATTTTTTGCAGTTGCACAGTTTATGCCTTCTGTCACTGGGCAAAGCCAAGTGATTTGCTATGAGAAACAGCCTCTCATTTCTGCCATTTTTAGTAAACGTATTTTGCATGTGCCATCACTAGCATTACAGTGCAGATTTGAATGTGAGATGCCACCTTCTTGTCAACACTACACTCCTACTTCTTTATTTCTGTTCTCTGGATGTATCGTTTAGACTATACAAAATATCACCAGGAATGCGCACTTCAGATATGAAGTCGTAAGAAAAATCTGACAATTACATTTCTAATTGGTTCTACATTTAATCTGGAAATGAACAGTCAAATTATAGAAGAGCACTTTTATTTTAAAATTACATTTTAAAAGAATTAAAAACTATAGGGCTAAATACAATATTAATCCAACATTAACCCTCCATAGAATAAGCCCAGTGAAATGAATAAGACTTGTTAAAAGTTATATAGGTCCCATGATTTCAGCAGTGTACTCTACTTAACTTTCAACAATTTCAGTTTCACTGAGTTTATTCTAGGGAGGTTTAAGGTTGGATTTAGTCCCATAGTATGCAAGAATCATTCCAAGATTTGAATATAACCCCAAACACTCCAAGCGTCTGCACTTCTTCTGTCAGACGTGCTTCAACTGTACTGAATCCACTCTTCTCATCATTTGTTGTATGTCCCTTCTTGTCAAGAGAAGGCAAAAAACATGGAGTCACTGGGGTAAGGATCATAGTAATTCTAGAGTGACATATATAGTACAATATACCTCACTACCTTACAGTTCGTTTAGTAAAAGCTTGCCAAAAATGTCCTATTTCACTTTTGTTATGAAGTTGCACTTTCTGATCTAACAAGATTGATACATGTGCAGAAGCCTCTTGGGCTGTGAACTCTACAAATGGAAGCTGCACATACAGTTCCTGGTACTGGAGCTCTTTATCGAGAACTCAGGTCAGGGCTTCCTATGGAGTTCCCAACACTTGATCTAGAAGAACATACCTTGAACGTGAGGTCAGTTCTGTTGGCTTTGCTGGGATATTTGTTGTGGGAGCAGGGAGGAGGGAGAGTAAAGTCATACTATTCTTCCCTAGTAGGTAAAATGGAATGAGAGCCTGAATTCTGCTGTCTCTTCTAATATCACTGGACATGTGCTGGGCTCAGTGAGCAGCATAGGAACAACTCTTTGCTGCACCTGTGAAACTATGGACTGGCATCATGTTGTATGTTCATGTCCAAGCAAATGTTTCAGAATTTCCAGTGCTTTCGCATTTTTGCCTATGTTTGAAACTTCCTAATTATACTTTTACATCCAAAAACTGCATATGTAAGCAGTTGCTATTACATTATGAATGACAATTGGAACAGGTAATAATTTGCTCATAAAACAGTCTAAGGGAAAAGAAAAAAGGCTTGGAGATGTGAACAATGTCTTGTTTGTATTGGCATAGCAAAAGAAACAGCTTTTAATACAGAGGATCTGCTAAATCAACATAGGGAGGACATCAGATTAGTGCACAGTAGGTGTGGGTATACCATCACAATAGCAGGAAACAACAAGGAGACAAGCTCCACGTGCTAATGGATAGTCAACTGTTTATTTCATTAAAAAACCCAACGTGTTTGTTCTATATGAGAAAAGGCCTTCTTCAGGGGCATTCAACAGAAATTTCTGGAATTGTAAACATAGTCTCCAAAAGGCTAGACCATTAAGTATAAAAAGGAGAGTGTGTCTCCAGCTCCACCAATTTCTGTTGAACACCCCTGAAGAACGCCTTTTCTCATATAGGTTGAAACACATTGGACTTTTTAAAGAAATGAACAGTTGACCATCTATTAGCAAGTGGAGGTTGACTCCATTTCATTTTCGGCTTATATTTGTGCTTTTCAGTTCTCTCCCCACTTTTATACTACCATAATAGAAATTGTTTAGAACCACCAGAATGTCTTCCTGCACAACCTTAGAAGGCTTAACAGCAAAATCCTACCAGCCAGACATTTTTCAATCAAATAATGTATTCATTTTGAACAGTTGGCTCCCCTGTTTAAGTCACCACTCAAATGCCAAAATGGTTAATAAGGTCTGCCCCAAGAAAATGTTGCCTTTTGAAATTAGATTGGGAGTTAAAAATGAAGCATTTTCTTTTGTTAAAAAAATTATTGCACAGCTTTCCCAAAGCAAAATGTACACTAGTTTTTCATCACTCCTGCTAGATAAAATGAAATAGTATAGCCAATTAGAATACAAATTATACATGTTCCCGTAATACATTCATAGTGCCAGTTTGGCCCCAATTTTAACAATTCATCTAGGATAATACAAAGGCTTGCCTGTAGTACCCACTTGCATGCAAGCCTGGAGGGAATGAGCTTTCTATCATACTAACAGTGTACAGCTAGAGCTGGGGCTGATTGGCACAACCACGTCTGGGACTAATCTGAGGAACCTTCATGCCCAGTGGCATAATTCATACACACAGAGAGAAGCATTAGATACCAGCTCCCATGTGGCCATTGCTAAATCCAAATGGAGTCTCAGATTAAATGAATATGTAGCAAACATCAACAAAGATTCGGTAATAGAGTAGATGGGATACTGCACATCATAAGCTGCATATTTTTGCTAAGTTCCAGGGTGGATTTTTTCTTTAGACTGAAATAATTATTTAATAGATTTTCATGATACCATTATTTATTTTGCACATTTTTGCACATGTTTTTTGTATTTCAGCTACATGATACATTTGGCTTCTTGTCAAAACAGGGCTTGTTTTCAAACTGCCAAACAAAACCCTAGTAATTTCATCAAAGTGGTACATCAAAGTGGTAGATCTTAATTAATTTTTCTGCTTTTGAATAAATTTATGTTACATGGTATTTCCTTAGGATAATTAGAAGCAAATGTGCTAATGTCCAATACCGAAGATTAATATAATAGTGTTAAAATGTTCTGCTGGAGAATAGCTGTAGTAATACAATTCTAGCATTAGATGTTGGTGTACATAAAGTATACAGTAATTCAGGTTAATGTTTCATATTCAAAAATGTATTTGTACAAAGTAACAAGATCAGTAGTTTCCTTATTACCTTTTTAAAAGTTCTGCAAAGAATATAAACCATGCGTTATTAGTCTTAAGACTGTCATAGCTGCAAATTCAGTCTTGACAGACTATTTCTGTGGCTAGCAAAACATTGTGCATTAATGTGAAAATACTATCAGAATTTGCTCTCTAAAGAAGTGGTCTTAAAGTTTGTTTTGTTTTAATTTGCCAAAACTGTAATACTTGCTGTTATTTCTCTGAAGTCACAAGGACATAGCAAAATTTCTTGTGGCATTCTGAAATAAACTAGGTCATCTCCACTGATTTATCTTTGCAAACTCTGTTTTTTGCCATTGAAGATTTTGTCATTAAACAAAACACTATTCTTCTACATTATTTGGTTGGTTTGGGTGTGGATGTAAATGCACATTGCAGTTTCTAGAACAAAGGGAGAAATAATATGGCCCTCCAGATGTCATTGCACTGCAGCTACCCCCCCCCCCAATTGCTGGCCAGCACAACTGATGATAAGAAATCTTGGGAGTTACATTTCAACATCATCTGGAGAACTATACCTTCCCACCTGTGTAGTAGAAGAAAATTCTGATTTCACACATACCATTTTGGTCTAAATCAGATGTGTGCACAGTCCAGAGATTGGACTGCAGCCCACAGTGTTTCTCACTATTGCCAGTGTTGGTTAAGTCTGGTGCACCTACAGTCCAGCAACATCTACAGGGCTACTCTTGCCAATCTGGGATCCTAACCCTTTTGGAAAATTCAACTGGAAAAATATATTCTGAAATGAAGTCTGCAAAAATACACATGTACACAAGGGCTTATTCATACATCCCTTATAGATCCACTAAACCCATTGGCTTGTTGGTTACCAGCAACATCAGACTCACAGCAAGCCAGTCCAATGCACTGTGTGTTGATGTTCTGGCTTACCTTGGCTTACAGACAAGAGGTTAAGTTTTTTTTCCCTATGTTCGCATGACCATGATTATGCGATCCTATGTGTACATACATTCTCTATTGTCCTCCATCTCTGATGTCTGAGGACCTGTGTGCAGAAGTTACCCTATTCCACTGCTTACCCCCACATATGTCCACATAACATGCATAGATTGAAATGTGATGCAAGGCTGCATGCTTATGTTCTAGCTATATAATCCATGTCCTCAAAGAAAGTTTACAGGAGTGGATTGCATTAACAAGACCTACAGGTGTATGCTTTATGAAGGCATGGGCACATCTGTGCCTGATCAGGTACAGTCCATGGTAGGTTTTGTGTGTGAACATTCCTACATAAATCCTTTCCATTGTCGCTTTATCAGTGTAAAATCCTGCCTTGTATTTCCTTCTTTTGCTGTTGGCAGAAGTGCCTGATAAAATACTATCATATTAGAGATCTATATGGAATCAGCCATTCAAATTGAAGGTTTCATGGCTCTTATTAATTATACATATGCCTTAACTAAATGTTTTGCACAGTTGGCCATTGTGGTGATGTGTAGTTCAGACTCATACAGTTGTCTTACAAAATTGTGATTCTGATCTAAAATTGTGCAGTTTATCCAAGAAGAATGTGGTTACTGAAGAATGTCACCTTTTGCACCACATCATTCAGAATTATTGTGGTTTCCTGTACACCTACACTATAAATATTCACGTTAGTAAAAGATATATTAGCAAAATGCTCCATGCACATTATGAAGTGTTGTTGAATCCATCCAACCTCCTGAAGAATGAAAGCACTGTAGCTGTCAATGCTCAAATGCTACATTGATGAATGTTATGAATACAAGTTTCAGTTTATACCTTTTAATTATTGACTCCTGCAAATCCCTCTGTGTCTAGAAATATTTGGACTCTTGAACTGAGATGTTGGCCATGTGCAAACTATAATCTGAAACAATTAGAATTTATGGTATGTAATATTTTGTTGTGTGTGGTTCCTTTAAGACTGTAAAACTACAATTTTGTTTTCATAATAAAGATTTTAATAAGGATATGAATATTGACTTCCACTGTTGTATTCTTGGACATCTTGTGTACTACTATAGGATCATGACTTTTTTTCTGTAAACCAGGTTGTCCATAAAAAATCAGCTCATTTGATTGCTAAGAATGAAGTCAAGGAATCCAGGTTGCATTACTGATCCACAAACTAGTGTCCAAATCCTCGTCTTCTGTGCATTTAAGCTATAACTGGGTTAGAACATGGTATCCTTTTGGGAAATGCTTTGGATTCTTGGAGGCATGGCTTAGGTATATCTTCTCTTAACAGCCCATTCATGAGTTCATGTAATCTCAGCTCTGGAATGGTTGTACTCAATGTGACCATAGGTCTGAATGCATATCAACCTCTTTCAGTTCCATCATCCTACTTGTTTTGCACTAATCCTTCCTAGAATGGTGAAAGGTACAGATAATCCCATCTCTGTGGTTATATTCCAGAGATGGGGAAGCAGAGCACTGGAGGCTTTCAAATGTTTATTTGCTTTTACCTGTTGCCTTTAAGACAAAAAGAGTTCGAAGGTGACCTTTAGCAGCATTCTCAAGCTATAAAATTATGAAAAGCATACAACAAACAGCAGTAATGTATAAGAACATAAAATCAATCCCCAAAAGTCTTGCACAGGAGTGGGAATCTTGTGGTTTTTATATGGTCTTTACTTCCACCAAATCACCCCTCTCACCCTCCAAAAAGATCTGCTCAGTGGTGATTGTTTTCTTTCTTAGAAGCTTCCAGGATCTGTAGTTTTGCCTTTAAAAGAAACAGTTCCTCCCTCTCTGTGCATCTTCTTTTGCTGAAATAGAACCCCCAAATGGGGCTTTACAGAACCTCTTTGTGGGGGGCACTCTTGTAGTCTGTGTTGAATCCTTGTAAATCAAAAATTGGCCCCAGACATCCAGCATAGGCTCATCTTTTGTCTTGAAGAATAATATCTTATTGACATGTCTAAAGACTATCAGGCTTGATAGAGCTTCTTGGAAATAGCTGTGGGACCACCACAGGAAAGGCCCTGCGGCAATTACTGGACATACGTCTTCACACTGTCAAATAATGATGTAGCACGTGTAGTTATTGGGATGCTCAAACATCCACATAGGCATAGAATGTTGGATTAACAGGAATATCAACCATGAAACTACAGCTGCACCCATGTGAACAACTCTGCCATTGGCTCTGAACAAACTTTTCTTCAGTCTCCCTTTTTCCGGATCAGAGGAACAAGTTTCAGTATTGGTTTCCCATGCAAGGGAGCTTTGAGCTAACTCTTGAAATGACAGAAGGAGATCTGCTTTGCTGATTGCCTGCTAACATTCATTGTTTGTGACTGAGCCATGCCAAAGCATAAAAGAAGGTTTGGAATAATAGGACAGCAGGACTCCTAACATTTTATTGCAGAGCACTTTTAATTTGCTGCACTTCCATCCTTTCTCATTCTGTTTCTCTTTAACTGCCCACAGCAAGCAGTCATCAGTTACCCTTCTCTATTCAGAGGCAATCATTTGCTTCATAGAATTGTTCTGGTAACCTGCCAGAATTGAGGCTGCACCTAGAAGAAATCCCATACTGCTCATTTGCAAGAGCCATGTTTAATGGCTGTTATCAGAGTAACTCATTCTAATGAAAGGAGCAATGAAATGGTCAGTATTTGTCGTTAGACTGAAAAATGGGCTTCAAAGAGGGCAATTAGAGGTATATGTATTGCACACATGCACGCTATTTTTAACATATAACCTTCCATAATGAAAACATGAACATATCAGAAGAAGATTATTTAGTCTCTCTCTGCTTTTGTAGCCTCTGGAAATACTCACAGCCTTACTTTTTTTATGAGTCCATCCAAATCTCGGGCTGCTGTGTGATCTCATTTGCTAATCTTGCCATCTATTGATTGCAGGCCATATGGCAAGATGGGAATGGACCAGCGGAACAGATTTGGAACTAACATAATGCTGTTATACCTCAGAAATATCTGTTAGGTGTTTAGTGCACTCATCTGTATATACCTAGGTCTGAGCTGCTCTTAATTGATTATCGGGTTTAGAAAAAAAAATGTGAGTTTTATGAGAAGCACATTTAGCCAAGCTTTCAATCAGGCTTACTCACAGGTTAGTAAGTGTGGCTAGGACTGTAGTCTTTTTTCTGTTGTTTTTACTGTGAAGCAAACAATACCTTCTTTGGTACTGAAACAGCATCATAGGACCTAGTAAGAAAAACAAAAGCATTCGGCTTGGTTCTTTTTTCCTGAAGATAAATCCATCTTTGCAGCTGATTGGCACTTCACATCACATAGCTTACTTAACTGTGGCCAAAATCATGATGGGAATTGTATATCCTTCCAGATCTTGTTGAGCAGCAGTCCTATCCAGCAATCTAATGAGAAATGCTGGAGATTGCAGTTCAGCAACATCTAGAGGCTTATATAGGTCCCACCATGGCCTAAATCTAAGTATTAATCCCAGTTAGAGTAGACACAATGAATCAATGGAACTTGCATAAGCACTGATTTATCAAATTCCCATTGGATTAATGGGATTTACTCCAAGTGAGATCAACACCCTGAGGTCAGTCTGCATATATCTTCACTCACTAGGCACATCAAAACTCTCAGCACAGCAAGTGGGACAGTCCTTACAGCCACAGTTTTATGTGATGACAGCCTCATTTTGGAGAGCCTTACATCCATTCTCCCCGTTCCTTAGACTAGTCTTTTACTCTGCATAAAAGAATCAGAACACTTAGCAAAACTAGAAGGAGAGAGGTTACCTCTCCAGAGACCCTTTGTTCAAATCAGAGTTTTGCTCCAAAGGGGAATAAAAGAGTAATGATAATAGAATGGGAATAGCACTTCGAATGAATGTTCCAGAATGTGTTGTGTGCAGGTGTAATGGTAATACATCTGCCTCTTTTGTAGTTTTTCCTTTTAAAACCATTTCCTTCTTATGACTTACAGCAATGTTGAATATAGGTGCAGAACTGGCAGTACTGAGAAGGTGAACAAAGCTGTGTTGGCCTCTACCTGTTAAGAAGTGACTAAGGAATAAAAGTCACAATTTAAAGAGTATCCTTAAGTCTTTGTAAGTATGTGTGACTTCTTTTTTAAAAAAATTGTCCTTGCCACATCACAATCTGTCTTCAAAAATCTTTCCCAGTTTCCAAAATGATTTGCAACATGATATGTTGCATGGGGGGTGGCATGTTTTTTGGGTGTGTGAAATATGCAGGGGTATTTTCTGAGTCCCCACCAAGAAATCTAATTTAACATGAAACCACTGGATACTTAAAAATGCATCCTGCCTTGAACTGTGGTCCATAGAAGATGATTCCAAAGTGCACACGAGTCAGGCAAGCTGGCACAAAGATTAAGTTATTCACATACCAGATGGCAGAAGGCAATCTTAGTTTTCCCCATCATGTGTATAAATGCTTACTGAGAATAATTTGCACAGGTGCATATACAAACAAGCTTTGCATGTGTGATCCATCCACTGCGAAATAGGGATGGACAGAATACATGTAATATAAGGACATTTCCGCACTACACTCTTATAGTGCTGTTATTCTACTTTCAACATCCTATGGAATCCTGGGGTTTGCAGTTTAGGAAGGGGCATTTAGAATTCTCAGCGAGAGCTCTTTGGCCTCAGTAAACTAGAAACTTCAGAATTCCACAGGATGTTGAAAGTGTAATAATAGCACTATAACAGTACAGTGCAGAAATGACCTAAGTATTCATCTGCTTGTATCTGGTCCTCTGTGAACATGCAGTAATGGAGGATGCATAATTGATTCTTCCACATGTGTATTCTACAAATTTGGATTAATTGTCCGATTGAAATAACCCAAAGATTATTCATAGATGTACTCATCTATTGTCAAGTTATTTCCAGCTTCTGATATTTAGAAGGCTCCTTTGTGCTTGACAGTGTGTCCCAAGCCACATATAGCTAAAAGGAGGGGGGGGAATAGCACATTGACCTCTTCCAAAAAAGGAATTCTGCCTCCCATGATTTTTCCTTCAGTCACCAAATTTCTAGCATTGCAAAAACTTACAACGTTACCAGAACATTTGGAAATCCAGGTTTGGCACCCAGAGAAAAGGGCAAGTAAAGTTATTACAGTAAATGTAAGAGTTCTAGGTGTGAATTATTTTCATTTTCTCATTCTGAAATGCTAGAAATTTGGACTAAAGGGGGCTAGAGTTCTTATTGGGGGGGGCAATGTTCTCATTTTCCTCCTGCCCACAGCTACATTCTTGTGTGTTCATATAAGTGCATCTGACCTTTTATGGCCCTGCTATTTTTAGATTTCACCAAACTGAAAGGAATGAATTCAACAAGCTAATTGTGCATGAGAAATGCTTCCTCTTGCGTTAGACCCAGTGCCTCCTTCACATTATCCAGCATCTCCTTGTTCCTGTATTTCACGAAAGTGTAAAATAGCAGCTGCAGTTCCTTTTCTCTGCACCATTAATAATTCAGATTTGTATCAAGGTTTTTGCTGCTGCTGCTGCTGCTGCTGCTGCTTTTTAAGCTAAAGAATTTAAATCTTTTTATTCTTCATTTCTGTACCACTGAAGTTTATTGCATAACTCTGTCCTTTTTTCAAAAATGCACATCATCCCCTAATAGTTCTATGACAGAGTTACTAAAATCGTACAGACTTGGGATGGTGTTCAGTGTCCACTAGCAGAAAGGACACCATTGCTGATGTAGTTTCTGGCCTTTCCCTAGTGTTTTCCCAGCCCCTCTGCTCCAAAAGTGTGAAGAACTCTCTGGAGCAGATAGGACAGCGTGAGTTGATTGGGGAAGAGAGGAAAGAAACAGTTTAACAGGGGACGTTAACTTGCATGACACTGGATGGAGCCCTCTGAATGGATTTTATTTCATTTATCTTGCCTTTCTTCCAATATGAGACCCAGATTGGCTAATAACATAGGTTAAAAACCAAACAGAGCTAAAACAATGGGAAAGTACAAAAGATTTTAAAACAACAAGCAATTAGATTAGAAACATTAATGCAAAACAATTTAAAAACAATATTGAAGCTACAATACAGCACACCACATTTAAAAAAACCGTTCCTGAAATGTCCAATAACAACCAAAGGCCTGTCTAAGCAAAAAGATCTTTGCCTGTTGGCTGTAAGAGAGAAAAGAGGGAGTCAATTTAGCTTCCATGGGAGAGAATTCTATAATCTGGGAAAAGCCACTGAGAAGGCTTTCTCCTATGTCCTCATCAAATGTGCTTGCGATGATGGTAGGGCCAAGAGAAAGCCCTCTCCTCAGGATGTAAAAACCTGAGAAGTTGTTATAGGGAGAGACAGTCCCTCAGAAAGGCTGGATCCAAGAATAGTGATAATTTGTCAAAGAGCTCTCTTCCCCAGAATTTATCGTAACTTTTAAAGTATTTTAATTGTTTCAACATTGATGACATTAACAGATTGAATAACTAATGACATTTCACATTAATTTGCTATTGGGGAACTGAAGATTAATTGGTAAGCTGGCCACTTTGTCTATTCTTAGTAATTTTAGTTAATTTTTAAAGTAGCACATTGCTAATGTGCTAATGTGTTACTAGCAACTAATGCAACCACTTATTTTTATAATATTCCCTAAAACAATTACCAGTGGCACATGAATGAATAAGTGAATGTTAATGGCAGTGTGTCAACTTTAATACTAATGTTTCCACGCTCTGATTTATCCAAGACCCAATGGCGTAGTGATTAATTTTGAAAGGAAAGTGTGATCATCACAGCCCCCATAGTCAGGTCCACAAGTAAGGAGACTGTACATAGACCATCCACAAGGAGTGGCTCACTCCAAGGAGAACCTCTACAGATTCTGCACAAGGAGAGTACAGGTACACAAGCAACTAACCAAGGGGAAAAAATATTGTAGCAGTTTTGATCTGCTCCAGGAGCAGATTTGATTTTACATATCCTAGAGGTTGTAGGACCCCAGCCACAATCACAGACAAGATCTCGTTGTATTTGGCCACAACTGGTGCAATGGGGGGAGTGATGGAGTTCAGGGCTCAAAAGTCCACCATCATTCGCCACGTTTTACCGTCGGCCTTGAGCTCTGGCCACAAGGGCGCATTACAGATAGATTGCATAGGAGTGACAACATCCCACTGGACAAGACCTTCAATCGTCTTTCCTATACCCTCCTCTGCTTCTGCAGGATACTTGTGCTGTTTTTGTGGCAGGGGGTTCCTTGCCCTCAAGTAACACACAAGCAACTTTCACCTTGCCACACTCAATTTTGTCTCTAATCCAAACTTCAGGGAAAGCCTGTACCCATGGGTCACTAGCAACACACTGCACAGGTGCAGAGGCTTTGATGGCAGCACAGCAGTGAACCGTGGAAACCTCTAAAGGTCCTTGATCCAATTGCCATAAAAACCCATTCGCATAGTCCGCTGTAAGCTTATTTCCCCGGAGGAATCCAATACCTAAAAAACCTTCATCTTCCCCGTGGTTCACACAAGCCCACAGTTTAAAATGGAATGTGTCTATGGCCATTGGGATGTTTTTCCAAGCCTTTGCTAGGTGTCCCCCCCCCATATCCGGACAACTGTACGGACTCTGGGGTAGGCTCACCATGCCTCACTAGTTTAGGGTGCAGCACATTCAGTGCCGCGCCAGAATCCACAAGCGGGGTGGCAGGAGTCTTGTCCCTCTTGGTCCCAATGCCTGCCTTCACCCAGAACCTTCCCCATTTGTCTAGCTTTAACTTAGCCACAACATTACAGGGATGCTTCCTGGACCGCGGGTATCCCTATTGCAGGTCCAGGCTAGGATAGTACCCAGCCGGAGGAGGGCCATTGGTCACAGCACTAACCGGCTGTTTACTTCCCACCTGAAGCTGCTTCTCCAGAGCTTCCAGAAGCTCCGAGGTTGGCCTTTTGTCGAACTGGCTCATGTCCAGTCCGAACTTCCTGAGCATTCCCCAGATTCTTACTCTATCAGAGGAGTACGTCTGGGCCATGGGGTCATACCCACCAGATGTCTCCCTGGGAGAGCTCGAATCCGAGGTCTGTTTTGGGACAGAGGGTGGCAGAACGGAGTTCCCTGCCTTGCTGGGCTGACTACAGGAATCCCTAGCCTGCCACTGCCTGTCGTCCTGTCTGGGAGGAGGGTGCGAGTTCCAGTTCCCTTTCGGGATGGGACGTCTTCCTGTGCTGGGAATGGGGTCCATAATTCGAGTATGTCACCTCGGATATGGGTTCCCAATTCCCAGTGTCACATCTATGAGGCTTAGGAGGAGGCTTCAGAGAATCAGCCTCACGGAGCAGGTCATCAACCCGCCGGAGGTTGTTTCCGAAATCCTCCCATCCAGTTGTTGCAGGATCCACTAGTCCCAGGGCCATCTTCGTCTCATGAGTCAGACCCTCATAAAGGAGAGTCTTGAATTCAACATGATTGAAGTTGTACCCTCCTGGGGCCAGGGGAACCTTCTCTGCTAGCATGGCCAGAAGCTGCTTCTGTGCCACGTAAGCTTCAGGGTTTTCCTTTGGGCCCTGTTGCTCCATGACATACAGAACACTAGCGCTCCGCCCAGGTCACAAAATCCTAATCACCTCCCTCATCCAATCATGGGCCTCGAGTCTTGCCAAGCCTCGAGCTGCCACAGCTGATTCCAGAATGGGGAGCTCGGAAGGGGACATGCACAATCGAGCCAGCTGGGTCAAGTCCTGGCTGTTGGCTGTCGGGTGCGAATGTATCACCGCGTTCAGCCACGTGATCCCAGTGGACTTGTTTAAGGGGCCCAGCTGGTCAGCTATGGCCTTGGCCTTGGTGGCTCTCCAGGGGACCCGTGTCTCTATCTCCTGGGTTTCCCACACCTCAGCCTTCTCTACATCTCCCTCTCCTGTGGGGGCAATCCTCTTTGTCATCGACCGAGTCTCAACAGGCTGGACTGGGACCCTGTGGTCGCTCCAGTCGGGTTGTGGGGAAGGGTGGCCAGAGCGTCCTCTGGCAGCGGCTCCTTGTGAGCAAACGAGGGGAGAAGTTCAGGACACACTGCAGAAATTAACGCCTTGCGGGTGTGGAGCTGACTCTCCAGTGCCTCTATCTGTCTATGGCAGGGCACGTGACTGACAGCCTCGTGCTGTTCCTTCACTTGGCCCACCATAAACTTGGTTGCAGATCGGGCATGAGCAAGCTCAGCCTCTAAGGCATGAGCCCTCTCTTTCCAGTTCTGAGCCTGCAAGGTGGCAGCACTCAGTTTCTGTGCAGTGGCCTGCGCGACAGATGCGAATGTTACTTTGCGCGCAGGGCTTCCATCTCGGCATGAAGCCGGGCATCCTCCTTCTCTACCTCTCCTAGCTTATCTCTGGTCTCGACCAGGGCTTTTGAGGCATCTCAGGTGGTCAGCCAAAGTCCCCAGGCAGCCAAAGCATCCTTTGACGACCCAAACGGGATCTTTGTCTGGCGTGCCTGAATGACGTCTCCCTTAGCGTAGCAAAGGGATCTGCCGTATGGAAGCTACACTCCTTCCAAGGACATTTCCCTTTACCCAACACCCACTTTTCTAACTTCCCTTGGACCTCCCTCTCTAACATGAGGTCCTTAACTGCAAGTTTGCTGCTCTCAGCCATTTCCAAACTACCAACTACAATACAAAAGGACCAGGATCTGGAGGGAAGGATAGGATCACCAAGGCCCCTGAGGGATTCTAGGGAAATGAACTCTGCAGAACTTCATAAGGAAAGAGGGAACAGAACCTAACTCCAGCCTGCCTAATAAGGGTCACCTTTGTACACCTAAACCCAGCCTTCCATCTCGACAGCTTAGGGACAAAAGGATGAGGTAACGGTTCGGGGACAGGGAGAGTCACCTAGACTCTGGGGGAAACCTTCACGAGTACTCTGCCTGCCAATGAAGGGGGGAAATGAACCCAGTGGAACTTACTGTGCCGCCTGGTCAAGCAGCGGGGGAAAGGGGCAAGGAACCAAAACTGAACCGTCTCTAACAGTTTTTTGGGTGAGGGGTACCTTCCTACACCTCGGGCTAACCCTTATAAAACCCTATGCTAGGTCGGGAATCACCACCCACACCTTGTTCGCTAGCGGTCGGGACGCACCCGAAATTTAAACAGCCAGGATGCACCCGCGCTTTCACTACAACAAATGGGACACACCCACGTTTCACACTAAAGAATGGGACGCACCCGTGTTCTACTCTTGTGGGGGGGTTCTTCCCTAAATGCTTTTGCCTTGCTGCTAGAGTGTTGGATATGTGTGGACTGTTCCTAACGCCGTAGCTCTTGGATCCCAGCCCACGATAGACCCCAAGTTAGGGATGTGATTCCCAGGACAGTTTGTGCACACCCCTTGCTATCGGTCAGTGACTCACTGCCCAAGGGCCAGCAGTGACCACGCCAGGGCAGCTGACATACACAAACCAAGCAAGAAAGGGGAGCAGATTTCCAGCCCAGATAGAGTAGCTCCTGGAGCTCAATCACACAGATTTCACACACACACACACACACACACACACACACACGTGTGTTCCTGCCTAACAGAGTTCTAGCAACTTGACCGGCCGTTCCCTAAGTCTATACCAGCCTGATTTGAAAAGGTTCGCGACTCCTACTCAAATTAGGGGTACAGGGGTTGCCCGCATTCTCCGCCACTCTGTTACCCTGATTTCTGGGGGTCTCGTGAGGGACATGCTCTCCAACTTATACAAGTTGGGGAAATTAGTCAAAGATCACAAGTTAGCAATGCAAGAGGCAGGGTAACGTAGCGAGATCTTGAACCCAATGTCTATGGGGTCAGGCCAAGTCAAGGAACAAACAGAAGTGAAATAATAATTGGTGTTTTATTAAAATACAATCAAACAAGTGTATGCAGCACACTCACATAGATAACTATAGAATAAAGGTTGGAGTGGGATAGAGGGATTTTAAGAGGAGGTTTGGTTCGGGAAATACTGCACCTGTCCTGAAGCCCGAGTAGTCTGAAGATAGAGTTCATGGATATGGAGGTTCTCAGTACGTGGGACTGAGGGAAAGCTCGCCAAGCAAAGTGGCAGCAAGGCGGTCCAGCAATTCGAGCAATCCAAAGAAGTGCTCCAAGTCAGGGGTTCTTATAGGGGAAATTGCAGCCACAGGCTACTCTGTTCTTGGCGAAAACAATGAGTTTTGGGCTAGAGACAAAGCCTCTGAAAGGTCAGAATTTAGCATGATTGAGTTAGGTCTGAATTGTCAATAGAGTAGCCAGTATGCAAACGCAGAGTGTATTTGGCTCGTCAAGCTGCCTGCTAGGGGCAGGAAGTTCTCTGTAAGTAGCGTGCATACATAATGGGGGTACTTGCCGTGAGGTCTCCTGAAGCGGCAGTTTGGCTATTTCTGGCCAGCCTGTATTGTTGTTGAATATTCCAGCGATTAGTGACCGAGCCTGTTTGCGTGCTTGTCTGGGGGCCTCACAAGCACGTGGGAAGGAATAGGTGAGGAAGGCCAAATTATTGATATCAAAATGATATCTGATGCCCCCCAAGTCTGGCTAGAAACTGCAGTAACAGTATGCTTGATGCTACTCCATTGCAGATCAGCTGGAGTGTTTCACCCACAGTGGCAAAAGTCAAGTGCAACCTTTTAAAGTCTTAAAGGTCCTGGAGCTGGCATATCTTCAGTGCTCTCTCCCACAGGGAAGTTATTTTGTTGGACTACAGCTCCCGGAATCCCCCAGCCAGCAAGGTCAGAACTGCAAGTTCTGCTTTCTCTTTATAGAACATACTGTTACATCTACTGAAATTGTCTAGTGAACAATGCTACTTTTGCACTTTTATCAAAACTTGCATGACATAAGGCAGGACTTTTTCAGCTGTGTCGTTAACTGCCATCAAATCAATTTCCACTGATGGCAACCTTATGAATTCAAGCCCTCCAACTCAGCCCATTATCAACAGCCCTGCTCAGGTCTTGTAAATTCAGGGCATGCTTTCCTTAACAGAGGCCCTTTTCACACCTTACCTTGTTCACGGTGCCATCACATGGGGATCATCCGAAAAGCCTCTTGTGAGAGGGAATCACGTCCCCTGCACTTCCCTCCGTGCCAGCTCCATGCTGGACAGAAGGAAGCATGATAGCTCTGCCCCTTCCTTCCGCAGCTCAGCTGGGTACTTTCCCAGGCTGTGCTGGGAGAGGAAGCGCGGCCATCACGCTTCCTGAGGTTCCGCACACTAGGTAAGTGCAGGACGAATGCAGGACGAATGCACAATTGCGGGTCATTTTCGGTAAAGAGACAAAAATGATATAATCCACGACTGCAGCAGGATCACTACGGGAGCACTGCACAATTGCGAGAACGTCATGTGGAACCATCCTTGTGATTCTGTGTCACTCCCGTGGCCATTTTGTATTCGAAGTCATGTGTGAAAAAGACCAGAGTTTATCCATCTGTAATAAGGTTTTCCTTTCTTCCTACTGCCTCCTATCTTACCAAGCACTCTTCTCTTTTCTAATGAATCATGACTTCTCATGATATGCCCAAAGTATAATAGCCTCAGCTTAGTCATCTTAGTTTCTAGGACAAATTCAGGCTGGATTTGCTCTTGGGGCCATTCATTTGCCTTTTTCACAGTCCATGTTAGCTAAAGAACTCTTCTCCAGCACCACATTTCAAATGAGTTGATTCTTGTCCTATCACCTTTCTCCACTGTTCAGCTTTCACAACCATACATATGGCGGTTTTGTGCATACTTTGTGTGGGCTTTATTACTTGCCAGTATTTTTCTTGCATTTTTGAATTATCATTGAACACTATTACCTTTTTATTTTTTAGACACAAGGTTGCAATGAAAAGGAAAATAAGAAAAAAATAAAAACAAAAAAGTAGGTTTAGTAGCCATATTCTTCCTGAAGTTCTCTGAATACAAGTTGCTTTGCTTGCTTACCCAGAAGAAAATTTACCATAACCATGAGAATATGGTTTTTACATAGGTACTTTTTAAAAAAGAAAGAAAAACTCTTGCTACTGAGACCATACAAAGCTATATATTCTAGGACTGCTCCAATAGCACTACCAAAAGCTGAATGTGTCCCTCTATCACCCTGTTCTCTGGGGGTCCTGGGAGGGACACCTAAATAACCAAACAATATAACACAACCTTGGGGAAAATTAGCTGGAGCACTCACTTAAGCTAGTGAGAGGCAGGGTAACTTAGCAGGATCTTGCAACCCAGCGTCTACGGGGTCAGGTCAGTCAAGCAGCCAGATGGGTTTAAAGTAATAAAAGTGATGTTTTATTGAATACAGACAAATGTTAACAACACCACAGCCACACAGATAACTAAGGAATCAGAGATTGATTAGGGAGAGGGATTTTCAGAGGGAAATGGGTGATATGACACCTGTCTCGTAGTCCTGGACCTTAGGAGAGAACCTGGAGATGCAGAGAAGAAGCTCAGCTCAATTAGCTGAGGGGAGCTCAACACGGCAGCAAGGCAGGATGGAACTCTGGAGTGGGTTGAGCGATCCGAGGAAGGTCTCGGAATCAGGGGTTTTTACAGGGTGAATTGTGACTGCAGGCTATGCCTTACTCGGGGAACAACAATGAGTTTTGGATGCGAGACAATGTCTCGGAAAGGTCACAACTTTGCATGATGGAATCAGAGCCGAATTAACAATAGTGTGGCCAGTATGCAAATGCGCAGTGCTTACCAGTGGACGGCACAACCTTTGTCCAGTTGCCTGCTCGGGGCAGGAAGCTTTTGTTAGTATCACGCATATGTAATGAGGTGTTTGCCAGAGAGGTCCCTGAAGCGACGAACCGGCTGTGTCTGGCCTGCCTGGGTGGAGAATGGAATGTCCAGCAATTATTGGCCCTGCCTGTTTGCGTGCTTGTCCGGTGGCCTCACAAACACATGGAGAGGAGTGGTAGAAGAAGCCAAATTATTGATATCAAAGTGATATCTAGTGCTATTGCCAGGTAGGCCTAAACTGCAGTAACACATCAACCAAAAGAATTTTTTAACTAGATTTTATAATTCTGAAAAAAGGTCGATCTAGATCATACTGGTTCAGAAACTTCTCAATATGATTCAGAATCAAAAACTTACTTTGGAATCCTGAAATTTATTCCATGTACTATCTACCAGCAAATACCAACAAGTTATTACAATCTTCAGGGAAAGTTTGACAAAACTGGATAAAAGTTGCAGGCACCTTCTGAGGGGATGATGCCTCACAACTTTCAGAAATTAAGGGGGAAATAATTGTATATTATGCTTTCATTTTTTATTGAACTACTAATAATTCATTTATTTCTGGACAGAATTCTTGGAAAATCCTGACAGTGGAATCCCATACATGTTTACTCTGAAGTAAATCCCAATGTGTTCAGTATGGCTTTCTCTTTAGTAAATGGGCCTGTAAATTTCCATCTGTGGCTGAAATGAAACCTACTGCCAATATTCGATCTGACATATTTCAGTCAAAGATACCACTTTGTGCTACCATTGGGTTTCAAACAAAATATCAGAGGCCAATTGAAATCTACTGGACTTTAATCCAATGTTATTCATTGTTTGGGTTCCCCAGCAGTTAGCGATAGCAATAGCATGTGTATTTATATACCACTTTTCAGCTAAGTACTCTCTAAGCAGTTTACATTGTGTTAGCTAAATTGCCCCCAACAAGCTGAATACTCATTTTACCAATCTGTGGAAGGATGGAAGGCTAAGTCAACCTGGAGCCTGGCAGGATCAAACTCACAACCCTGTGGCTGCAGTACCGGCATTTAACCACCGTGCCACCAGGGCTCAGTTATTGTTTTTAATACACTCTAGACCAGTGGTTCTCAACCTGTGGGTCCCCAGATGTTCGTGGACTTCAGCTCCCAGAAGCCCCAGCCACTATGGTCAATGCTTGGGGCTTCTGGGAGCTGAAGTCCACGAACATCTGGAGACCCACAGGTTGCGAACCACTGCTCTAGACCAGTGGTTCTCAACCTGTGGGTCCCCAGATGTTCATGGACTTCAGCTCCCAGAAGCCTCAGCCACTATGGTCAATGTTCAGGGCTTCTGGGAGCTGAAGTCCACGAACATCTGGGGACCCACAGGTTGAGAACCACTGCTCTAGACTAACATTCAAAACATTACACTGTGTTGTGACCTCTAATGGGGAGAACAGCAGCCAGACATAGCACCATCATCCCTTGGTCCCAGCAATGGCGGAGATGCCCTCCCTCCATTCCTACTGCTATCACTGTGGCCTCTAAGGGAGAGAAGAACAGCCAAATTTGTTGGAATTAGGTCCTTCCTGCACTGCCATTCCCTTTCCATTGCATGTCATGTCTTATTAGACTTTAAGCCTAAAGGCAAGGAACAGTCAAATTAACAAAATTGTAAGCCACTCTGGGAGCCTTTTTGGCTGAAAGATGGGGCATAAATGCTCTAAATAAATAAGGTCTGGGAAGACTCAGCCTCTTAACCCATGAGAGGGAAAATTCCTTTTGTCTTTGAGTGTTGAATAATCTTTTTTCTCTCCAAAGGACATGGCAACCTTTCTTACAATGCAGTTGCATAACAGAGCAGAACATAATAAATATGCCACCTCCAGCCTTGTGTTCACTTCTAGCGTGTCTCCCACATGCCATTCCTCCGCCTCTCAGACAAGCTGCAAACAGGTCTGTTTAAAGCCATTACACTTCTAGCCCTCTTGACAGCAACTATTCCTCACCGAGGCCCGTGAACAACTGTGGAGCTGCCAGTGTCTGACCGAAATAATAGCTGTACATACAGGATCATTTGCAAGACAGATGGCTCAGGCAGGTTCCATTTATCTGCCAGCAGCATCCTCATCACTCTCGGCCTCCCCTGAAGGAAGGAAGCACTGCAGAAATACTCAACCTCACTAATTAACATAAAGCATTAATGAGTGTAAGACATTATAAAAATCCTTATCTTATGGGTTTAGAGTGTCTGAATCCCATCAACTGGATTTTCAGTGAGGATAGACAGGTGGCTACATCTGAGGGCAGATTTGCTTATACGTTCACATACCTTATTAATGCTTCTGTTTTTCTCAATGGATCAGTGCATATGGTTGAGTTTCCTTCCAGCTTCTTGCCCTATTAGACTATTCTTTGTTTTTGCCTTCCACAATCCACAAGTATCTATGCCTCTTAATTTTTCACTTTCTGGATGGTATTCTTATTTATCCAGCCTGCAACTTCCCCACATGGACTGATACTGCCAGGAATGGAAAATCATTCTCTATATAACAGAATATGAAAGGTGTTTTTAGGCTACTCAGTTTTGTAGTGGCTGCTTTTTAAAATGATAACAACAACAACAACAATAAATAATAATAACAACGAGAAGCTTTTTTTTTTATGGACATATGGAGAGGTGAATGTCATGGAAGCACAAAATGAGTTGAAACATGCTGAATCTCAAAAGGAAGAGAGAACTCAAAAGGCCACCCACACCACTTTTGAGATTCCCATCAATGGAAACCTTGTGTTATCCAAAAGTTGCTTGTCTTCACTTTGAATACAAACAGCTGCTATATTATCATGGCTGACAGCTGTGAGTTTGCCAAAAAAAAAAAGGAAAAGAAAGGAAAGAGCGGGGGAACCATAAGCCATTTCCGCACTAGACTGTTATAGCGCTATTATTTCACTTTCAACATCGTATGGAATCCTGGGGTTTGCAGTTTCGGGAGGGGCCGCTTGGCCCCTCCTGAAACTGCAAACCCCAGGATTCCATATGATGTTGAAAGTAGAATAATAGCGCTATAACAGTCTAGAGCGGAAATGGCCATACATTATTTCAGTCAATATATAGCTCTAGGATAATTTGTGTTATGATGCTTGTGATAATAAAGGAGTAGAAATGAATGGTGTTTCACACACAGACCCACTAATTCTCCCCTGCAAATTTCCTTAGACCCCCTCCCCATTATTCCAGCTTTGTAACGAGGAGTGGCCCTGGCATTGGGGAGAAGAAGTTATATTAGGCATCAAATGTTGTGGGCAGCCATAAGGGGTTGAACAATAGGGCTATACTCCATAAAGATTCCCCCATGTTGCATAAGGCATTACTACACAAAGTGATGATCCCTGGACCAGTACCGGTCCTTGGTGAGTTTTCGGGGAAGAAAGAAAGAAATTTAATGCTGTTCTTTGGCACACTGGAAAAAACTAAATACTGGTCCTCCACATCATATCATCTGAAAACCTCCGGCCTAAGGCAAGAGGGTCCAAACATCTAACAGATCTATGAATACTAAAGCATTCAGTGTTCTCACTGTTATTACTGCCTTTTAATCCATTGTTTCCATTTCTTCTGTTTAACTTCTTCCTTTTGTCAAAGTTAAAGCTAGTTTGTGTTACCCTGTTTACTGGGGGTCCCGGGAGGGACACCTAAATAATCAGACAATACAACTCAATTTGGGGGGAAATTAGCTGGAGCACTCACTTAAGCTAGCAAGAGGCAGGGTAACTTAGCAGGATCTTGCAACCCAGCGACTACGGGGTCAGGTCAGTCAAGCAGCCAGATGGGTTTAAAGTAATCAAATGATGTTTTATTGCATACAAACAAATAGCAAAGACACCACAGTCACACAGCTACCTAAGAGATTAGAGGTTGAATTAAGGATAGAGACTTTCAGGGAAAATGGGTGGTACGACACCTGTCTCGTCGTCCTGGACCTCGGGAGAGAAGCCAGGG
This sequence comes from Iguana delicatissima, assembly GCA_948472985.1. Taxonomy (NCBI): domain Eukaryota; kingdom Metazoa; phylum Chordata; class Lepidosauria; order Squamata; family Iguanidae; genus Iguana; species Iguana delicatissima. The sequence goes on along the minus strand of CAOKZL010001481.1, from coordinate 113,627 downwards.
GTGCAGAGAAGAAACTCAGCTCGATTAGCTGAGGGGCAGCAGCAGCAGCAAGGCGGGTTGAACCTCAGGAGTGATCCGAGGAAGGTCTCGGAATCAAGGGTTTTTACAGGGTGAGTTGGGAATTACTGTGTCGTGAAATGACACTTGTCTAAAAAGTATGTCACCAACATGAAAAGTTTGGAAGGCTCTGAGCTAAGGAGTCCTCTGGGCTGTAACAATGTGGAGATGAAGAATGCAGGCTACAGTCCTCTGTGTTAGAAAAATAACTTTGAGAAAGAAAGTGAGCTAACAAGATTTTCTGCATAAAATCCCAGATTCTGGGAGGTCTGAAAGAGTGATTTCAGCTAGAAGAAGCAACAGCTTGAGCATTGATTTCACTAGGCCCAAAATTAGGTTAAGAGTCAGTATGGTCTAGTGGTTTGAGCATGTGATTATGATCCTAGAGACCACACTTCGATTCCACGCTCAGCCATGGAAACCCACTGGGTGACCTTGGATGTATCCCAAACAGCCTCCAGAAAACCATATGATAGGTTCACCTTAGGGTTACCATAAGTCAGGCCATTTCCGCACTAGACTGTTAATAGCACTATGATTCCACTTTCAACATCCTATGGAAGTTTGTGCAAACCCCAGGATTCTATAGGATGTTGAAAGTGGAATCATAGTGCTATTAACAGTCTAGTGCGGAAATGGCCTCAGAAACAACTTAAAGGCACACAACAACAGCAGAAGCAAACAAACAACTAGATCAAAGGGCCTAAATGCCCTAAACGCACCATATCCTGTCAGATCTTGGAAGCTAAGGAGTGTTAACCCTGGTTAATACTTGGATGGGAAATTGTCAATGAATACCAAATGCTGTGGACTATATTTCAGAGGAAGGAACTGGTAAGATCACCTTGTGGCATTCTTTGCCTAAGAAAAGCCTGTGAAATTCATGGGATCACCGTAAGTCAGCAGGTAACTTGAAGGCACATACACACACAAACTAGGTCAGGGATTTTCAGCAAGGGGTCTCCAGAAGAAGGCACACAGCTCTTGGTTCCAGTATACCTCTTTCACCTCCCACACCAAAAGACTACAGGCCTTTCTGCACTACACTTTTATTGTGCTGTTATTCCCCTTTCAACGTCCTGTGGAATCCTGGGGTTTGCAGTTTACTGAGGCCAAAGAGCTTTCTGGCTGAGAATTCCTAATGTCCCTCCCTAAACTGCAAACCCCAGGATGTTGAAAGGGGAATAACAGCACTATAACAGTGTGATGCGGAAAGGCCCTACCTTCCAGTTTAGAGTTGGCAGTCAAAAAGGAACTTCAAACCAAAGGTATCCATCTGGTCTTCCTGAGATTCTTTACCCGATACTAGAGATGGTAGTGGCTCAGACAAGCACCCACTTAAGAAAGGTATCACAAAAGTTTAAATCTGTTATTTCCTGTCTGTAACGAATTATTTGTCAACTGCAGGGCCACATGCCAAGAGAGATGGGACTTGACTGGAAGATATTCAATATTTCAGCAATTTAATCAGGTAACTTAGCAGACCTGGTGATGGTAGATAGTGGCAATCATCCTTTCAGAAATGTCTGCTGACTACAAGGTATTAACTCAGAGAGACTTTTTCTGCTACCACTTTGGTAGACTTGGCCAGATAATCAAAACTGGTTTCATTTTTGACCATATCTATATATTGTCTGCTTGGTAGGGGTATTGTCCAGATATGACCATCAGGCTACAGCGTAACGTCTGCATATGCAAGGAAGGGAGAGCACTAGCCCTGATCCCTCTGTCATTCCTCGGCTTGCACAAAAATGATGTGTCGAAAAGGAGAACCCTTTCTACGCAAGTAGGAACTTGAACCTAAATCTTCAAAGTTCCAGTCCAGCACTTTAACCACCACCCCACAACAAGAAGCAAAGGAAGGGCCATCTTCTTTCATCAGATCTCCCTCCTGACCCATTTTAAGGTGGATTACTTTTCCAAGAGAGAGGGGGGAATTACAAATAAATGTTGCAATTTCATCTCCCCATATAGGCCAATCTGGGCCCCAGAAAGGCAGCTGATCATGCACAGGAAAACATTTAACAGTGAAAAATGTAAAACTAATAATAGAAAAAATAATAGGAAAAAACTTTTTAATAAAAATAGGGAGACCAAAGTGCACATAATGCAGCTAAAATAATGTTCTGAACTGTCAGTGTCTCTATGGACAACAGAAATTTTCAGAAAAAGGCTAATTGCATGATGGTTTTGTCACCATGTAGAATCTCTCACCAGAGGAAAGGAGGAATGATAGGAAGTTATGAATAAAAATATTCACAATTTGGTCCATGAAACCTAATTATAGTTATATATAAATATATAACTCCCTACACACAGAACACTTTGTAACTATGTATGTTCTGGTAGACAAAAATGTGTTAATTTCTTTAGTTTCTTAAAAAGAGTAAAGTTCTTATTTGTGCAAAGCTCCAGATTACTGACTTGAACTTTTTTTTCAGCACAAAAATGACAACTCTGGCTCTGTACAATTTCTATGCATTTTAACGAAACTAGGGTATCTTAAAAACACAGTAAAACAGCTGATAAATCTCTTCTATCAAACTGATGAAGGATTAGAGTTGCCATTTTCCAGCCACTCAAATCCAAGCAGCTAATTTGCATGATTATGCATATTATGAATTTGCACTCTGATTATGCAAATTCAACACATCACTGCATTTTTTGTACTATTGTGTTTCAGCCTTGATAACTACCCTTCTGAGATGACTAATAAAGAAATGTTTATAGTGCTGGACTTGGAAGAAGGAGACACAGGTTCATTTACCATGCAACTTGAGCTATCACTATATTTCAGAAAATCTTCCTTATAAAGTTGTTGTGGGCATTCATAGCAGAACAAGAACTATGTAAAGTGACCTTGTAGATTTCTGGTGTGGTAAATAATGGCAACAATGACCTTTTTTGTCACACACTGGCATTTCTAATACTACTGTATTCTCATCAGACCATTAGATTAGTTTGTTGTTTTGTCATCAGTATTCTTATTTTCTTGTGCAGTGGGAGAACTCTTCCCTCATGAAAAGGAGCTTGGTTATTTTTTTTATCAACATTTAATAAAAATGCATGCTGTTGCTACCTCAAATAAGTCATGAAAAAATGACAGACCCCACAGAACCATATATACTAATCAGTATAGTTCAAGGTTGTCCTCACCTGGTTGCATACTTCATTCTTCACTGCAGTGGCTTCATTCTTTCTGTGCAGTATCTTCAGATCAAAACAAACTTCAGCCAGACTTTCCTTGAAATGTAAAGATCTGCAACATTGATGCAGTAAACTGGATATGTGTATTGAGAGACAATGATCTCAGTTATCAATTCTGTGTAACACTTCAGTTTGCTAAGCACACTCAAAGGCAGGGCAAGCTTGTTTTCTGCAAACAGAATGGCTTATGGGGTCAATTAGGCTGTGGAATTCCAGGAGCTGTAATTCAAAATATAGCTTTTCCAGACTCAGGCCATTCCTGCCCTACGCTGTTATAGTGCTATCATTCCACTTTCAACATCCTATGGAATCCTGGGGCTTGTAGTTTAGGAAGGGGCATCTAGAATTCTCAGCCAGAGACCTCTTTGGCTTCAGTAAACTACAAGCCTGAGAATTCCGCAGGACGTTGAAAGTGGAATAATAGCACTATAACTGTAGTTCAGAAATGGCCCTAGTAGAAGGAAGCTCTTTAGCTTCCTATCTACACCTGAATATCACTCGAAATATTAGGGCTGTAGCACTCACAATCGTTCCTTTACTTTGTGCCATTCCTTCAGATAGGAGTAAATGTTGTTATCTTTCAAGATTTTCCATCTTTAGTCCTGGTTACTTGACAAAATGCTGTCCTTCTAATCCATTCTTTGGATAACCTGCCCATGTTTTCATAGTGATCCCTAAACTAAAAGGATGTGTGCTATTAATTCACTCATAAGACACTTGCTTAAATAAGATAATGTTCATGATTTAAAGTCAGAAAGCGTGAATGAGGACTTCTTTGGAAATCATTTTTAATACCATCAAAATTTAGACCCTAATGCTTTTTTAATTAGTTTTAATCTTTTTAAAGGGTTTCTGAGTACATTTTTTACAAGCCCTTCTCAACTGATATAATTGAGGCACAGTTTGCTCTTATCCAGATAAGCAAAATGCAGTGGAAGTTACACCATCTAAAGATGTCAGAGAACATTATTTTAGAGTAGGTATCAGCATGATCAACAGATACCACATCATCTCAAAGACTTCATAGAGAGAAAACCTAGGGAAGACGAGTTTGATATTTTTCTGTACGAACTCAACATTCCTGCCTGGATTAATGGAAATGTCAGCATGAGCTCATCTAGAAAGGGAAAAGTATTATCAGGAAGTATCAAGATGTTCCAGTTGTTTTTGTTTTTATTTTACCTGTCTATTTCCAGGTTTGCATCTAAATTCTTTCTTGAAATATCCCTGGTTTCTTTCACTCCTACCCCTCATTTTCTTTCGTATTCCTTTCCAAAATGCAGATACCACATCATGTGTCATATCTAGACTCACGTTCTATTCCAGAAATTGATTTTCACCCATTTATGCTGAGCTTTCTTTATTAGTATTCAGGAGTTACGGTCAAAGTGCTAAAGTGCTTTAGCAGTGTTACACTAGTTTAACAGAAGGATCAGGCGCAAAGATTCCTCTGTTCCTTGCTTGATTTCTTGAATCTATGTCCTAGAAACAATCATTATTGTTTACTGGTGGCAGCCATTTTCAAAAGTTCTGGGGTAATACAAACAGACAGTCAAGTAAAGACAGAATGGGTTAATACTGGGTTAATCTAAACTGAAGTGGGAAGTAGGAATAAAAAGCCCTTGGTAATGCCACGAGTTCCCAAGAAATAGTTTGCAATGAAGAAAAATAATGTAGATCTCCAAAACAAAACTGGGATTTTCAGATACTTTTATTCAGTCTGGAGAGGCTCATAGATGCCAAAATTGAATTCCGTAGGTCTAAACCAGAAATTGGAGAGGATTCTTCTGTTCCTTTTTGTCTATCCTTCCCAGTGTTCCCCAGCCAGCTGCTGATAAATGGTAATTATGCTATGGATATGTGTGTGTGTGTGTATTTAGAGAGAGAGAGAGAGAGAGCTGTATTTATATATATTTATATGTATACCTGTGTTTCTGTTATATTCACAATTTTAAAAAGTAGGTAAAGCATCAAACTTCTCACTTCTCAAATTGGATCACTAGAGGTGGCTATGGGCCCCTGCAGTTCCTCGAGCATGTGTCTTGAAGTACCATATCTTTTACCCACATCTTTAAAAAAAATCACACAAAAACAAAGCCTCAGTTTTGCCCCACATCATTTTTCTAGAGGGTCATCAGAAGAAGAGACCTAAGAACAGCCACCAAGTGCCCAAATTTATTGTCTATTGGAAAAACTTTTTATTCATTTCTCTATAAAATGCACAAAGTAATGTACAATAAAGCAAAGACTTAAAGCCACCCATCTGGTAAAAACAAAACATAAAACAAGTAGCAGTTGAGAAGCTATAAAACAGCCATGTAAAAACCAATTCAGCCATCCAGCAATACTGTTTTAAATTGCCTTCCTGATTTTGTTCTTTTTTAAATGTTTTAACCTGCCAACAAATGGAGTGAAAGATTGGAATATGGCATCCTTCACAAGGTAGCAAGTCTAATGGAAATGATAAACACTCTGCTTTCATTTAGTAAAGAACTAATATAGTAAAGTGCTAAAGACTTTGACTTAAAGAAGGAGTTAAAAAAAATCCAGTCGCAAGTTTAGTAGACATGTCTGGATTATACACAAAACATGACATGTTAGGCTGAGTCACCTTTGCATGCTCATCGCAATTCCTGTTTTTGAACTTGGCCACATTTGTTTGAGACAGCTGTGTCTGTGTTCACCCCAAGAAATTCACTGGAAGAAAGAATGAAGTACATATAGAATGAGGATGGCATTACCAGGCCATAGACCTCCACTCCATGATATGGTATAATTGACAAATATCATTTAATTGGCATGAAATTTAAATTATACAATGTTGTGGCTGAAAAGCTATGCCAGCAAAGAGGACTGGCTGAACACATATGAAAGTAGGTCAGATGGGAGCTCAGGCCATGGCCAGGTCATAGTCAAGGAAACGCTGGTGATAATGAGCTTGCAAATGTCCCTCAATGACTTGACCTTTAGAAACAATAGCACCCAAAATTACCTTAACAGAGCAACTGACTGTCTCCACTCCTTCTTCCTGCTGAAGTTCTCCTTTGTTTCTTCACCCTGTCTAGCCATTAAGGATCTATCACTATTCCTATCAGTGTTTTGTCACCTAATGCTGAAGCCATTAGCCCATTCCAGACCCCACTGTTTCCTCTGCCAGAGAGCCATTAACATCTTCCCCCCAGGGCAGAAAGAGGATATTTAAACCATGGCTCTGAGCCAGATAACTTATAGTACTCTGGACATAGGCTGTCACTCTGCTGCTCCAATTCATTTTTGTACTACCCTCCGACGCTTAGTCTGAGCCACATCACTTCATCTCTTCTCTGCAGGATAAGTAACTATCACCCACTTTGCCCTAATTTCTCATGATCAATGTTTTTACTTCCTTTCCTTCAGTTAGCTTTGTGTGCTTATGAGACTGCTTGGATCTTGTGTGTGCATGATTGTTAATTCCTTCAATAAAACAAAACATTCTTTGAATCTCAAACTGGTGTCCCTGCATTAGTACCAGTATACATAGGTGTAAAAGATCCTGTAAGGTTACCCCCTTTTGGAGGCCTCCCCTTTGAGATAATATTCCCCACCATTTGATGGAGACACTGGCATTGTGGTGGACCTCTGAGTTATCCACCTTTTGAAGTAACAGTAAGTAAACTCTGGATGACTAGGGATAAAGCCTATGGGGAAGTGTGATTTGCCACATAAGCATAATTCCCCCGTCGGACACTTTTAGACCATAAATGTAAAAAAAAAAGGGCAGAAAGTATCTAACCAACCCTTCCATAGAACCATAGAATCATTGAGTTGGAAGAGACCACAGGGGCCATCAAGTTCAACCCCTGCTATGCAGGAACACGCATCAAAGCCCTCTTACCAGATGGCCACCCAACCTCTGTTAAAAACCTCCAAAGAAGGAGACTCCATCACATTCCAAGGCAGCATATTCTAATGCTGGACAGCTCTGACTGTCAGGAAATTCTTCCTGAGGTTAAGGTGGAATCTTCTTTCCTGCAGCTTGAATCCATTGCTCCTTGTCTGAGGCCCTTTCTGTGCCTTACCTTTTTCCGGCACTGGGGTGCAGGGATCATGTGAGCAGCCTCCAGCGAGAGGCACTCGTGTCCCAGCTGCTTCAGCTTCGCACGAGCTGCCTGCTTGTGTGAAAGCCCCACGTCTTCTTTCCGCACTGCAGCCTGGGAGTTTCCCAGGCTGTGCTGGGGCAGAAAGCATGACCGGAGTAGCTCCGGAGGCTCCACATGCCAGGTAAGTGCACTTGGGGCCCAGGAGCAATGCGAGATCATGCATTCATTTTCGGCTTCCAGACGAAAATGAAAAGGTGTGCAATCGGCGCCTGCCAGCCCCTGAAGTGTCATGCAATTGTGAGTGCATCATGCAGATCACTCTTCACAAGCACATGATGCTCCAGGCGCTCTTTCGCATGGCAAATACCATGCAGAAAGAGCCCTAGTCTCTGGAGCAGTGGAAAACAAGCCCACTCCCTCCTCAACATGACATCCCTTCAAATACTTAAATATGGCTCTCATGTCCTCTCTTAACCTTCTCTTCTGCAGACTAAACATACCCAGTTGCCTAAGCTGTTCCTCATAGGGCATGGCTTCCAGACCCTTCACCATTTTGGTCGCCCTCCTCTGGACACACTCCAGCTTGTCAATATCCTTCTTGAATCGAGGTGCCCAGAACTGGACACAGTATTCCAGATGAGATCTAAACAAAGCAGAATAGAGTGGTACCATTACCTCCCTCAATCTAGACACCATACTCCTATTGATGCAACCAAGAATTGCGTTGGCTTTCTTGACTGCTGCATCACACTGTTGACTCATGTTCAGCTTGTAGTCTACCAAGACTCCTATATCCTTTTCACATGTACTGTTATCCAGCTACATGTCTCCCATCCTATATCTGTGAATTCCATTTTTTCTGCCTAAGTGTAGGACCTTATATTTCTCTCTGTTGAAATTCATTTTGTTAGCTTTGGCCCAGCTCTCCAATCTGTCAAGGTCATTTTGAAATTTGATCCTGTCCTCTGGCATATTAGCAAACCGTCCCAATTTGGTGTCATCTGCAAATTTTATCAGCAAGCCCTCTATTCTTTCATCCAAGTCATTGATGAAGATGTTCAATATCACTGGGCCCAGGAGAGAACCCTGTGGCACCCCACTAGTCACTTTTTCCAAGATAAAAAGCAGCCGTTGGTGAGCACCCTTTGGGTTCGGTCAGTTAACCAATTACAAATCCAGTTTCTAGAAAACACCTAAAAGAGGTGGGGAGGACTGTGTTTAAAAGACAAGTAATGCCCACTGGGGCTTCCAGGGAGGTAATTTCCCTTCCTGGGGTGAAAAAAACATTTAAAGACGTGTGTAGGGGGTGTCAGCATGTTGGAGGGGGTTCTTGAGGAAAGTGGGAGGCCACATTGGGAGTTCCTTGGGAGGCCTGTTACTGTATAGCAGGGGGTTGGACTCAGTGGCCCCTGGGGTCTCTTCCAACTCTATGATTCTATTGCTATTGCCTTGCATGGCTCATGGAATAGCCTGTCCTGTTTCTATCCCATGACAGGAAGCCATTCTCCAATATGTATTTTAATTTGAGCAATGCAGTTTTTGATGAAGCAACACATTGCTAGGGCCAGAACCCAATAGATAACTAGTGTGGACATTAGAGAGAGAAAGAAAGAGAGATGGACTGTGCCTAAATTCTGCACCTCTGAATTAAGCTTTTAAATTTTCCTCGGGAGCAAGCACCATGTCAAATTTGATAAAGTCAGGTAACAGGGAAGTTATCAGTACATGGATGGCATTTTCAAGGATATGATCAGACAACAAGGTAGAATTGGATAACCAGCTAAAACTAATATTTTGGGCATGACTGTCTGTTGGAACCTAGAAGCAAAATGTGGTCTCAAGGTTCAAGCCTGTTCTCTTAGGAAAAAAGCAATTCTTTTGCTAGCTGATAACCTTATTGTCCCCAGGTTACCCAATCTCAAGTTATATCTGTTGCTTAAGAAGGAAATCTGTCAAAGTATATAGAAAAGTGACTAAATATCTCAGTCTAAAATAAGGTTTGTATAAATCATACATTCAGGACATTACCTAATGATGCAGAACACCTTTCAAGATAGGAATTGTGTATGTTATCATTTGAGTATCACAACAAGTGATGCATAAGCATTGCAAATAAAAAAAAATCACAAAAATGACTTTGCTTAGCAGCTACTGGTTGAATTTATTATTAACTAGGATATGCAAATATTTGAGAAGTTATTCCAGGACTGTGTTATGAGTGAGAAAGAACAAAATAGCACACACATGCTGTGAGACTGTCTCAGTTCCATGCTTTCAGAGATATATCTACATAATTCCTCCTCTCACCTTCAAAGTTGTTCATGTCAGCAAATAGCAGACCTCTTACTACATTATTGACACCTAGGGACTAACTTGCTCTTGCTTCTGGTTATGGGTACTTTGATTTCAGCTCCCTCTTGTGAGTTAGAGGAGACAAATTTAAATGATTTGCTGTGTAATCTGAGAGTCACTCCTTCTAAATTGGCCCTCACAAACCATCTGCTCCCCTGCAAAACACTTTGAGGGATACAAAAGTTTATAAGCCAAAAAATATGAAATGTTTTTTGCCTCGTATTTCCATAAGGTGTTATGAGCAGAGCCAGTATGGCATAATGGTTTGAGTGTTGGACTACAATTCTGGAGACCAGGGTTTGGATCCTCACTCAGCCATGGAAACCCACTTTACCCACCTTGGGCAAATCACACTCTTTCAGCCTCAAAGGAAGGCAAAAGCAACCTCCCTCTTAGCAAATGTTACTGAGAAAATGCCTTGGTGGGCTTGCCTTAGGGTCACCATAAGTTAGAAACAACTTGAAGGCACACAACAACAAATCTGAGAAACTTCTTGATGCATCTATGACCCTTTTCGCACCTTACCTTTTGGCGGTGCTGGGGTGTGGGGCTCATGCGAGCAGCCTCTGGAGGAAGGCTCTCACTTCCCTGCTCCTTCAGCTGCGCACGAGCTTCCTGCTCGCGTGACAGCCCCGCCTCTTCCTTTCGCAGTGCAGCCTGGGACCTCCCAGGCTGCACTGAGACAGGAAGTGCAACCAGCCTGGCTCCCAAGGTGCCGCACGCAAGGTAAGTGCACACGGGGCCCTGGAGCGATGCTCAACCATGCAGCATATTCGACTTCAAGCCGAAAATGAAAAAATGCATTTGCGGTCCGCGTCAGGCCCTTGAACATCATGCAAATGTGAGTGCATCGTGTGGACCGCTCCTCACATTTGTGCAACGCTCAAGGGGCCCTTTTGCATTGGAAATGCCGTGCGAAAAGGGCCTATAAGACTGTACTGTGTTTTGTGCTGGCTTAAACCCCACACCCTAGGAGCCCTTTCAGACCACACACTTATAACACTATCATTTCTTTTCAACTGCCATGTCATCATCCTATTTTATCCTGAGATTTGCAGTTTGGGGGGTACTAGAGAGCCGTGTGGTTTAGTGGTTTGAGTGTCAGACAACAACCCTGGAGACCAGGCTTCAATTCCCTGCTCACCCATGGAAATCCACTGGGTAACCTTAGGCTCATCACACACTCTTAGTCACAGAAAAACCTGTGATAGGTTTGCCTTAGCATCGTCATAAGTTAGAAGTGACTTGCAGGCACACCACCACAACAGCAACATCAACAATTTCAAATTCTCTGCTAGAGAGCCCGAGTGCCTCATCTAACTAGAAATCCAAGCATTTGATAGATGCAGTCAGGGCAGTTAAAGTGGAATCATAGCCCCATAATTTAGTAGAATGAAAGAGATGAAAGGGTTTATTTTATAGATTTATTTTTTTAAAAAAAAAAAAGCTTGTGCAGGGTGATTTTTGGGGTATGTTCTCACCCAAACAAAGCTTCAAATGTACTGTAGTACTTTCCACTCAGTTAACTCAGTGCAGAGAAGGAAAGGCTGAGGGAATCTTGCTCTTCCCAGTGTGCTCAGGCAAAAACAAATTCTTCTAGCTTGTATGTTCTATCTCACTAACTTTTGCCACCATGACCACACTCTGCAGTTCCTTGGTTGCACGTGTCCTAGATTTATAAAATTTGTGAAATGTTGGATGGGCATACCCTTTATGAACTGACAGGTGCCTACCTTGCCAAAAAGATCAGTGTGGATTCCGCAACAAAACTGCACTGCAGGGGAGTAAAATGTTCAATTCTAATGCATTAAGATTCAAGTCATTTGACAATCTTTCGCTTTCCCCAAAAACCCTGGACACTACAGTTTTAAGAACGGACCTGGGAATTTCTAACTGTCTGCTCAGCTCCTGCCGCAAACTGTGTTGACCAGGACAGCATGGCTGTGAAATTAACAAAAAAGTTAAATAGTTCAGGGGTAGATAAAGGGCAGCCAGCCAGATCTTTCTGGACTGCAAAATCAATCATTTTGCCATTGCCTATGGGCTGATGGGAATTACAGTCCAACCACATCAGAGGTAGCATATATTCCCATTCCCTGAGTAGACATACTATTATGTAGATATTTTTTTTTTAAAGTCTGTGTACGAAAAGAAAATTGTTTACATCGCTCAGGTACTTCCCTCAAAGTTTGCTGGCTTGCCCTTGGCTTGACTAGGACCTCTTTAACAACTGCATAGTGGAAAGAGCATTGCCTCTTTTATCCTGCTGTCATAGCAAGACAAAGCCACACCTGTTTTATTTCTGGAAAAATAAACACTTCGTGTAGCATTTATAAAGCACAGGAGAAGCTGCTGAAAACCACTAGCTGGCAGTCCTAACCTCAGACCATTTTGTCATGTTTCTTACAAACAATGTTTCGTCAACTAAACAGTGGCAAATACATCCTGTGGTGTTTTGGGGTGCTTGCAGATGATGGTTGTATTACATAATTGCCCTGCGTCATTCACAAAATTTTATGAGGTGGAATTCAGAAAGCAATTTATACCACTCACTGCTGTGCCTTTCCATTGCTGCCGCCTTCTTCTTCTTCTCCTGCTGCTGTCAAATCTGTTAATGCGGAAAAGGTGAAACAGTCGCACACTCACCTTTTCATTTGTCACATTAGAAGTCTGGCTATCTTTATTCACTGTCGGTACAGATAATATTTGGTCTTTCAATGCACTGACAGCATTCTTAAATTGATTTTAAGATATGCTGCCATGAAATCCCATGATACAGGGTGGGATAGACATGTTTTAATAAATACATTTTAATAAATTAGTCAGTTAATTGTTGCAGTATGAAAGTAATCCTCTCTACAAACACATGCACACACCACTACACCACTAACACGAACTGAAGAGAAAGCAATATAAACATTTTCCTTAATATAATCTAATTCAATATTGATTTGTGTCCAAATTTGTGCACGAATAAATTAACTGCTCTTTTTTCCCCCTCACTCGCATGTTTTTCTCTGATTTGAAGCTCTGTCTATCTTCAGATACACTGGCAATGGTGGTTACTATGGAGCTGCAGGAAGGACCAATAAAGTCTAAATATTTTCCCAAGCAACATAATATGATGAAAAATAAGGGGGAACAGAAAGTAGATCTAAATCCACTAAACAATTTGTAGTGGAAGAATTTGTAGTAAAGTGACCTGGATTGTAGTGGAAGGACAAGGCTGCCTGACCTTCAGTTGATTAACAAAAGCAGCAACAAGTGACTCCTCTCCTGCTCTAAATTATACTACTAATCTCAAGGAAAGCTTGGGGGATAACCACCGATGATCTAGTGTGTCCTCTTTCCTTGTACCCAAAGGTATATGGTAACAAAAGCCATCCATGTTATTTTTGGTATGGTTTTGGTATTTTTGGTATGGTATGATTTTTGCAAAAAAAATCCACCCTCCCCTCCCCCCTCCCCCCATTGCTGGCAGTATAGAATAAGAATAATTGAAATAATGATCAATCTGTTCGCCTTTCAGGATGCTCCCCCAATGTGATTCTAAGGTAGCTGTTCCCAACAGTTGCAAAGAGCAAGTCCTGAAGATTGCACAAAAGTAGAATGAAAGCACTTGATTTAAATTCCCATTTTGTAATTCATGTCAAGGAGATTTACTTGCCTTAAATTCAAATACTTTGCTCATTGAGGGGGATCCAGGGACAGAAGTTGACTCCTGGATTCACAAACTTTGCCAAACCTAAACTAAGGTCATTGATTTCTATGAGCATAAGCCCATCTCACTCTGTGTTAAATTGTGGCCAATCAAACATCTAGCTTTGATCTGCCCGCAGATACATAACATAAGCTCCCATAAACAGATCAAAGCCAGATGTCCTGCCTAATCTTTCGAATACCTGTATTCTCGGTTTATTTTTAAAAGTCCAGTTTTTATCCTTTTAATCACAAGGTTAACCACAAGGTCCTGCCTAATCTTTCAAATACCTGTATTCTCGGTTTATTTTTAAAAGTCCAGTTTTTATCCTCTTAACCACAAGTTTTTTTTCTTTCATATAAACCTGTGGTTCCCAACTTGTGTCATACATACCCCAGGGGTATGCACCAGGACAATTAGGGGTACGTGGGGAAAAAATGCCCCTCCCTGCCAGGCCGGCTGGGAAAAGTTCTGGGAAGGCTTGAGAGTGGCAGTTGCTTTGCCTGAGGGGTACCAGAGTGGGAAGGTGGTGGTGTTAGCTCTGAGGGGACAAAGCTCTAAGTGCAAGTGGTGCCCAAATCTAAGGACAGGCCAAGTTAGGGGGAGCTGAGTGGAGAGCGGTGTGGGCTAGTTGGCTTCTTGCAACAGGTTCCCAGGGATCCAAGGCTCCACCCCCCAGACCCCAGCCATTGGTCTATTCCTTAGTCCTGGAGGGGGGAAACCAGTGCAACCACCTCAATGCAGTTCACGGCCAAGATGATGCTGGTGTGAGAGAGAGAGAGAGGAAGAAAGAGACAGAAAAGTGGGAGAGAATCAGTGCTGGTCATGATGATGGTAGTCATCTCTGGAGGGACGAAATCATCAGAGGGGAAAACAAGACCAAGTGTTTGATCCAAGTCTGTTTGTTGTTGTCTTTGGATAGCTATGTTTTCTTTAGATGTAGCATGGATGGGGCTGGTTGACGACACACTTTCCTCCCAATCCAACTTCCTTGAGAGGAAGCATTTGGAAGCAGAAAGTTGGGGAGAGGGGCTTGTGTTACCAGGCCATACACCCCCATATTTTGATATGGTTTAATTGGCAAAATATACTAATTCGCAGATGCGTTGGCATAAAATATAAATTATACTTATGGCTGGCAAGGCTATGTGGAAGAAAGAGACACTGGCTGGAAGTAGGTCAGAAGTGACCTCAGCATGGCCAGGTCAAAAGTTCTCTGAAATTAGCCAAGAAAGCCTGACTTAATGGCTCTGAGCTAATCCTATCAACTGCCAACATCAGAAAACAGTAAGGTGCCCAGGACCCCTACTGTGTGCATATCCTACTGCAGATAGCCCAGAAATCTCCTCTCAACCAATAACTTTTCCGCACTACACTCTAATAGCGCGATTATTCCACTTTCAACATCCTATGGGATCCTGGGGTTTGCAGTTTTGGGAGGGGCCACCTGGCCCCTCCCGAAACTGCAAACCCCAGGATTCCATAGGATGTTGAAAGTGGAATAATCGTGCTATAAGAGTGTAGTGCGGAAATGGCCCAAGACATTGAAACCAATCAGTCCATTCCAGACCCGTTGTCCACAACAGGTTCCCTTCGTCTTGCATCTGGAACCTTCACTGCCACGGGCTATTTTCAGGGTACAAATACCCCTGATTTCAGGATGCCCAGGGCAGTCTCTTGAAGGTCTACCGTCACTCTGTCCATCTGGCTCCTGAATGATAATTGTCCTTAGGTCATACCTAAGCCAAAACACATTTCTGCTCTTCACTGCTCTTCTGGACTGGTAATTATACATCCTCCCGAACCCCTCAGCCTCTCTATGATTTTCCTCTCTTTCTCTTTCAGTTAGGTCTTGTGTGAATGCTTGATTGTGTGTATTGTGTATATATGCATGAGTGAATTCCCCCCAATAAAAGCACATTTTTAGCTTACCTTTTAATCATTGTCTGGTTTTTGTTTGGCTTGACCCTGTAAAGTTGGGTAAAAGATCCTGCTGCGTTACCCTACCTCTCGTTTTGCTGTAACCAGCGCTCTGCTAATTTCCCCAATCTTAGCATTTCTGGAGCAAATCAAGGTATCCCCCAAGGGATCCCCAGAAGTCAGGGTAACACTTGGGGTGGAAATATTAAGCTACAGGTGCTTGCATTTTTCATCCTTCACTGGCCTCAGTCAATTCTCTTATCCAAGGCAGGGAGGAGGAGAGAGCATAGCCAGTCAGTCTCCCTTGAGGGATCTCAGATGGAGCAGGTCAGGATAATGAGACACAGGAGGTTCAGTAACTGGAAACTGCTTGTTTTTCACAACAGAATGCATCAAGAAACTGGAGAGGTGAACTGTTAGCAAAAGGCACCTCAGTCAGTTGTGTGAGGACTGCTCAATCAGTGAGTTCTTCTGGGCCTTCTCTCCTTCTCTTGCCTTTGTCATTGGCCCTTTCCACGTTACACGGTTACAGTGCTCTGATTCCACTTTCAACATCCTATGGAATCCTGAGGTTGGCTGCTTAGGGAGGGGCATTTAGAATTCTCAGCCAGAGAGCTCTTTGGCCTCAGTAAACTACAAACCCCAGAATTCCACAGGATGTTGATAGTGGAATAATAGCACTATAACAGTGTATTGCGGAAATGGCCATTATCATTAAAGTTTTAAATCAGTTTTTCCATTTCTGTATTATTGGATATGGATCAGTAGTTGAAAACCAGCACAGTTAAAAAAAAAAAAGTGAAACATAATGTGGATAGTGACCAATCACCAAGAATTTCTAAGGCACATCTAACACTTTAGTGCAAAACAGTACTGATAATTGCAATGCAGTTTTTAAATATAATCTGTGAGGTGTTTACTTGAATTCATTCTATCTTTTGAGTTTTGAATATAAACATGTATGCACTGTCTTTTCCCCTTAGTCTATTGCTTTTTAATCCCATTATTGTGTTATTAATTTACAGTTGTATACATGTGAAATAAGAGCAACTGTATTAATTAATTAAAGCATGTTGCTAATATTAGGGGTACAATTTATGGAAATAGGCTGCCAAGGGGTACATAAGTGAAAAAAGTTTGGGAACCACTGTTACAAACAAACAAAAACTGTTAATGACTTTTCACTCAATTAGCACAGCTAGGAGTGGCCTACCTCCCTGTTCTGGCAGAAGGGAGAGGATGGAGTCTTGCCACTCTCAGCAAAAGATCTCACGCTCACTAGTCAGATTTAGCCAGTGTGAGTACAGTGGGGAACAGGGGAGCTGGTGAAGGCATCCCTTTTGAATTAGAGGAATCTCAGAACTGTAACCAGTTTCTTCCTCAGTCTGGGTCTCAGACAGAGACACACAGATTCCGCTTCCCAACATTAATGGCTTTCGGGTCCCCTCCCACATTTTCCTAAAATAGGATCAATATTGCAGAAAGCATTCTTAATATTTATTCAGTTCTGCTTATCTATTTGCTTTTGTTTCCTTTTAGAGCCTTTTCCTGCAGAGCAGAGCAGCCTTCCATTTACTTTAACATTGCAACCATACTCATATCTACTGACAATGAAAAGGTTAAATTGTAGAAATTGTTGCTTAAGTAGAAAAATAGAGAAAAATAAGGTGAGCAGATGCATCCTTTATCTTATCAGAAGGCTTAGGTATGCACTTAGCTATGCAGGGTGTAACTGTGATTTAGGCACCTAACTTTGAGCACTAGATATCCCTTTGTGATATCAAATAATTTGACCTTTCTGTGGCACCTTGGCTTATGTTTGCCAGGATCCTGAGAAAAACAGTCACAAGGAAGCAGCTGTTAATGATGGGAATTACAACTTCCTCTCTTAAGCGGGCATTTCAAAAAGCCTTGACTTGAATTGTTATCTGGGATCTGAATGCTGTTCCTTTCGTCTCACAAGATACCTGATTCGCACCCATAAATAACAGATTGACATTTGGGCTGCTTGATGTTTTGTTCCACTTCTAAACCTTTTGGTGCATTTCAAAAGTTAACTTTGATCTCAAAGTTTATGACATAAGCCACAGGTATAAATACCCCTGATTGTGACAATTGAGTGTGCCTCTCTCCATTTTCATCCCGTCTCGCTGCTAGTTTGCACAGCAAGCTCCAAGGAAATTCCATTTTCTCTCCATCTCCTCAGAACTTGCTTATTCCTGACTTCATTTCTATTTCCTATTTCTTATTTAGTTAGTGTGTGACTGTTGTCTTAATTGTTTTTACTGTTCAATAAAACATTATTTGGTTTATTCTGAATTGTTTTTGTTCACTGATCTGGCTCCGTAGACACAGAGCTTAAAAGGTCCTAATAAGTTGCCCTCCCTCTCGTAGCTAAACAGTGCTCTAAGCTAATTTTCCCCACAATTTGACAGCTTTTGGGAATCCTCTTAAGGGAGCCCCAACAAGGAGGGTAACAGAGGGAACCTGGGGAGTTTTGAGGTTGGTGTAACCCAGCGAGAGTACTCCCTTGGTACCGAAATACATCATTTTGAGATTGTAAAGGGGGCCTCTGTAACCTGTAAACTTTTCATATATGGTCATATGGTAATCATTCCCTGTACCTGGCTTTTGAAAATGTATAAATGTATGCTGATATCTGAATCGGGGCTCTCAGTCTTTTGTAAATTTATTCCACTGAGATCCCTGCGCAGTGAAAATAAACTTTTGCTTTCTAATCTGATGGTCTCAGTCCCTCAATGAGCTACTTCAACAGGTAAGCCCCAATGAAGTTGCACAGGATTGGAACCCAAATGGATCATTCTAAAAGGCCATTGGAATGTATGAGAACAAACTATAAAACCCAGATTTCCATAGGATGTCGCCATGGAAGTTCAAACTGCAATCATAGTACAATAATGGTGTATTGTGTAAAGGCCTTGGATCCCAGCAAGGACACTCTTTAAAAGTAACTGGCTATAGTGGGACATGTGATTCTCCTGAATCACTGCTAAAGATTCTTCATCAGGCTTGTTCCTTTGTCAGTCACCTCTTAGCCTTATTTTTTGCCTCACTTCAACTGCCTCTTTCTTTGCTTAGGCTTTTATCATCCATGTACCACCCAACTAGAACTAGAACAGGGATGGGAATCATGTGTTCTTCAAGATGTTGTTGCACTGTAACTCCCACCATTCTTCACCCTTGGCTATGCTCGGTAAAACTTGCAATCCAGGAACATCTAGAGGGCACCCACAATTCTCACCCTGATCTAGAAGAACATATAAACAGACATGTGTTGGAGCCACAGAAAAACATTGACTCATCTTTTGTCCCATCACAGATTGAATTCTGTGTTCCTGATGAAACAAATTAATTATATTGAAGTCTAAAGTATAATACCATGTTGGGTTGGTCTTTGGAAGACTGAGTCGCTGCATAACATTTCTCTGGGTCGGAACAGAAATGCATACTGACAAGTGCTCATATATCTAAATTTGCAGTAGCTAATGCAAGGCTGGATATTATGAATGAAGCTTGTTGGATTACCATTGTACTTTAAGAAATGGAATAACTCAGCTTCTCTGCTGTCCTTTGTCATTCAGCAGCCCCCATATGTTTGCTCCCAAAATGGTGTGAAGCTTTCCCATTTATTTTTGTACACCCCTAATTACTTTTTAATTGCAGCAGCTGTTTTTGATGTGCACTAGGCATATTCAATCAATCTCTCTAATCTACATTTCCTTTTCCTTATGCTCCCCCATTCCTACCTCACCTCATCATCATTCTATTGTGTTGGAAACCAGAACTGTTGGCTGACACTTCACTGTAACCTCCAAAATGCCCAGATGAGCCAACATGTAGGAAACTAAACTGTGGGGGAAAGCAGAAGAGATAAAGCAGTCTAAACAAGCATATGTACTCTGTTTAAACAGTCCTCTGGCAGTTTTTTAAAAAAGTAGGCAACTTTTGGGGGATGGAAAATAAATTCATTGGTTTCACATTTTCTTATGAAAACATCCATTTTACACATCTCAAACTGGCAATAGGATAAATCACCTCTTGCTTCAGTAATCTAGTTTACAAGGTGAGCAATTCATTTCAGTGACAAAGAATATGCACAGAAGAATGTTTGTATTTGTAACGTAGGAAGGAGAATGCCTATATTTGTAGAAAGGTAAACAAATGTGTCTCTGATTAAAAATGGACAAAAATTTTCATTCAGAAAAGAAAAAATAATTTTACAAATGCAACAAAATGTAAATGGCAGATTTTCATACTCTTGCAAGTCTCCCTGTACCAATGATTGCAACACATTTCCATGTACTATATGAATTCTTGAGAATTTACATTCAAACAAATGTGCGTAAGTAAGACTAGCATGCAGGGTCATCTAGTAGAACTAGAAGATAGAAGATTCACAATAGATTAAAAAGAGCACTTCTTTATACTGCACATCTTCAGACTATGGAATTCATTATCATAAGATGGAGTGATGGTCACCAACATGGAACATTTTAAAAGAGGATTGTTGTTGTTTTATATTCATTTATATCCCACCTTTTTCCCCATATTGGGACTAATGGTGGTTTACAGAATACTAAAACCAGATAGAAAAAAATACAAAAACATCAGTATAATAGATCAAAATTATTTGACAAAGCAATCAAACTGTCTATAGCATTAAAACCATTGAAACTCCATTAAAGGACAGAATACAGTAAATAAATAACAAAACCACAATTAAAAACCCATCTCAGTCAATTCCTGAAAGCTGACTGGAATAGGAAAGTTTTCACATGCTAATGGAAGGAGAGCAAGGAGAGACCCAACGTAACCTTCATAGGGTGGGAGCCTGGGAGCAGCCACCAAGAAGAACCTCTCTCTTCCCAAGCATGCCTGGGAACCAATGAGGCTGAGAGAAATGCCTCCCTCAAAGATCTCAGAGCTTCCAAGTTTATATAGGAAGACCTTTCAGATACCCTGGATCTGAGCCAGCACTTGGAGTTGTGTCTGGGAATGGACTGGTGGCCAGTGGAGCTGATAAATCAAGGTGTTTTGTGTGCCCTGTACCCTTAGCCTCAATTAACAATCTGGTTTCAGCCCTCTGGACCATCTGAAGTTTTTCAGCAGTTTTTCAAAGGCAGCCCCACATAGAACACGTTAAAAGTAATCCAAACAGGATGTAACCAAGGTATGCATTCTGTGGCAAGACCAGGCATCTCCAGGAACAGGCACAGCTGATGCAGTAGCTGTAACTTTACAAATGTACTCCTGGTCACAACAAAAAGCTGGACTCCCAATCTTAGGGCTGAATCCAGGTACGATCAAGCTGCAAGCCTATGTCTTCAGGGGGAGTTTAACCTAGTCCAGCACAGATTGAAACCTTATTCCCTGATCTGCCTTTCTACTGAGCACCTCTGCCTTGTCTGGACTAAGGCCCTTTCTGTGATAACTGAAGCCCCTGTCAGAGCTGCTGCTGATGAACAGCAGCTGTTGGTCCCTGTTGCTCTGGCTGGAGATGAGTCCTGCAGCTCAAGAGCTCCCCCTGCTGCCATGAACCAAGCAGGCACGGACATTCCTCTGCCTGCTCCTTTAGAGCAACAGGGATCCAATTCTGTGCCTGCTCCTTTGGAGCAACAGGGATCTGATTCTGAAGAGGCTCTCGAGCCTGGTTCAAGAAGCCCCCAATCAAGGCAGAGACTCAAGAGGGCTGTGCAAAGGGAGGCTTCCTTGGCTAAGTTTAAGAAGCGGTGACCGGACACACCTGTGCCTGGGGCTATATAACTGCCTGCCTGGGAGCTTCCCTTTGCTTGTGGCAAACTTCTTACAAGTCTTCCTCTTGCCTGTACCTTGATCCCAGCACCCGGTTCCTGATACCTTGAATTGATCTCTGGACCCTTGGCTTTGGAACTCTGACTACAGCTTCACTTGGCGCTCTGGTAAATTAACTTCCTTGAGTAAGTGCTTGCTTGTCTCCTCCCGGCTGGACTTTGCTGGCTCTCCCACTCTCTTCTCTGGGCTGGCTCACCGCCCAGGTCTCTGACCTTGACACTTTCTGTAACTTACCTGCATCCAGCACAGTTATGCAGGGATCATGTGAGCAGCCTCTTCTGTGAGGCTCTCACGTCCCCACTGCTTCTGCTCTGCCTCTTTCTTCCACGGTGCAGCCAGGTATTTTCCCAGGCTCCGTCTCTTCCTTCCGCAGCACAGCCGGGTATTTTCCCAGGCTGTTCTGGGGGAGGAAGCATGAGGGCCATGGCTCCGGAGGCTCTGCGTGTACAGTAAATGCGTGTGGGGCCCTGGAGCAATGTGTGGTCACGTAACATTTTTGGCTAAAAGCTGAAAATGATATAGGGTGCGATCAGCGCCTGCTGGCCCTGACAGCATCGCGCAATTGCAAGGACATCATCTGAAATGTTCCTCGCAATCGCATGACACTCTGGAGGCCCTTTCACATGAGAAATGCCATGCGAAAAGGGCCTAAGCTTGTTTGTTCACCGTCCTCTAGTCCATTACAGATTACAGGCTCCAGTTTAGCACAGAACTGGACAACTTCTTCCAGTCAATTTCATCCTTATATTTAAAAGCACAAGGGACAACTCCACAGGCCAATGGCCAACAGGTCAAACAGCAATCCCTCAGCAACATCGTCTGAGTGCAGCCTTCCAGGAAGAACTGGAACCATTGTAAAACAGTGCCATAACATCCCATCTCAGCAAGACAACTCAGAAGGATATCATGGTTGATGGTTCTGAAAGCTGCCAAGAAGTCTAGCACAGCCAACACTGACATGGCCCTCCTGTCTAATTCCTGGTGTAGGTCATCCACTAAGGCAACCAAACCTGTCTCTGTCCTACAACCAGGCCTAAAATCAGGCTGAAAAGTATCTAAATAGTCCCTATCGTTCAGGACTCCTGAAGCTAAGATGTTCCACACATTCCAACATCTTGCCCCAAAATGGAATGCTGTAGACTGGTCAATAGTTATCCAGTATACTAAAATCAGGTAAGGTGTTTTTCCCCCTTTTCAAACTGAGGTCTTGCAACAATCTCCTTGTGACCTGTTGGAACCTTGCCTTGATGTAAAGAGGCACTAAGCACTTTCACTACACTGGTCCCTTTCTGTCTTGTTTAATGAGCTGGGAAGGATAAGGGTCTTGCACAGATGGGGTAGCTCTTAGCTCTTCAAGCATCCTGTCTATATCTTGAGACTGCACAAATCAAAGGCCATTTCCACACTACACTGTTATAGTGCTATAATTCCACTTTCAACATCCTGTGGAATACTGGGGTTTGTAGTTTGCTGAGGCCAAAGAGCTTTCTGTCTTAAATTCTCAATACCCCTCTCCAAACTGCAAACCCCAGGATTCCATAGGATGTTGAAAGTGGAATAATAGCACTATAACCATGTAGTGAGGAAATGCCCAAAGGCTATCCATTATCAATGGACAATCAGAGTCCAGACTTACATCCACCAGATCTGTATTGGAACAAATCCAAGAGATTTAATTGTCAAAGTACTGAGTAAACCTCTAACTGCATTTCAGTGCACACACAGCGACATAACATCACTTCCGGATGCCGTTCTGGCTGTTTTTCAGCTAATATTTGTTTGTTTGTTTGTTTATTGTTTATATTGACTTACTTACTTACTTACTTACTTACTTATTTATTTATTTATTTGAGGAAGGTTTGGAGTGGCTCTAGGGGGGCAAGGGAAGCTAACCACTACATTTGCAGGTGGTTTGGGCAGCTTTTGTCCAGTTTACAGCCAAAGCTGCTCAAAAAACCCCTGAAAAAATTAACATTAAAAATTAAAATAGGGTATGTCAGCTTTGGGGGACTTAATGAGCCACACTTTGGGGTCCCAAGAGCAACATGCAGACCATGGACTGCATTTATACCTCATAGTACCTGTGCCAGAAGAACACAAGCAGGAAGGTACTCATTCACTGATTACCTTCTCACAGGCATTTGAGAATCCTTTGGAGACAGCCTGCTGCACTGCTTGGATCCAATACGGCTCTTGTCTTCCTGGAGGAACAAAATGTCCATCATTGTGATGGATATAATGATTTGCATATTACATATATGTGAATCACTCCATCATTATGGAATGTGGGTCAATCCATTATTTTGATGGATTGCAAAGTAGGCTAGAGAAAACTAGCCCATTCTCATGTGAATCCATTTTTTGCTGTTACACTTAACAGACACCAGTAGATCTGTTCTTCATGAAAGAAAACAATTGCTGTTATGCTAATGTTAATTCTCTAGTGGGCCAATGCACATGGAAACATAAGCAGGAACATGCAGAAAGCTTACATGTGTGGCCCGTGTCTTATATATATAAATAGTGTCAAAGCCACTAAGTAAGTACAGTTGCTTCATTTGCCAAATAACTGTCCTGAGTCATCCTTTGCATCTGTTTTGTCATCTAGCTCAGTTTATAGGTGTTATTTCACGTTGATATGCAAGGCATAGGGTATCTTTCAAGCTTTATCAGTCTGAAATTACTCTAATTTTAAAACTCATTCAGAATGTTCCCCTGAACAATACTCATATCATACTCAAGAATCCAATAAATGTGCTTTTAATCAAAGCTTAGGAAAATTACTTTTAAAAAAATAAAAAACTACCCCACAATCCTCCAGCAAACATAGTCATAAATCAGAAATCCAAAAAAGGAGTTCTAAAGTTAAGAAAAAAGAAAAGAAAACCTTTCCCAAGGCTCTGAACTTTACCTGTCATATCTTAAAAGGCAGATTTATTGTGAAGTGACTTAGCTGCTTAGAGATCTGATTTCTATTGTACATTTTCATACAAAGGTGAAGAAAAACTGGATAGATCATATCATAAAATATTCTTCTATACACATTGTTCATTAAGCTTTTAATTAAATGAATCTTAGTAGTTATACCCTTAAGAGGTGGGCAATATTCTTCGTTGCATAAAGATGTGCAGAGACAGGAAACTTGATTGAAAAGGATTAATGTATTTAGCTAATCATTAATAAATTTAGAAATCTAATCTAGTCACATTTACCTTAGAAGGGGGAAACTTTACCAATGTTTATGTCAAATTACCACTTAAGTTTAAATTAAATTTCTGCATAAAAAGACTTATCAGAATATAGATGGAAAATGCCTTGTATGATTTTATATTTCATCAACGACTTTTCATTGTTATGAGCTTGGGAGAAAGGAAAGAAGACCACTCTCTTTCCAAGCTGCCCCTAATATCTGTTGAATTTAAATCCTGTAACCTTGAAATTAACAAAACTAAGCCTCTAACCACCAGCAGTTTAGGTCTTGTGATAATTCCCCAATATTGAAGGACTAATAAGAATCCAAAGAATAGGTTTGAGCACAGAGCTTTGGGTGAAGATCAGCCAAGAAGTGTTAAATTTGTTAAGTCCTGGTCACTGTTTCCCATAAATTAATTAACTATTTAAGTAACAAATACATTTGGAAATTCTGAGGTAAACTGCAATTACAGCATTTTTGGCTGGGACTTAATGTCTTAAGTCATTCTTCTTCTGTTGTTCTCCTGGTGGGACACCATTTGGAAAGCATTTCTTTCACAAAGAAGGTCATTAATGGATTATTTGTGTTTGGTAAAGAAATCCCTTCCAAATGGTCTCCCTCAAGAAGTATAATAGAAGAGCAGTAAAGTTGTGTGATAAGTCACAGGACCCTGTCACACAACACTGTTATAGCACTATCATCCTACTTTCATGGCCAGAGAATCATTCTGTGGAAGTCTGCAGTTTGTATTTTAATGAGGTCTCTGGCTGAGAATTCTAAATGTCTTTCCCTAAATTTCAGATCTCAGGGTTCCACATGATGTTGCCATGGCAGTTAAAGTGGAATAATAGTGCTATAACACCATAGTGTGATAGGGGCCCCAGCTAAAGATGCTATTATCCTGTTTCAATTGCAGTTCGCCTACCTTGAATGATAAAGCCCACAATTAAATTTAATTAAGCTGCCCTTTTTCCAACTTAATTGGTAACTTTATTGATTTTAACTGGTTAGTTTCCAAACAGATTCCTTGTTGTATTGAAACATCATCAAGTAATTCTGCATTTGGGATTTCAGGACTTTTCCACACGGCATTTGCCATGCGAAAGGGCGCCTGGAGCAACATGCAATTGTGAGGAGCAATCTGCATGACGCACTCACAATCGCGCAATGCTTAAGGGGCTGGCAGGCACCGATCATGCACCTTTTCATTTTCGGCTGGAAGCCGAAAATGGTGTGCAATCGCGCGTTGCTCCTGGGCCCTGCATGCACTTACCTGGTGTGTGGAGCCTCTGGAGCTGTGCAAGTTGGGCTTCCTGCCCCAGCGCAGCCTGGGGAACTCCCAGGCTGCACTGTGGAAGGAAGAGGTGAGGCTCTAACGAGAGCGGGCAGCTCGTGCGGAGCTGAAGCAGCAGGGACACGAGAGCCTCTTGCCAGAGGCTGCTCGCGCGATCCCCACACCCTGGCGCTGGAAAAGGTAAGGTGCGGAAAGGGCCTCAGTTTCCTTTCCTTGACCTAGGAGAAACTCTATTGCAGGCCTGTGTTTAGAGACAAATGAGGAAGTTGGATATAACCTATTAAATAAACATGTCTGTATCCTGAATGAATTAATCAGGCTCAATAGACAATACTGATATTGTGATTTCTAACTCACTCTTTGGCACGTGCTTTATTGTATTGGATGCCATCATTTTTCTTTCAATTTTGGGAGCTTTTCACATTGAGCTTCACATAAATACTACAGCAGGACTACAGAATGACAGTAGAATTCTAGGGGATTGTAACACTTTTTTCCCAAGGACTTTGTCTGTCTCCATGACAAGACTCTTTCCTCTTTGTGAGCTGTGTTGCAAAGGTCAGCAGCACTGAAGAAGATGAAAATTTTAAAAATGTATTCATATATCAGCACCTTCTTTCAAAAACATACATTCCCAGTTGGTCACACTTGTCAGAATAATGGATTGAGGGCACATTTTCTTCTCCAGCTCTGAGGCAATGGTATGAAGGAATATACTTTCTTTTACTCTGGTAGTAAAATAAAAGTAAGCTCAAATTGTTAGAGAACCTCATGTTTGCTTTACAAGAGCTGGAAAAATAGGATGAATAGATCTCTGGAACAGTGAGAAACTGGCATTATGCATTCTCACTGTGATTATGAGATAATAAAAGTCAATCTCATATGTTTAGTTTAACTCAGATAGATTAAGAACAGGTAAAAATATCGGGATAGATTATTTGTTCATGAAGCCTGCTATTAGCTGTGGCTCCCTAGCACCTTACACATAACTAGGTATGATGTTGCATGTACTAAATCCTAGCATGTAGACCTTTAAAAAAAAAAAAAGCCAAAGTGGGAGTTCCTGTCCATATTGGGACTCTGCCATGGGAATCAGAGAAGCTTTAAGGCATTCACCCTGCTATGGTCCTGAGACAGATGAGGCCTACTTTGGCTCAGTCCTCAGAGGTTTCACACGTTACTGCTTCTCACCTGCTTGTTTTAAATGGAGCCACTACAAGTTGAATCTTGGGGCCTTTTGAATGCAGAATACATGCTCTATCACTGAGCTATGGCTGCTTCTTTATTTATTTATTTTATTTCTATGCCACCTTTCTCCCAGAGTTACGGATCCTTAACTGCTCTTACAGTAGGACTGTGTAAATACCACTCCAGCCCCTCTTAAGAGTGAGCAGCAGAATAGGGTGAAGGAGGTCCACTCAGGTTCCAATCTGCATGCAAAGAGGATGATGTTTCTACTTCTTTCTCACCAGCAAGCAAGATTATAACAATCAGAAGCAGAACTTTTATCACAAGTCCTTGTTGCTGCCTTGCTTGCCAATGGGAAAGAAATGGAAATATCATCCTCCTTGCACCCCAGTTGGAAGCTAAGTGGACTTCTTTTTCTCTATCTGGCTGCTGGCTCTTGAGGTGGAGTGGGGTGGTCAGGCCAGGAGATGTTACTGTTGAGATAGTGGTATGCCTTCAAATCATTTCTGACTTATGGTGACCCTATCACAGGGTCTTCCAGGCAGAATTTTTTCAGACGAGGGGGTTGCCCCTGCCTTCCTCTGAGGCTGAGAAAGTATAACTTGTCCAAGGTCATCAGTGGGTTTCTGTGACTGAAACATGCTCTCCCAGTGTCCTAGTTCAATATTCAAACCACTACACCATGCTGGCTCCCATTACTTAGTTATATATATGTAATTAAGTAGCTGACATAGAATATCAATGTTCATTTTCATTTTGTTCAGCTTTCATTTCCTCTGCTCTTTCCAGGATGGTTTTATGTGATTTTAGTTTGTCATTCATTCATTTATTCTATAATAATTGTGCAAACAAATTGATGAAATGTGAGCTGGATAAATGCTACTCAAAGTGGTGATCTGTGGCCCAGTGCCAGTCTGAAAGTTTTTGGAAGCCAGTCTGCAACTAGTTTCTAAGAAAAAACAATAGGCACAAATATGGAGCTCATCCCTGGCTTGTCAGTGGGGGTGAGTGAACCTGTTGATGTCTTACTTCATAAAGAAGCATGGGGCTAGATACTGCTAATGTTAGGCGGATTTACATTTTGATTATGGACCATATCCAAAAGGTGCTCAACAATGGTTCATGGCCCTTGATGTTGTTCAACATCTTTAATAATGACTTGGATGAAAGAGCAGAGGAGATGCTCATCAAAAGCCACCTCAAATCCTGTCTGGAAAGGCAGGATAAGAGGGCGGGGGAGGGAAGTATTTGCAGGTGACAACAAACTAGGAGAAGTAATTAATAGGTCAGAAGTCAGCTTCAAGATGAAAGACTGGAGAACTGGGCCAAAATCAAAATTAACCTCAACAAGGATAAATTAAAGCTCTGCATTTAGGGAGGAAGAATATAGGAAGGGTGACCCCGTTCTTGACAGCAGTATGCATTAAAAGGATGTACAAATCTCAGTAGACTGCATAGTAAACATCAGTCAGCACTGCAGCTGACAAAAATACAAAGAAAAGTTTGGAAATGTATACTAAAGACAGCAATGCTTTGGAAGGTCTTCCAAAGACAGGAAAGTGTGTACAAGTTAGTTTTTTGACTATAGCTCCCAGAATCCTCCAGCCAACTTGACTTGAGGGTAATTTTCACATTGTCTGGTTATGAGATAAGGCTTCCTTCCTGGTAACCCAAATGCACAGGAATTTCTAATACCTATTCAGGATGTGGGTTTGCATCTTTGTCATTCTTTAAAATAATCTGTAGTATTTAGTTAAAAAAAAATAGTTTTTTAAAAAAATACTTTTCTCTAATCTCTCACAAGGAAGGGTACAAATCTTTTTTGAATATAAGCATCCATCTTATTCTATTTATTTATTATGGGTATTTTTATACTGCTCTTTAGTTGGAACATTCACAATGGTTTACAGAAAAAATAAAACAATGAAATGTAAATGCAGACAACAGCATAATCTAAAAGTCATATCATTATGAATGCAGAACAAAACATTCAGAGGATTAAAACTGCATCTAGAAAGCTCATAAAAATAAAAAAGGTCTTTGTTGGGTATCAAAAGGACAAGGCAATCTGAAGGATTATCTCAGAGAACTCCATGTTGGAGCCTGAAGATAACCAAAGCCCTGAATATTTCATACCAGTGGAAAGAGTAGGAGGACGGATAGATTTGTGTCCCCTATTTTTTTTCTTTACATGGAATTCTTTATAGCAGCTCCAATGGTTGTATAAATTTCTTTCCATGTTAGTGGTGTAGTTAAGGGGTAGTCTAGACTTTAGATCCTTACTCATTTCACCCTTAAATCACCCAACAACCCTTTTCAACTCTCCAAACTGGGAACAAGAATACGGAAATTATAGATATATATATTGGGAAATAAGAGGATCTTTTGGCAGAACAATCAAATTGGCAAGGCAGAAGCTGACCAACCAGTAGTCCCATGTCCATCCATGGTGCAGTCTAGCTCAGAAAAAAAATAAGCTTGGTCCTTGTTGTGTAACATATATGTACTTATAAGCAATTGCTTATAGTCAGGCAAAGGGACTTGAGGCGGAAGAGAGAGAGGGAGATTAAAATGGTGGCAAGTTAGACTGATGCAGGAAGAGAGGGGATGTGGAAAAGCAAACAGGTAGGTAGCAAACTTGCAAACTAGCAATTAGCATATGCACGCAAAGGTTGCTAACTTTAACAAGTGCCAGAGGCACATGAAAGACAGCCTCTGAAGATGACCTCAACAGGTAGAAAAAGTGAGATCCTTCAGATACTTTTCATACAGTAAAAGTCTCTAAGAAATCTGTAAGAAAAAGAGATTCTGCTCATGTATTTTGAATTGTTCAGTTTGTTCCTCTTAACTTGGCACCCTGACATAATAATGATAGTGTCAGCTAAATTTGTTGTGGGAAGAAAATCTACCAATGAATGTCAGTATGGAAAAGTTTCTTTCTCTGGTAGCTCCAAATAGACACGGAGTGCTATACATTTTATGGCTTCAAACTGGATGTCCTGCTGAATTCATTGAGACTTTCTCCCACATAAATGTGTGGATGGAAGACTCAATCTTTATTTCTCATCTTTTTTGTACGTATTCCATCATAAGTCTCTTTCACCCATTCTCCACATCAGTGGTTCTTAACCTGAGGCTGGAGGCTCCTGGGGGTGTCTATGGAGCACTCACAAAGGGTGCATGAAGCTCTGCTGCTGGATGCCACCACCACCACCAGCAAGGGGACATGGCAGTGGGGGTTGCATGTGCTGAAACTGCTCCTTCATTTACAAACTATGGAACAGTTTGGGCATACACACACACACACACACACACTGCCACATCCCTCACAAAAGGGAAGTGGCAGCAGGCATGTGAGCATGCTCAAATTATGATTCTAGACACTAGAGTTTTAATCTCCACTTGGCTATTGAAAGCCACTGGGTGACCTCAGGCACGTCACATTCTCTCAACCTCAGAGAAAGACAAAGGCAACAAATTTAGCCAAGAAAACCCTCATGGTAGGTTTGTCTAAGGGTCACCATAAGTCAGTCTTCAAAGGGGAGAGATATGTTGTTGCTAGAAAGAACTTCCTCCTATCATTGGCACTTTGTTGTTGCGTGCCTTCAAATCAATTCTGAGTTATGGCAGCTGTAAAGTATCATGGTGGCTTGTGGGCAATTTTTGTTCAGAGAGGGCTTGCATTTGCCTTCCTTTGAGGCTGAGAGATTGTGACTTCCCAAGGTCACACAATGTCTTAGCAGGGATTCAAATGCTAGTCTCTAGAAGCCATAAATAAATAAGTCAGTCTTGGGGGTTTCCAGCAACAAGTTACATTTACGGGGAGAAAGGGTTAAGAATCAGTGGCTCTTTCCACAACTCACCTTCTTGTGGAGCTGGAGTGCGGAGATTGCACCAGCAGTCTCTTGTGAGAGGCTCTCGTGTCCCCATTGCTTCAGCTCTGCAGCTGCTGCCTGCTCGTGAGCAGGTAGTGCAAGAGCCCCTCCTCTTCCTTCCACAGTGCAGCCTGGGATTTTTCCAGGCTGCACTGAGGCTGGAAGCGCGAGCACCATGGCTCCGGAGTTCCGTATGCATGGCAAGTGCATGCAGGGCCCCAGAGTGATGCGCGATCGCGCACCATTTTCAGCTCAAAGCCAAAAATGAAATAGTGCACGATCAGCACCTGCCAGCCCCTGGAGCATCATGCAATTGTGAGTGTGTCGTGTGGACTGCTCCTCACAGTCGTGTGATGCTCCAGAGGCCCTTTCACATGGCAAATGCCGTGCGAAAAGGGCCAGTGTCATAAGCAATTTTCCAGCAAATAAAGTTGGTATGTACTTTCCCTTGACATACACTTTTTTTTGTCTGCAGCATTCCCTGAGATATACATGTTGTGCACGCTTTGTCTGCTTATATTTACATTTAACAATGCTGAGAAATGGTAATGTACAAGTACCTGTGTACAAATATGTATATTAATTCAAGGAATACAAAATTAAGTTAGCTGAGTGAATACTCCTCCTCCATCTGTATGTATAGTGCTAATTCCCAAGGCAATGGAGTGATTTGACAGGCCACAAATAAAAATCCAAATTTATAATAGGTTCATATATGAGAAGATAGAACTATTAAGTTTACATTTGTTTCAATTGTTTCATGTGTTCTCATCACTCCTTGCTCCTTTCAGCGTGGCCATTTCCACATGGCATCACAGTCCTGCTATAGGGATGTGTAACTCCACTGCTCTGATGGTTTTATTGGCAAGATACATTAATTAGCAGATACGTTTAATTGGCATAAAATAGAAATCATATAACAATGACTGGATAAGGCCATGTGGAAGAGGAACTGACTGGAAGATCAGGTCAAAGGTGCCCCAAGCATGGCTAAGAATGGCTCTTGCAAGGAGAACAAAAGGCGTCTCCAAGAAGAGCAAGTAACCCCCTGTGGTTTGCATATCCTATGGAAGACAAAGCCATAAAACTGGCTACCAACTTAATCTGACTCCCATTTGATGGAAACTTCAAAGCAAAGAGCTTTTACTTAGTTGATACTACTGGTTCAGGAAAACAGGAAGATTTCAAACAAATCCATAATTGCATCATCCTCACACCAATGATCCTTTTCCTGATCACACTGCCATCAAAATCTTTTGCCATCCACATGTTAAAAATCATCAACATGTTTCCTCCACACATTAACCGCCATTAATCCATCCTGTCTCGTTTTGTTCAGCCTGGAAATCCTTAGTTATCCAAGCAGAAAGTCACATCTCCAGAGCATATTTTGGGATATAGGGGACCCTGATTTTGGGTCCTTGACACAGCACTTCAGTTTCAGGGGACCTTCTTGTTAGTTTGCTTGGCCATCAGCCCAAGCCACAACATCATTTCTCTACTTTTATCTGGATGATAAATGTGATGCAAAAAAGTTCCTTTCTGTTTCTCTAAATCTTCCTCCCTTTATTTCAAGTCAGCTTTGTGTGATTGCTTGTGTGTGTGTTTATTTGTTGTGTGTGTACATGTATACTTCCCCCAATAAAACACATTTAAATTGCACTATAAGTTTTCTGACTGTTCTCTTTAGCAGTTCCCCATAAACAGATGGAAAGCTCCTAAAGTTACCCCCCTCTTGCAAGGTTCTTAATTTGAGTTAATTCCCCATTTTTACATCTAATTGAGGGTTCTGATATAGGACCTCACAGGGTCCCATGGTTATCGGGTAACAGATGGGGTGGCAGTGGTCCACGAGTTGTGCTTTTGCACAATGCCATCATGGTCCTGCTGCCATCCTGCCTCCACCTGTTGCAATCATGGGATATTTGCTTAACAGAATAAATCCATTAAGCACCCACAATTGCACAATGTTCCTGTCCTTCCCAGCCATGCGGAAGGGCAGGAAGCACGATGGAGGTGCTTCTTTCTCCAGCGTAGCATGGCAAAGCGCCCAGCTGCACTGCAGAAGGCAGGTGCATGTTGCTTGTGGTCCCTTCCACAGGGAGCTGGTTGGGTGCAGAGGGGAAAATTTCTGTCACGCTCCTTTCCTGGTGAAGGTGCTGCTGGGATCACTCAGGAGGACAACGGGATCAGGTATGGTGCAGAAGTGGCCTATAACATTAACAGAGTGGCTCACAATAGAGGGCTGAATAGACTGAACAATAAAGCAATAAATGAAAACAGTACCACATTATTGAAATATAGTAAACAGCCTCAAAATCTGGCTGGCTGGGTAGATGGGCAAATAAATAAATAAAAGGTTTCATGTGATGTCAAAGCAATAACAAGCAAAGAAATAAAATCTAGAGAGAGGACAACGCCTAGAAGGCCACAACTTTGAGTCACCAACCACCTCTGAACGCGGTCACCAAGAAGTCACCATAAGCTCCATGAGGTCACCATGAACTCGAAGACATCCATGTGTCCTGTTTCTTTTACAGAAAACAATTAATTGAAAGACTATTAGACAACAGTACATCCTTGACTGGAAAGGGTTTCCAGTCCATGACTAGCTTAAAGAACCCAAAGAATGGTGAATAGGAGCCTTGAAATTTCTTTTCAACAACTATTACCAGCACAGCAGACTGAGTAGGTGCACATGTCACATGGTTGCATTTAGCTGAGATGCCTTATGTTTCTATTTAAATTATAACAGTTATTGTTTATGTCTGCATCTCCACATATAAATCAGTATATGAATATATGATGCAGGTCTGTAACCTTTTTTGTCCTATTTCTTTCTGTTCCATTCCTTCTTCATTTTATTGATGTGCAGGTGGCCAAAGAAGGCCTTGCGATTAGGCTGAGCCCACCTAGCAGATGAAGGCTGGATCTCTAAACGAAGGCAAAATATTTCCTCTGTTCTTCCTGAAAGAAGAGGTTGGCAATGATATAGATAACCTTTGGAAGGGAGATGGAGAACACCAGCTGAGGCCAGAGTGGCTCTCCTGACAGATAGATTGGTACGCATTCATGCAACAGCTACAATTTATTTATAGGAAAATAAGCAGTTATGCTACAGTGTAGAATAGACTGAAGTTAATTAACACTAAACTGCTACCAAATAACTGAAAAACAATATTGTTACTATCAAGCATTCTATTTATAGCCTACTGTGGCTGCTTGAATGCTTGATACCTGTTAGCAGAATAGAACAGGATCTGTAAAGAGTTCTGTTATTGACAGGCTGATCTGCAAGATTTCTCTGCAGGGTCATGGTTATTAAGGCCTCCAATTTCCTCAGTGGTGTGAAATAACTTGATGTGTGCATAATGCTGCCTACTTTCAGACAGCTAATACCTAGCCCTTGTTGCTTCTCTAAAATCTGTAGCTCAAGCAGTCAAGCAGGATTTTTTTTCCTTTGAAAAATGGATGAGTATTAAAGCATTGGATTACTGCTTATTTTCTTAGTCAGGTCTTTGGAAAGCAGTCTTGTATTTTGTTTAATTGAGAGTCAGTAACTGTATTCTGCATGACTTTTTGATGACAACTATGTCGGTGGGGTGGTGAATCCACCTTGAGTTTCAGTCTGAACTTTAAAGGAGTTATCTAACATGCCAAAGCCTTTGCCCAAAATAACCTGGTTAGTTTCTTCCTTTGGTTAGTTTCTTTAAATTTCACATTTAATTTATTTTTTCTAAATTTTGAATTTTGAAATTTTGAATTATGTTTGTTTTAGCTGTTGTAAGCCACCTTGAGTCCCAGACTGAGAAAAAGTGGGACATTAGTAGTAGTGGTGGTAGTAGTAGCAATGGTGGTAGTAGTACTAATGGAAGAGATGCCTTTTCTAAGGCTTAGTTACTAGCAGTAAGCCTTTATATTTAAAAATGCATTTGGCCGTGCTTACCGGTAGAATTGGAGTCCTGAGAACTTTTCCAAAATTGAATTTCAGCCTCAGGCTGCAAGAGGTAGGTCACCTTTGCTGTAGATAGTGAAACCAATATATGTCTCTCCAGGTTACCGTGTGGTAAACTTTCTTGTCAGCAGATGCGCATATCCATGCACCCCACTACCCACAAGAAATGGGCATTGGATATCATGGCAAAGTCTGTCTGGCAAAGTTGTACACACCATATGGTGACAGCTGCCATTGTCAAAAGAACTTTTATTCAGTTGGATTTGGAGTGGCTCTAAATTAGATTTGTCTAAAACAAGATGGATAAACTCAGTCACAAAAACGAATCTCTTGGAGGTTTGTCTGCCGTACGGTCAGCATAAGTAGAAGCCGATTTGATGGCACATAGCAACAATGTGGGATGGGCAAGTTGTGGCCATTCATGTTTTATTGGTCTAAAACTCCCATCAGTCAGAAGATGACATTATTGTTGTGTCTGTCTCTATGGACATAGCCAGATGTGTCTTGGCTGCCCCCCACTATCCACTGACCATTACATGGCTATGTTGGGAAACAGGAAGAGACCAGTTTTAAGATGGATGACAGGAGACACAGTATAGTTCTCCTTGGTTGGACCTTGATGCCCTGTCTTCCACTGCAGGATCACAGCCACTGTCTTTGGGATGACATGTAGATATTGTTTAATCTCATTCACAACATGCAAGCACCCTCCGACAATTGCAACATCAACATCCATGTGCAGTGCAAGCGAGTATCTTCCATGTCTACCCTTTAAAGGAGGTAATCAAGGTGTTGAACTTATTTTGGCAAAATCGTCCAGCACCACAAATACCTGTTTTGGAGATAGGGTTTGGCAATAGGGTTCAGCACCTTGGGCAACTCCTTTAAAGTTCAGACTGCCCTGCGTAGTTGCTTGTTCAAAAGTGTATTCAATAGTATCGCTTGCCATATGCACCAAATGCTACTCTGCCACTTGCTCATTTGTTTCTAAATTGGTGGGTGGATGTTTCTCCCAATTCCATTCTTCTTACCGTACTTACCAGGTGACTGCTTTTTTGCTGTCCTATCAGTTAAAGCACAACAAAATAAGAGGCAATCTCACTATTTTGTTCTATTATTAGAATGCAATTACCATGTGGTGTTGTGCTGTTGGGAAGTGTTATTTTTCTGTGTCAGCAAGCAAGAAGTGTAGCAATTTGGTGAATGTACAAGGGACGTTAATGTTCAGATGTAGAAAAAGAATCACAATAATATTCTTTTCAGCCAAGAAATACTTGTATGATTGCAATCTCCCTGGCAAGGAAAGATAACCCAGTAGCTGGTGTGGTTGTCCATTTGCTGCTCACAGTGAAAAGCCAGAGAAAATTCTTGCGTGAAATCATTCTTATATATTGAACTCTATGCTTTGGATGTCCAGTTGAGGTTTGGGACCCTCAGTTGTTGTTGCTGTTCTTGTTGGAAGGCATGTAAAGAATTGTAATAGGTTCCTCTGTAATCCTCACTAAAACTGCCATATTATGCTCCTCAGTTTGCTCCCTTAGTTATATTTATGAGGGCAGATCTCTTTTTGAGAGAGTCTAACATTCCTATTAATATATATATTTCAAAACTTATTAGAGCTGAGGCAACAACATTCAAAATAATTGAGTTAAATCATCACCAAATACACACTGACCTTCACAAAGCAGGAGCAGTGGGTTCTGAAACAGGAGGATTTTTGCATTCTCTTATGAGTTGTAAACTATGGCAACACCAAACAGGTATTGGTTTACTTCATTGTAATGATATCTTGGGAGAAATTTCAGTGGTGAGATTTTGGAATTCCTTGGGACTCAACTGGATCGATGAAAACAAAGCATTTTGCAACACAGTTGAACTTTTGTAAGCTTGGCAGAGGCAAGGCACAGTGCAACAATCCTACCACCTTGGCAATGTGTTGGGAGAGAAAATGAATCTCTGGTGCATTGTGGGATGAGGAGAGAATGAAAGCCATATCTACCTTGCCTACATACACAACATCATAAATTCATGAAAGAGACTGCAAGGGCCATCCATGTGGCAATGCCCAGAGAAACCCTTCAAAACCAGTAACAGGTGACTCAAGCCAGTAATCCAAGAAGTTCATGGAAGATGAAGAAAGGAATACTGGCAAGGTCTTGGTTGGTCCAGAATTCATTCTGCTAAGCCACATGGCCCAAAGCTGAAAGGGTATGAGAAGGGGACATTAAACACAGCTAGACCAGAGGTCAAACCATTCAAGAAATGGACAGGCAAGGGGAGCACTGCCAGTCAGGAAGATCGAATGGTTGTGACCAATGAGGACTCCCAATAGCTGCTGGGAGATTTACAGGTGGCTGACTGTGGATGCCAAGTGGTTTATTACACCATGTTTTCTATTTAAGAGACATTGGCCATTTCCGTACTAGACTGTTACAATGCTATTATTTCACTGTCAACATCCTATGGAATCCTGGGGTTTGTAGTTTACGTAGGGGCCTCAAAGGAAATAGGGATTCAGAAGAGTAAGCAGGGCCACTCTGGCTGATCCATGTATAATAGAGCTTATGTTGTGTAACTGTTGGAGATCAAAGCCAGATTTGATTCTATGTTTGGGCAACATTCAGGACTTGCTCTTTCCAACTGTTGGGAACAGCTACCTCAGAATCACATTCTGGGAGCATCCTGAAAAGTTAATAGGTTGGTCATAGAAATTATTTCAGTTATTCTTATTGTATACTGCCAGCAATGGGAGCAGGATTTTTTTTGCCTCATATACCAAAATAACAGGGCTGGCTTTAGTTACCATGTGCTTTGGGTCCAAGGAAAGGGGGCTTGCTGGATCATCAGTGGTTACCCCCCAAGATTTCCTTGAGATCAGCAGCATAACTTAGAACAGGAGAGGAATCATTTGTTGCTGCTTTTGTTAATCAACTGAAGGTCAGGCAGCCTTGTCCTTCCACTATAATCCAGGTGACTCTCCTACAAATTTTGTTATGTGCCTTCAAGTCATTTTGGACTTATGGCAACCCTAAGGTAAAGCTATCAGGGGGTTTTCTGGGTACTGTGTATGTGTGTGGTGCACCCAAGATCACCCAGTGGGTTTCCATGGCCGAGTGGAAAATTGACCTCTGGTCTCCAGGGTCAGAGTCCAGTGCTCAAACCATGACACTACATTGGCTCTCTCTACAAATTCCTCCACTATAAATCATTTAGTGGATTTAGAGCTACTTTTTGCTTACCCTTGCTTTTCACCATATTGTGCTGCTTGGAAAAATATTTACGCTTTATTGGCCCTTCCTACAGCTTCATAGCAACCACCATTGCCAGTGTGTGCTTGTGCTTTGAAGTCTGAAGATAAACAGACCATAAAATCAGAGAAAGCCATGAGGGGTGAAGAAAAAAAAGAGCAGTCAATTTATTGGTTTATTAATTTAAACACACATCATTATAGAATTATATTATATACGTAAACATTCATTTTATATTGTTTTCTTTTCAGTTTAATTGCATTAGTGGTATAGTGGTGTGTGCGTGTGTTTGTAAAGGGGATTACTGCAACAATTAATTGACTAATTAATTAAATATATATTTACTAAAATATGTCTATTCTGCCCTGTAGCATGGCATTTCAGGGCATGATAGCTAAAAATCAGAATGTTATCAGTGCATTGAAAGATCAAATATTATCTGTATCTACAGTGAATAAAGATTGTCAGATTTCTAATGTGACAAATGAAAAGGTGTGTGTGCGGCTGTTTCACCTTTTCCACATTAACAGATTTGACAGCAGCAGGAGAAGGAGAAGAAGGAGAAGGAGAAGGAGAAGGCGAAGGCGAAGGCGAAGGCGAAGGCGAAGGAGAAGGCGAAGGCGAAGGCGAAGGAGAAGGCGGCGGCGGCGGCGGCGGCGGCGGCAATGGAAAGGCACAGCAGTGAGTGGTACAAATTGCTTTCTGAATTCCACCTCATAAAATTTTGTGAATGAAGCAGTATATACAATTATATAATACAATCATCATCTACAAGCATCCCATAACACCACAGGATGTATTTGCCACTGTTTAGTTGACTAAACATTGTATATAAGAAACGTGAGAAAGTGGTCTGAAGTTAGGACTGCCCGCTAGTGGTTTTCAGCAGCTGCTCCTGCACATTACAAATGCTACACAAAGTGTTTGTTTTTCCAGAAATAAAACAGGTGTGGCTTTGTCTTGCTATGACAGCAGGATAAAAGAGGCAATGCTCTCTCCGATATGCAGTTGTTAAAGAGATCCTTGGTAATCTAGCCAAGGGCAAACCTGTAAAGTCTGAGGGAAGTACCTGAGTGGTGTGAACAATTTTCTTTTCATACACAGACTTTAAAAAAATATCTCTATACAATGGTACTGTTGCAGGAGCCCAGAGAACACAGAGACCACAGAGCAAGAAAAAGAGTAATTTATTACGCGCGGGCTTTTGGCTGGATGTCTCCAAAAGCCCTGAATTCAAGTTTCACAGCTCTTTTATAGACAAAGTTCACAGCATATACAAAGATCGCAGGCAAAGATCACAGGCATATCTCGGTCCGCCTCTCCGGGGTCACAAATACCGCATGCTGTTACTAGCTAATTACCCCCGCACTCAGACCCCAGAAAGTGCTTATCTACAATCTGCAATTACCGCATCCAGTCAATAAACAACACCCTGGCTACGTGATCAACATCCTAGCTACGTGATACATTGGCTCTCATGACCTTTTTACCCTTCTTAAATCTTTCTCCGTTCCTCTGACCTAAGCCCCCAGCTTCTACTTTATTTCTACTTTATTATTTCTAATTCATACCTATATCAGTATGTCTACTCAGGGAATGGGAAAATATGCTACCTCTGATGTGGTTGTACTGTAACCCCTTATCAGTCCATAACCAATGGCAAAATGATTGATGTTGCAGTCCAACAAGATCTAGCTGGCTGCCCTTTGCCTACCCCTGAACTATTTAACTTTTTTTGTTAATTTCACAGCCATGCCTTCTCCCAAATTTTCCTGGTCAGCGCAGTTTGCTGCAGGAGCTGAACATTCAGTTAGAAATTTTTAGATCTTGTCTTAGATCACTAGAGCCCCTGGTTTGAGGGAAAGAGAAATATTGTTAAATGAACTGAATCTTAATGCACTGGAACTCCTCTGCAGTCTGGTTTTGTTGCAGAATCCACACTGATCTTGTTGGCAGGCGTGGGCCACTGTCATTGCGTCAAGACTATGCCCATCCAACACTTCACAAATTTCACAAATCTAGGACATGTGTAACCAAGCAACATCAGATGGTGGTCAGGATGGAAATAGTTATTAATAAGGAAAAACAGACAAGCTAGAAGAGGTTGCTGTGGTTTGCTTTTGCCTGAACCTACAGGAAAGAGAAAATTTACCTCCTCCTTTCCTCTCTTCCATTGAGTGTTTGCACTTTGAACTCACAATGCAGCACTGAAGTAAGCTGAGGACCAATGAAGAAAGCAGGAGGAGGAGAGAGAAACTGGGACATTCGATAGGCAGCTGAAAAAGTGGGAGGTCAGAGGATTAATTGCCAAGTCAGGAGAGTTGTGGGCTATGAAAAGGACTCATTGACAGCTCATTTCCTGTTGGGAAGAAAGGCCTCTCCCTGGGCCTCAGATGGACCGTGGAAGGCCCAAAGCAAAGCAAAATTATCTCCTCATCCTCTTAGGCACTGGGTGGCATTTGGAGGCAAAAAAACAAGGGGGATTTTTTTTCAATGGAAGATGAGAAGGGCTCTCGGGACCTCAAAATGATCTGGGGAGGCGGGCTGCAGACAGAGCATGGCCATTTCCACACTGGGTTTTTTAGATGGGGCAGAGCATCCTCCAGGGAGGACGTCTGCACCTGGGACTGGACTGGGTCAGACTTATTGAATGTAGATCTGCACCCAGCCCGCTCCCGAATGACCCCAAGTGGTTGTCCAGCATATTTTTGAAAGACCGCTAAGAACAGGTCTTTCAAAAGCATGGAGCAAGCCACTGCGAGCCTGCTCCCATATGCAGATTCTCAGGCTCGCATTGGTGCGGGCTTAAGGCTGGCGAGCTTCAGTGGTTGGTTGAGACCCTCGACCAACCGGAAGCCGCCATTTTCATCCCCAGAGCAGTGCAGAGCGGTGGCCACGGACTGCTCCAGAGAAGCGTGGACCGGACTGGGGAGCCCAAAAGTCTGGCGAGTAGTGTCATGGGATGATTCCCCGTGCGGAAATGGCCTATGAGCCAGTTGAGTTAATCATGTGAGGATTTGAATCACCACTGACTTGAGGCCTTTCTGCCTTACACTGTTATAGAGCTATTATTCCACTTTCAATATCAACATCCTCTGGGGTTTGTAGTTTACTGAGGCCAAAGAGCTCTCTGACTGAGAATTTTAAATGCCCCTCCCTAAACTGCAAACCCCAGGAATCCGTAGGGAACTGAAAATGGAATAATAGCACTATAACAGTGTGGTGTGGAAAGGTCTTTGGTTGCTACCTACATTCTGCATTAAACAACAACAAATGTCTTATTTTGTTGAAACATTTCTCTCTGCTGTTAGTTCCATTTTCCATAGGCTGAAAACACTGCAGAGCTTGGAAAAATTATCTTTCTTGGACTGTGGTCACT
The DNA here is from genome assembly GCA_948472985.1 of Iguana delicatissima. Lineage (NCBI taxonomy): Eukaryota > Metazoa > Chordata > Lepidosauria > Squamata > Iguanidae > Iguana > Iguana delicatissima. Next base: position 72,348 of record CAOKZL010001481.1, on the reverse strand, counting down.
TTCACGCTACAAAATTATAATTTTACATTCTGCTTTAACTGCCATTTTTCCATCTTATGGAATACTTGGGTTTGCAGTTTAGGGAGGGCATTTAGAATTCAGAGCCAGAGAAGTCTTGGGCCTTACTAAACAACTAAACTCCAGAATTCCACAGGATGTTAATATGGCAGTTAAAATGGAATATAGTGCTATAGCAGTGTTGTATGATATGGATCTATATAAGGTTGGAGCTACCATGTGGGTGAGGGAGAGGCAGGTTTTGCCCTCTTGCATTGTGCGACTGTAAATTGGTCTGGAAATGATACAATTAAAAGGTATTGAAGGACAATGTATTTCCATTTTTCACTTCCAGCTGTTTCAATCAGTTTTTGGGCAGTTTTTAGTATTTGGGGTTGGTTGGTGAGTCAAAGGATGTTGACAGTGAAATGATCACTCCAGGACATGGTTTGCCACATGGGGATGTCTTTAACCCCTTTTTAAAAAAATTGCGAGGTTTGGGGATTTGGGAGCTACAGAAATGGAACTGAGATCTGCATGTAGCCTGCCTGAGCTGCATTTTCTTCACCCTGGTCTATAACAAAGCGTAGTTCCCAGAAATGAGCATAGTACTCCAGATGAGGCTGGACCCAAGGTTCCAGTAACATATTTGCACTCAATGTACAAAAAAGGACTGAGTGGGCAGTGCTGAAAACAGGCTCAGAATTAGGGCCTGCATTTGCTTATTTTCTTGTTTGCTTCATACTCATTTTCTTTTGCATATTGTGTCTGCTAAACTTGATATAGCACCTAGACTGCACTTTCAAACGATTTATAAATAAATAATCATAACAGGTATTTGTGAGCCACGGTTCACATTAAGCACGAATTAAAATTCAATTCCAATTAATACTGAAATAAACGTGAGTCACGGTGCTGATCAGGTGAAGAAACAATCTGCTCTGTCTTGCCTACTTGATCATGCTATTCACGCACATCACAAAGCCAGAGACAGCAGTTTGGAGAGGAGGCTACCATGTGGCTTGGAGGTGTGTGTTGTGTGAAGAAGTCCCAAATGCATGCTACTTCTGGATTCAGACTTTAACTTAGGATGGAGCTCTCCAAAACTTTATTGTTAAAAGTATGTGCCAATTTCTTTGCAATTGATTGTTTCCCTGTGGAATCTTCTTTATTTTGCAAAGCCTAATCTGAGAAATCCCCAACATCCATCTATCCCCATTTTAAAATCCCACAGATTGTGATATCCTACAAATAGTAAGTCCGTTGTGAAACAAACTTTTTTTTTTCCTTTTCCTTCTCTGCTATCCTTTCATTGGCACATAAAGACTTTTATGTTTAGGGAAGCTCTTGGTTTTTAGTGCATACCTCCAGAAACTATGACGGGTATGGTGTTTTTATTTTGTTTTTAAGCATTTTTAATGCTGTTTTTAACTTGTTTTTAATGCTACTGTTATCTTGTTTTAAAATAAACATTTAGTTTAATTGTGCTTTAAATTTTGTATTAACAGTTAAATTGTATTGTGCTTTTAAAATGTTGTACACTGCTTTGGATCCCAAGTTGAGAGTAAGGTGAGATATAAATTAAATTAAATAAATTAAATTAAATTAAATTAAATTAAATTAACTAATATATAAAAATAAAATAACATATAAAAATGAGAAAACACTGAAGTAATTAGCTACCAAGTAGTTACAAACAGGCCACATGAGGAGAAGAGAGTTTGGAACCTAATTTCTTTGGCTAATTAAGGATCACATTACATATATTAATTGATAGGGTTGATTTATTGACCACAGTGTTCTTTGCACTTACATGTCTGTGTGCTTCCTTCTCTCCCTTAAAAATTAATTAGTCTGTCTGTCTGTCTGTCTTTTTTTCATTCGTTCGTTCTAGTCTCATGTCCTCTAACACTTCACAGATGCAGAGCACAGTCAAGATGGCAAAAGTTATTCATGAGGAAGAACACACAAGATAGCTTTTGCATGAACTAACAGGGAAGGGCAAAAATATGCCCAGTCCTCTCCTCTCTAATCATCCAGTTAGCTGAGTGAAAATTATACTCTTTGAATTCATTTTTTTTTAGATTTCTAAATTTTTTTTATTTATATTCAAAAGGATTCTCAATTATACACAATAATGTTTCAGTACAGGTGCCCCTGCTCTTTCAACAACTCTTTTTCAACATACAGTTCTGTTGACCACTGTAAATTATAGAGATACACTGTTCTTTCAATGCAGGGTCTGAGCTTTCACCAGTTCTTCTTTTCTTGCCTTCTTCCTGTAGCGAACGCTAAGGAATTACAGAGGCTTGCCTGGGACCATGCTTGCAAAGTCTCTCAGTCAGCATGGTGATTTTTTCTCCCTTGCAGTTTGCTTTGGACTGAACAGACACTCTGCCTGCAAAATTTCTCAGTCAACTTGGTGCCTTTTTTGCCCCTCATCTCACTTTACAAGCAGCGCACATGGCCTGATTCACCAACCTGATAAAAGATCTGCTCCTGATAATGAAACTGGCTAGAAATGGGATGGATGAATGGACAAAGGGGTGGAAGGAGGGAAGCGGGGAGGCAGGGTAATGATTCATTGAATTAGTTTTGAAATATGGCTCCTTTATACTCTCTCTGTTGTTGTATCCCATCAAGTCAGTTCTGAATTATAGCAACCTGAAGGCAAAGCTATCATGGTGTTTTCTTGGTGGAATTTGTTCAGAGAGGGTCTGCCTTTGCCTTCCTTTGAGGCTGAGAGAGTGTGACTTGCCCAAGGTCACCAAGTGGGTTTCCATGGCTGAGCAGGAATTCAAACCCTGGCCTCACAGTGTCCTAGTCCAACGCTCAAACTATTACATCACTCTGGCTCTCCATATTCTCATTATTAAAGGCAGACCCCCCACAAAAGTCATACATCTTGTTTCAGGAGACTGAATTATTTTGAAACATTGCTTCTAATCTTGGGTTAAATGTAAAGAAAACTCTTTCAAGCTCTCTTTTGAAAAGAGGGCCGCCTTTTTCTTTCTCATGTTTTTCCCTCCTTCCTCCCAACCCAAGTGGGAGAGCAATTTAAGGAATCTCAGATGACAGAGGGAATTAAAAATAGCACATGGGGCTTTACTCATCTTTCAAACGTGACATCTGATGTACTGTTAGGTACTGTGATCCTCCGTGTGCAATGGTTGGTTTGATATATGTTTCGTATAAGAATGTTCTGCGCCTCCATCAAAGGAACAAGTTCTCTAACATGTCAATACCCCTATAATTGTAACAGAAGCATTCATTGATTTTTCTAGGACTGAAATGCACCACACAGAAGAATAATAGGAAAAACAAACCCTATCCACTTTTTCCCTATGTGAAGAGCTCATCAGTACTTTTCATTAGGATGTCTATATTTTATTTTGTCTTTAAAGGAAAGAATTCTTTGGCTACCCATCTTACAGTAAATAACATGTGTAAACAGATTGTTGCTACCATGTGTGTGTGTGCATGCAGTCATATACACGTGTGTAAAAGAGAATGGGTTCAAAATGCCATTAATTTTCAATTACAAACTTTTAAAATTTGGAAAGTCTTTCTGCTAATTTAAAAAATTCTGTAAAACTCAAGGAACAAAGGAGTCCAAGGAGGGTCTCTGTAATGATAACATCATATACAATCGCTTGAACTTCAGTCTCCCTCCAGAAAACATTTATAGTCTAGCCAGCCAGTTCTCTCCTGGCATCTTTGATCAGCCACACAGGGCAAGATGAGCAATCATCTAAGCAAATCTTCTGCATTTCTGTCTATTTATCCTGCCTTTCTCCCAGCCTTTCGTTCAAGACCCAAGGTGGCAAACTTATCAAGCTAAACATGCTGAAAATTTTCCCTCATAATCAGATGAACAGGATAAATCTATCCTGCTCTTAGTGTAGAGTTAAAAGACCCCTTTACACTCCCTGTTATAGCACTATGACTCCATTTTAGCTACCGTGACAAGATTCTATGGAAATATAGGGCTTGTAGTTTGTTGAGGCACTAGTTCTCTAGCTGAGAATTCTGAGTACCTTCCCAAACTGCAAATCCCAGGATTCCATAGGATGGAAATATTTCTGTTAATGGATTCATAGTGCTACATTGGTGTAGTGTGAAAGGGCCGCTAGTGGGAGTAGGTGCAAGCAACTTTTAAAGACCCTATCTTGGGGAAAAGGCAGGATATAAAGGTCCCACTTGTCTCAACTACGAAGAAGGGCTGAAGGAATGGACACACTGTACAACATTTTCCTGGCCCCAAAACAAAAATCATAGTTGAATTTTGGTCCCTGGAGTAACAACATGGAGGATCAATCGAGGAAGTTCCTGGGACCCTTCTAGTGAACTAGTTTTTCCCAGAGAGGAGACCAATCATGGAAGGGAGAGGGAGCATAACTTACCATCTTGCCCAGTAGCATGAGTCAGCTTGCTCAAAAGTAGCCCTGAACGCTACCAGTCCATGTCTTTGATCAATCTGGGATTTACAACTTAAAATACATGAAAAAGAAACTTTCTTAGCATAAGACTGCAACTTTTCTTCTGTTTGAACAATTCCTTGCAAGACTCAGGTCATTTTCATATTAGATGTCATTAGCACAATATACCATTGCAATCCCAGCATTGCTACTTGCGCAATGGTAGCAGATTAGGAATGCTGTTTTCTTCACCCTTCCACCTTCAACTGATGAGTAGCAGTATTGCCACTGCTGTTCCTTCTACACTATAGTGTCCTTAGCCACTCCCTTTCTCTGCCTTCACCTCACCCCAGCACCCTGATTGGTTGGGGGGGGTTGTTTTGTTTTTGCTTTTCTTTGGGAACTGTACTAAGCACGCCAGTACGCAATTGCATTTTTACACTATAATGCCTAAAAATGTATTCAGAAAAAATAAAAAAGTTTAAACTAAAAGGAGAACTTTAAAATAAACATGAAGAGGTGATAGATTTCAAAGTTGCCAGCCATGGGAGTCACTGAGGGAGGGATGAGCTGGGCATGCCCACAGCCTGCCCACTGCTGGATCTGTGACCACAGGAAGCATTACTACAGTTCCACAGTGAGCCGGCTGACAGGACTGAAGTGCTAAAGGAGGCGCTTAACAGATTTTTTTTTTCTGGAAATAGAATAAGGCATTTTGATGATGCTTGGGGATTGGATAGCAGCTTGATAGTGGATGTCATGTGGTAGCATGGCTCCTGAACCAGAAACAACCCGTTGTTGTGGCAGTATAGTGAACTTGTGCAGAAATGGCCTAAGAGTGACTAACTCTTAAAAATGAAATGGATTTAAATACACTTTTCTCCCTTTGGTTTACTTCTTTTTGCAATTGTATTAAAGGAACCCAGCCCATAACAACTGTGAATTTTATGAGACATAATACAAACTAGGGATTCTTGACTCTGGGTTGTTGCAAATATGAACACATAAGAAGTAAAGACATGGCTTAACAAACATTGGGAAATTAGAAACAGTATTTTTAAAATATAGTTGCCAGAGGAGGACTTATAACACTTTGGAACTGGGACTATAAAAATTACAAACATTGTAGAAAATTATAAGAGGACAAGGAACTATTTATTGAGAGAAGAGCTGGTCCTGGGAATGGACTTGAGAGTAATATAAACAGCCCAGCTGCTCAGCAGAGTGAGAAAACACATTCAGAACATTCTTTCAAAGAGAGACTTTAGCAAACAGTGCTATCTGGTGTTCAAAAGAGGTAAAAATAAAACTAAGTAGCAGTGAATAATGAATAGTGTAAATGAATAATCAATAGTGCTGGAAGAAAATAGAGGATTTAAAGCCTAGTAGTGAATGATTAAATTACAGGAAGTTGCTTAGTTTGAACAATCCCAGGTAAAGACCTTGGAAACACTGGTTGGCCAACTGTGCATCTGTAAAATGGAAGTAAGACCTAGATCTGACAAAACGGGGGACAAGCAGGAGAGAAGAGGATATATGGACGTGTCTTGCAAGACTTCATACATGACTCAGAAATTTACGGAAGAGCTTCAGTTCTTAAAGGAGCAGATGTCACAGATGACAAACCAGATAATGAAATTTGGAAATCAGATGGGACAGATGGGGAAAAATATACTGCAGGAGATTTAAAAAAAAAGATGAAAGAAGTAAAAGCTGAGATAAAAGATGTAAAGAAATCTGTTTCCCAGATAGCTAAAGAATTAAGCAAAGTGATTTGGAGTACACAGATTCTGGAACAGAAATCAGAGGACCTTGACTTGAGAATGGATAGACTGGAGAAGAGTACAAGATCTGGATGCATTTGCTTTAATGGAATTACAAGAAAGAGAAAATTTCTTGAGATTCAGATTGGTACCAGAGAAATCAAATGAGAACATCCAGGATCAAATGATAGATAGTTTGGCAGATCTGCTGGACTTGGAAAGAGAAGAGACAGAGGTTCTTTCCACACTACACTGTTGTAGTGCTATTATTCCACTTTCAACATCCTATGGAATCCTGGGGTTTGCAGTTTAGAGAGGGTATTTAGAATTCTCAGACAGAGAGCTCTTTGGCCTCAGTAAACTACAAACCCCAGAATTCCACAGGATGTTGAAAGTGGGATAATAGCACTACAACAGTGTAAGGCAGAAAAGCCCAGAGAGTCAGATTGACAGTTTATTGGATTTTTTTTCAAGAATTTCTAGACAGAACTTACCTGGAGATGTGATAGTACACTTTTGGTGAAAACAGACAAATAGTTAATTTCTACAATGCCACTTTTCTCAAAGATGGAAGATAGTTGGAAATGAGATTGTCTAATTCTAACAAAGATTCATTGTAAGAGGAGAGATTATAATTTTTTCATGGAGAAATTGAGGAAGAATGGGATCCTATTCAGAAGAGAAAGACTCAAAGGAATTTTGTTTCAGTTTAAACAAAGTTGTGTTGTAGTGAACAGAAAACAAAAAAAAACCCTAAAGATTTTGTGAAGAAGTTTAAAGATTTGGAACAAATGAATCCAGAGAAGGAAGAAATGTAAGAAGAAGAGGAAGAATAAAATGAGGGCAAAGAAGAGGGCAAGGACAATGACAAGGCTTCAGTTAATGAAGAAGTGAGAGACACTATGATATGGATTACTCTAAATTTGAAGATTAGATTGGATCTGAAATGTTTAACTTGGAACATTAAAGGTCTGAACATTCTTGTTAAACAGTCCAAAATATTTCATTGTATAAAAAATAGAAACACTATATAGTCTGTCTGCAAGAAACGCATGTAAGAAAGGGAGATATTGAATACATACAATGTTTAAAAATCTCAGCGTCAACAAAGAAAAAAGGGTGTCATTACGTATGTAAATCCCAATTTATTACCAGAACTGAAGTTTGAAGATCAAGAAGGTATATATGTAGGAGTCCAAACTGAGAGCAATAGATCTAAAATTCTTGTTGTAGTTTCTGCTTCAATGGAAAATAAAACAAGCTTCTATGAAAAGCTGTTAGAAAAATTACAGAACCATCTTGTGAAGAATCTAATACTGCTTGGAGATTAGAACTGAGTTATTAAGCAGCAATATGACAGATATTCAGAGAAAGAGATTTAAGATTCAACAGGGAAAATTCCTATAACCTTTTTGGAGATGTTAGAAGATTTAAGACTTAACTGATGCACGGAGATTCAAATACAGCAATGCTAAGGATTGCACATTCTTTTCAGATAGTCATAAATCATTTTCAAGTACTGACACGATTCTGATTTCAAATAACTGGTTATGGATATAAAGAAAGTAGATACTGTATTTGCCAGTGTATAAGATGCACAGGCGTATAAGATGCACCCGACTTATATCTCAGCAAATACTATTTGCTGGTGTATAAGACACACTGGCATATAAGACACACCCCATTTTCAAACAGTATTTTTTGGGGGGAAAGTGAGTCATATATGCCAGCAAATAGGGTTCTTTACCCAGAGTTTTCTTAGATCATAATCCACTAACCTTAATGTTGAAAGGAAAATAGTCAAGAAGTTGTTGGAGACTTAATGATTTTACTTCAAGATGTAAAGATGGCACAAGAAAAATGTAAAAAAAATGAACAATTTTTGAAAATAACCTAGAAAAGAGGGCAGAAATTGGAACAATGTGGGATACCAGTGTGACATTTATGGGAGGATATTTAATTCAACAGAATGCTGGAATTAAAAAGAGAAGCCAGGAAAAAAATGTGCCTGTTATTAGATGAGATAAAGAGAAAAGGAGTTAAAGAAGTCACTTACAGATAAGAAATTATTTAATCAGATTAACATTTAACAAAGACAACAGTGGGAGAAGCAAGAAAAATGTTTTGCAAAACAGAAAAAATTGAATCTGCTAATAAACCAGGAAGATGGTTGACATGTAAAGTGAGAAAAGAGCAAGAGAAAAAAATTATATTAAAAACACAAAAAGGAAAAGATAATATCTTTGATGGAGTCAGCATCAGAAGAGAGTTGTATCAATATTATACAAAACTATATAACAAACAGACATCTTAGGAGAAGATTAAAGCGTACTTGGATAAACAAGCTTCACTAGAGATTCCAGAACCAAAAACAAATGATGAATGCACTGATATCAATAAAGGCAATTGTTGAGGATATTAAGAATATTAAACCATGTAAAGCCAATTTAGCTGCAGGCTGTTAAGGTGGGCTGGAGAGGCATTTACATAGTCTTATAGTAGGACTACATAATGTTACTGAATACAGAACAGTTACAGATCTGTAACTCTAGGTGATGCCAGCCTAGACGTGTAAATAAACATTCAAGTTATTTCAGGAGAATGAATCAGGTGAAGGTAAGCTGCCATCTTGACCACACTCTACTATTGTTTGGCCCCATGTTTTCTAGTTCTCATCTGTGAAACATTTGGGAGTAGGGAGCCAGCCTCCTGGTTCACTAGGGAGCTAGCGGTGATGAAACAAGTGGGACAGAGACTAGAGCACTGATGGCCAAAAACTCAGAGATAGTCTGATCCAACATGAGCTAGAGCCCATTGGAATACCCACTTTGTGGTGGTGATAGCGGCAGTGAAGAAGTAATCCTTGTATGCCACCATTGTGTTTGCTCAGTTTCATCCAGTGAAGATGTCTCTAGTGGTCAGAGGTGTTTTACATTCTGCCCCACAGGAGCCTCATGTAGATCATTTGGCAGCCCACTGTGAAGAATTTGCACAACACTTTGCAGATAAAATTGCTTTGATACTTTCTGACTTGGGCACTGTAGTTGATACAGACCCAGTGTGGATATAATCTTGTCTCCTACTTGTTCTAGGTTAATGGATACGTTTCAGTTTGTTCAGCCTGAGGATGTGGACAGGATCCTTGGATTCTTGGAGAGGTGAGAGCCACCACATGTGCAATGGACCTTTGCTCTTCCTGATTTATAAAACCAGCCAAAGGGGGACCGGCTGAGTGGGTAAGGGGAGCAGTGAATGCCTCACTGCAGGAAGGGAGAGTTCTATACTACTTGAAAGAAGCTGTGGTGAGGCCACTACTAATAAAAACTCTCTCTGACCTCGATTATGTCAGATAACTACTTGCCAGTTACCAATATTCCACTATGGTCAATGTTCAGGGCTTCTGGGAACTGAAGTCCAAAAACATCTGGGGACCCACAGGTTGAGAACCACTGTTCTAGAGCATGTGGTGGCCTCCCAGCTCCAGGGCTTCCTGCATGAAATGGGTTATTAGCTCCATTTTAATCTAGCTTCAAGCCTCTTCATGGGAAAGACAAAGCTTTGGTCACATTAGTGGATGACCTACACAGCCTTTCAGTGGCTTTCAGTACCATTGACCATGGTCTCCTTTCAAGATCCCTCTCTGAGATAGGACTTGGGGCACTGTTCTGCAGTAGTGTCAATTCTTGGAGAGCCAAACTCAGAAGATGATGCTGGGGGATTCATTTTGAACCCCATGAACATTAGCCTGTGGGGTTGGTCAGGGCTATTTAATACCTACGTGAAACCACTGAAAGAGGTTATCTGGACTTTGGGAGTCAGATATCACCAATATGCTGACAACACCCAGCTCTGTCTCTCTATCTGATTCCATGGAAGTTGTCTTTATACTAAACCAACATGTACTGTTGGTAATGGACTGGATGCGGTCAAACAAACTGAAAATAAATCCACATAAGACAGAAATGCACCTGGTCAGTTAAGCAGAACAGGGCATAGGGATTCAGCCTGTGTTGGTTGCTGTTACATTCCCCACTGATATCTTGACCATGCTTCTGAGCTCAGATTGAAGCCTGGATGCCCAGGTTTCAGTGGTGGCCAAGAATGTGTTCGTGTAGCTGAAACTGGTACCAGCTCTCACCTTTCCTCGAGATGCCAGATCTGGCTATGGTGACACATGCCTTGATACAATCACATTTGGATTATTGTACTGCAGTCTATATGGGGCTTCCTTTAGAAATTGTTTGGAAATTTCAACAGGTCCAAAATGCTGTAGCCAGGATGCTGACTGGGCCAGGTTATTTGGATCATATAACCCTTTTGCTGAAAAACTTCACCTGCTGATCTATTTCTGGGCAGAATTCAAAGTGCTGGTTATGACCTTTAAAGCTCTACATGGCTTGACCAGACTATTTGAAAATGAGCCTGCCTGTGCTCTGAGATCTGAAGAGGAAGGTTTACTCACAGCCTCACCATCACCCCAGCCACAAGAAATATCCTTCTTGGTGGCTGCTCCCAAGTTATGAAATGCCCTTCCCCAGGAAGTCCAGTTGGTCCCCTCCCTGCTGTCTTTCCACTAGTAGATGAAGGAAGTTTTTGGTTTTTAGTGTGTTGTGGCACATAAAGCTTTTAATGGGAGTGTATATTTTTATTTCATTATGTTTTAAACACATTTTAATGCTGTTTTTAACTTGTGCTTTTAAAATAGAAATTTAGCTTAATTGTGTTTTAATTTTTGTATTAAGCATTTTTAATTGTATTGCGCAACACACACGCACACACAAACATGCAAACAGTCTCCTCTTGGAGAAAATAGCACTCTGGTTCTCTACATAGGCACTTAAGGTAAATTTAGCAGGGTCTTTTTCCAGCACAGTGGCAGTTCTGAGTGTAGGTTCCAACTTTCCTCCCTGGGATTCTCCAAGTGTGCAAAGTGTTTGAGCTTAAACTGATTTAATCCCATTGACATTAATTACATACAGGCAATTTAAATAATGTGCTTTGATTTTAATTTTGGGCAGCACTCAGGACTCACTGTTCCCATCTCTAGCATGCAGAGAGTCAAAGCGCATGACTGTAGGCTCATCATAATCAATCTGTTACATTTTTATTGTCTTTAGAATCATGTTAGTTCAGCCTTCACCTCTTCTGACCACATGTACATTTCCTATCTGGTGAGGGCTGGCCTTAGTAGAATGCAGAGTGAGGCAAACATCTTAGGAGTCACATCTAGGGTGTGTGTGTGTCCTGAAAGGCCAACAGATTGATAATTCTTTCAGTTATTCTTCTTGCATTGTTACTGACAGCAATGGCACTTGTAGAGGGAGGCTCACCTCACATACCAAAATAACTTGGCTGGTTTTAGTTACTATGTGCCTTTGGGTATCAAGACAGGGGATGGGACCTCGCAGCTGGACATCAAGCACCAAAATGTCTGAGGCCATCTCTGTTTCTGCTGCTTCCCATGTCCAATTTACTTTCCTTCTTCTGTCCTCCAGAGACTCTTGAGCAGATCAATGAGGCTGAGAATCAGAGGCCCTTTTACACCATGCAATTATAGCACTGTGATTCCACTTTATTTGCTATGGTCGCATCATGTGGATTCTTGAGGTTTGTATTTTGGTGAGGCTCAAGAGTTTTCTCCCTGAGAATTCTAAATGCACCTCCCTAAACTACATATCCCAGGATCCCATAAATTGTTACTGTGGCAGTTAAACTGGAATTATAGCACTAGAACTGTATAATGTGAAAAAGCCCAAGGTCTACACTATAAATTATAGCACTTTGATACTACTTTATCTTCATCCAATAGGACTCTCGGATGTGTAGTTTGGTGAGGCACTAAAGTTCTGTGTCAGTGAATTCTATGTAATTCAGAACATTGAATAACTCACAATTAATCCAAGTGCTCTATAGAACTGAGCAGTTAAAAGTGATATTAAAGTGATATAATTGTATAAAATGAAAGTGACATCAGAATCCAATGACAGCTGGACATTATTCTCACTATTCAGCCCTTCAGTGATAGGCAGGCAGGTGCATCAATCACTGCAAGACGTTTAAGCAGCATCACCATGTAATTTAGTATATTATAAGAAACAGTGACCCTTTCTGCACAGCATTTGCCATGCGAAAGGGTGCCTGGAGCGTCGCACAATTGTGAGGAGTGATCTGCACGACGCACTCACAACCATGCGACACTCCAGAGGCTGGCAGGCGCTGATTGCGCACCTTTTTATTTTCGGCTGGAAGCCAAAAATGGTGCGCAATCGAGCATTGCTCCTGGGAAGTGTGCAGAGCCTCTGGAGCCACGCCAGTCGCACTTCCCGCCCCAGAGCAGCCTGGGAAACTCCCAGGCTGCACTGCGGAAGGAACAGGCGGGGCTCTCACGCAAGCAGGCAGCTCGTGCAGAGCTGAAGCAGCAGGGACACGAGAGCCTCTTGCCAGAGACTGCTCGTGCGATCCCTCACCCCAGCACCAGAAAAAGGTAAGGTGAGGAAAGGGCCAGTGTCCAGGTAACATTTCAATTAAAGCAAATGTCGTGTTCAGTTTACTAAACAACAGAGCAGATGACTGAGTCATCTTCATCAGCTCAGATGGATGGCAGGTGATTTGTTCAGTTTCAAGTTGACATAATATGGAGGAAAAGTATGGGAAACCATTTTTACATGTGACTTCTGAACACAAGTTTCCTGCACAACACATACCACAAGATGAATGAGGCTGTAAACCTTGTGGTTTTGTTAAAGGAAGAAATCTATATCTCAAACTGGACTGTTACCCTGTAAACTGGGGGTCCCGGGAGGGGTGCCCAAATAACCAAAGAACAACAACTAAGATGGGGAAAATTAGCTGGAGCACTCTCTTGGCTAACGAGAGGCAGGGCAACACAGCGAGACCTTTTGTCCTATGTATACCAGTTCAGGTCAGTGAGGAGTCAAGCAGTTTACAATACTAACAGTTTTTATTAAGCAAGAAAAATAATAAAACTCAAGCACACCTAACTAGAGAGGGAAGAAAGAGAGTTTTTAGAGAAATAAGCAATGCGGCACCTGTCCGAAGTCCTGGAGACACCAACTGGGGAAAAGGAAGGAAACCCGGTGTGGAGACCGAGGGGAATCTGCTGAGCCAAGCGGCAGCAAGACGATCTGGCGAGAGTTCTGGACGGTTTCAGTGATTCAGCAAGGGTTTTAGTGATTTCAGCAAAGTCCAGCGAGAGTTCCAAAGAGCTCTTTAAACAGGGCAACTTTTATAGGGACAGAATGACCGCAGGTTAGTCTGGTTTTTGCAAGAGAACAATAAGTTTTGGTCTGGGGACAAAGGCTCCGAAAGGTCAGAATTTGCATGATTGAGTTATGAACCGAATTGACAATGGCATAGCTAGTATGCAGATTGGCTAGCTCGACCGTTAAGTGCCTGGCTTGCCAGGGTGCTTTCACAGGCAAAGAGTCCTTTTTGTCTTACAATCAAGGTGCTTGTTTCGGGTGGCTACCCCCTGAAGCGGAACTGGCTATATCTAGTACTTTACGACTATCGCCCATGCCTAGCTTCGTGCTTGTCCGACAGCGCCTTACAAACACTCAGCTGATGGCGGAAAAAGGGCCGAATTATGATATCAAAATGATATCTTAGTTCACCAAAGACCAGACCAGAATGCCGTGGTAACAGGACTAACATTCTGTGCAAATCTCGGTAAATGGCAGCCAGGTTGGGGAAACAATGTCTGCTCTCGTGGTTATTCCACCACCACTTCCATTGCCCAAATTCAGTTATTTGCCCTGCAAAGGGTTGTGCTTTTCTTTGATTCCCAAATCCTATCAGAGAGCAGATGCACTTCTCTTAATTTCCTCATGGCCTTTTTTTGTTTTTAATGAATTAAATTTGGCACAGCTGTGGCTGCTGCTTCATGATCATACATTCCAGACAAGGACTGCGGTTCATTTACTACCTCTTGAGCAACCATGTCGAAGTGCATTATACAGACTGGGGGATGAGGAGGCGTATCTGCTATCTGTGCTTCACAGGCATATTTGCACATTCATGAGCTCCTCTTTGAAATTCATGAGCCCCTTCCCACCTTTTTGAAAAATAAATTATTTTGTTTTCTGCAAAAGTGGATTCAGAAGACTCCATTGTAGTTTTCCCTCTTCCTAAAGCATAGTTAGGAACCTCCAAAACTAATGAATTCAACAATAGCTAGTCTTTTTTCCTTCTCATGAATTTCTATTGCTTTCCATTGTCTCAGTCTGCTGGTGAAGCCAAGTTCATATACATAAAACATCTCTCAATTCTATCCCCTCTTATCTATGACTGTCACTTTCTTTAAGGTTATCCATCCCAGGGTGCCTTAATTGCTATGACTTGTGGATGGTTGGCATTTTGGGCTGATGATCCCTTTAGCTTGTTCCTGGACTGGGGACAGAATACTAGGTGTACTGTATGGGGAGCCTTTGTTTTTATTAAAGTAAAATTAATAAATATAAGCTGAGATCCTGCATCATCATTGTAATTGCAATAATGGAGCTCCAGTGAGGGATGACTGATGATGCCCCCAAAAATACAGCTTGGCAGCATGCTGACTGAAAGGTTTTCTGAAGTACTGGAGAGTAGGGTGCTGGAAAATGACATCTGCAGTGTGTCCCCAATTGTCAGCTGCCTTGATAACCAGCAGCTTGAGAAACCCTTCAGGATCCTGCCACAACTGCTTGGCTGGTTCTAGTTAGTTTTACCTGCTTTCAGTTAGTATAGTGCACTGCAGACATCATTTCCCAGTGCACTGACCTCCATCACCTATTGCTAGGATGTGAAGATAGGTTTCGGGAGTCACAATTAGTCATTCATTGTTATAAAGATGAATCCTCAGTGACTGTGATATTCTAAGTCCATCTTATGATTCATAGCAGTTTAACAGGATGACAGCCATAATTTATCATCCAAACCTGTCAGGGTGGTAGCATATGCAACATGGGCTCCAATGAAGATCACAAATTACTGGCAGGCTGATATAGGAGGGGGTTCAAGCCTTAAATCACCTCTCTGATCATGCTGGACCAAGCATTGGACTGTTTCCCCTATGTCTACTTCAACAGAAGTATTGATGTTGGGGAATGCGAGGGATAATAGAGTATCTCACAAACAGAGTATTTAGTAGTCACAAGCAAAACATGGTGTATCTGCTGGTAGATCGTAGCCACTCCCTTGATTTGGAGTGAGATGGACTCCCCATCCCCATGTGCAAAGTTTGGAAAATTTATCCTTTTGAACTACATCATCCTAAATCCTCCAGACAGCATAGTCATTGGCCAAAGTAGGCTAGGGGTTATGGGATTTGTGGTCCAAAAATAACTTTTTCCAAGCTTTGCCTATTTGTATACCAAATGGAGAGTGTAAAGCACAATATGACTTCTGCTGTACGAATGGGCACATGCCAAGGGTTGGGGAGCATTTTTGACACCTCTTAATTCTCAACAGGCTGCATCAGTGGGGGTTCTGGCAACTGCAAATGACATACAGTCACTTTTAGAGGCTGACTTTGCCTGTTTCAGTTAGGTGGGGCTGAAACACCATTTACCGACAAAACTACAATCCTCTAAAGGAGAATCCTTCAAAATCCCACAAGTGCAACTCTCTGGGTATAAATATTAAATAATAAATATTAAACAAATATTAAATAATAATGCATTACAGCTTTAGTCCTACACATACATAACTTGGAGCAAGCCCCACTGAATATAGTGACTAAATCTAATGATTATCCCTAACTAGAGTAGTCCCATTGATCTAAGAGAATGCACATAATGACTGATTTAACCTTATCAGTTCAATGGGTCTACTCTGGTTGGGACTTACAATTAGGTGTAGGTCACTGGAGTAGACATTGAGTAGACATGCCTAGGATTGCATAGTAACTGTGCAATTTATAACTGTCTACTCAAAAATAAGTTCTGTTGAGTTTCATGGGACTTATTCCTCTGTTAGACAGGTAATGGAAAAATTCATAGCCTAAACAATTAACAATTTTCTGCCCTTTGTAATATCCCCATCACCTACTTTTATAGATCCTTCTCTTTCTGCCCAGTGGTACGGCAGGCTCTGCAGTAAAGGGACACTATATTAGGTAATTTTAGATGCATTCCATGAAACTGTTGGCTTGCACCATTTTCTATATCTAAGCAAATTGTTCTCTTCAACATGGCTCTGTCTAATTTGGACCTTATCGTCATTTTCTGACTTTTTCTCTTCTTTATACTGAGAGCCAGTGTTGTGTAGTGAACTGAGTGATAGGACTATGGAGACCAGAATTCAAATCCCTGCTCAGCCATCGAAACCCACTGGGTGACCTTAGGCAAGTTATACT
This sequence comes from Iguana delicatissima, assembly GCA_948472985.1. Lineage (NCBI taxonomy): Eukaryota > Metazoa > Chordata > Lepidosauria > Squamata > Iguanidae > Iguana > Iguana delicatissima. The sequence continues at coordinate 55,816 of CAOKZL010001481.1, read as the reverse complement.
GTATCAGCCTTGGAAGAAGACACACACACACACACACCCCACCAACAAAAAAAAAGTCTTGCCAAGCAATTTCCATGTTAGATTCTCCTTAGTGTCAACATGAGTTGGAAACAACTTGAAGACATACAATAACAACAGATACACACTTATCTGGGGGCAAATCAGATTGAATTCAAGAAGATCTGATTCTGAGTAATGTGTAATGTGGCACTGAGAGAACTGAGGAAGAGGAATTGAAAAGGAAGTCACAAATGTGAAGTAAAGCTCCACAAGGAAATTTTTTAAAATGTATTTAAAAACTAAGAAAAAAGACTGTTCATGAAAAAAACAACCCTGTCCTCTCCACAAAGTTTCTGTGCATCCAGCCAGAAAGCACCAGTGTTCTATATCAGAGGTCAACGGTGGTGCCATTTAATTATGCAGGTTTGCCTTGAATTTCCTGCTACTGCTGTCCTGAAATAAAAGCTGAATTTAAAACTGAAGAAACAAGACAACCTGAGGAGAGAATTCTTAAATCCCCTTTAAATTCATAGCGTTTACAGTGATCTCAGGGGCAGAGGCTTTTATTTTTAAAGCATTCATATCCAGAACTTTGAACCCAACCACAGCATTCTAACTTTGAAAATATGGTATAGTTGGAAGACAAAAGTATGAAGTGAGTGAAGAAGCTATGACTCACCAGATAGTGTTAGACTACATCTTCCATGATCCATGACTAAATGAAATTATGCTGGATTCCAACTGCCATCAGGTCACACCTGCATGGGCAGTAGTCAGAGATGATGGCAGATATAGTCTGACAATCTTTGTTGGGTCATAGCTTTTTCCTACTCCCCAGAATATTGTCTAGCAAAATCTAAGGTAATAAGACATAGGAGGCTGCCTTATACCAGCTCAGATTATTTTCCGTCCAGTTCTGGCTGACTGCACTGTCTGAATGACTGAATGTAGCTCTTCAGGGTCTCAGGAAGTCATATTCATCATCACCCGTGACCTGACCCTTTTAAATGAAGATGCCATCCTGCAAAGCCCATGTTCTACCACTAAGGTATGCTTTTTCCCATGGTCATTACACCTGTGATGGATTTTCATACCATTAACCATTGTTTAGCTCCAAATTACAGGCATTCAACATTTCAGTGGGTTTACTCTGGCTGGAACTGCTCACTGGGATTCAAGCCACACTTAGTATTTTCTTCACATTTCCCAGTGCTGTTGTCAGGGGTGCACCATCATGGAAGGCATGGAGCAGAGCCATATCTGTCTCTTCATCAAATTCCCATACAGACTCTCCCACAACTGATGTAGTGTTTTCAACAACACACTTCTTCCACCACTATATTCCAGTAAATGAGTTGCTCGTTGAACTTCTTCCCTCCAGCACAAGTGGACATGTGCATGGACTAATGGAGTAGAGCTCTACACATGCTCTAGTCACTCTAATCTTCTGGCGTACAAGGAAAGCTGGTGGGTCAGAACACATTCCCTTCTTGCCATATAAGGTTATGCTTCCCAAACCTCCAGTTATAGGGGCCTAAAGGGAAACGGTTGTCAAGAAGGACCCCACGACCAGTGAGAAGTGGGTAGCAGACTCTTGCACATATTCATCTCCTTTCCCTCCCTCTTCAATAAACAGTGATGATGAGATGGACATGTTTCCTTTAAAAAAAAAATCTAAGCAAAAGCAGTACAATTGTGAAGAGCATCCTTCATCATTGGTCTCCTTTTCAGCTGCACTTTTCCTATAGTTTTGCAGTTCACAGCAATCAAGCCTGCTAGAAAATCTGTGTGCTTTTTTCATTCTGTACAATTGTAGCAATTTGATTCCACTTTAACTGCCATGGCTGCATCCTCCTGGATCTTGGGATTTGTAGTTTGGTGAATAATAAGCAGTCTTTATCACTCCATTCTAAATGCCTCATGAAGCTATAGACAGCAGAAATCTATAGAATGCAGCCATGATAATTAGGATATGTAAATGTGTGAAAGACATACCCTATAATGTGTGCATGTTTGTATGACATGCTGATCAAATTTGCAGATGATATCAAATTGGGAGGGGTTGCTAATACACCAGAGGACGGGATCAAATTTCAAAATCACCTTGACAGATTGGAGAGCTGGGCCAAAGCTAACAAAATGAATCTCAACAGAGAGAAATGTAAGGTCCTACACATAGGCAGAAAAAATGGAATCCACAAATATAGGATGGGGGACACGTGGCTGGATAGCAGTGTCATGGGCCCGGGCCCGGCTGAGCTTGCCATCGCCTCGGAGGCCACCGCCAACATGGGGGAAGGCCCAGATGCCTCAGAGGCCGCCGCCAACGCGGGGGAAGGCCCAGACACGTTGGAAGCAGCCGCCGACGTGGGGGGAGGCCCGGACGCCGTGGAGGACGTCGCCGCTGTAGATGGCCCTGTTAGCAGCGCCGGGGCGGCCCAGGGCTCGCCCCGGCAGTCGGGGTGCCTACAGGCTCGCTGGGGGGGTGGGCCCCAGCTCTAGTCTGGGGACTCCGCCCAGCCGCGGCTCCAACTCGGAGGAGACAGACGCCCCGCCTCCCACGTTCTGGCAGGGGTGGCAGGGGAAAGAGGCAGTCCGCCGGTTCTGATGGCTGCTGGAGAAGTGACTGCGGGCTGAGAGCTCTCAGCTGTGAGGCCAGGCAGCAGGCTGGGGGCTCTCAGCTGTGAGCCTGCGCCTGATTGGTCGCTGCTGGACCAGGGGGCTACTTAGGGTGGGCGCTGGGAGGGGAGGGCCACGGAGGAACAACCATCGGTCTTCCGCCTCCTCCTCTGCCTGTGTCTGGATCCAGCCTCTCCCTCCAGCGACCGTGTCCGGTCTCCCTGGCAGCCGAGTACTTTGTCTGTGCTTGGGTGAAGTAACCCTTTCTTGCTTTAGGAACATTTACCTAACCTTTGCTTTGGAACTGATTTACATTTGTGCTGGGGCTTGTCTGTGGGGGAACTGTGACCCTCTGATTACTGGCTGCTAATAAACGCTGTCAATCCCAGCCACTTGCCCTGCGTCTGCTTGGTCTCTGCCTGCCGCCGACAAGCAGTACATGTGAAAGGGATCTAGGAGTCTTGGTAGATCACAAGCTGAACATGAGTCAGCAGTGTGATGTGGCAGCCAAGAAAGCCAGCGTGATTCTTGGTGGTATCAATAGGAGTATGGTGTCTAGATCGAGGGAGGTAATGGTACCACTCTATCCTGCATTGGTTAGGCCTCATTTGGAATACTGTGTCCAGTTCTGGGCACCTCAATTCAAGAAGGGTATTGACAAGCTAGAATGTTTCCAGAGGAGGGTGACCAAAATGGTGAAGGGTCTGGAAGCCATGCCCTATGAAGAACGCCATAGGGAGCTGGGTATATTTAGTCTGCAGAAGAGAAGGTTAAGAGGGGACATGATAGCCATGTTTAAATAATTGAAGGGAAGTCATGTTGAAGAGGGAGCGGGCCTGTTTTCTACCGCTCCAGAGACCAGGACAAGGGACAATGGATTCAAGCTGCAGGAAAGGAGATTCCACTTGAACCTCAGGAAGAACTTCCTGATGGTCAGAGCTGTCCGGCAGTGGAATATGCTGGCTCGGAGTGTGGTAGAGTCTCCTTCTTTGGAAATTTTTAAGCGGAGACTGGATAGCCATCTGTTGGGAATGATTTGATGGGTGTTCCTGCATGGCAGGGGGTTGGACTGGATGGCCCCTGGGTCTCTTCCAACTCTATGATTCTATGTTTTTGCAACTTATAAATGGGTATGTTTAGCAGCATGGCCATCAGCACTGGTCACTTCTTCAGTGCAAACACCAGAGAAATAAGGAATGTAGTTAATAAAATAAAGATCCCTCAATGTTCTCCCACAAGTGAGGTGTCAAGCAGCCCATAGTAAAGTAAGGCAAAATAAAATTCAAGCATTGAATGAATAAAACCATTAAAAAATTAAAACACAATTTAAAAATTCATTAGTTTGAAAATCAGTTTTAAATTTAAAAACATAATAGAAAAAAATTGTCTCTGTGACAACAGTTTTAATGTTAGGATGGAGAGTTACTAGAATCTAGAGTTGCTAATACACCTATTAGCAACTCTAGAAGTTTCTGCCATTGATTTGATTTATTCCCCCTGAAGATGGCAAATCAGTTTATGTACACACCAAAATGAATTGACCCCTTCAAAAAATAAATTTGGTCTGTCTTCAAGCATGTGGAGTCTAGTGTCCTTTTTCTGCTGATTCATTATACATGCTTTTCAGTACTTATTCCTGCTTAATCTTCAGCTGCCACCATTCCTTACCAATAGCTCTGCTGGGAAGGGCTGGTTGGAGTTGCCATTCAACATCAGGTGGGCCACACAATTCCTGCCCAGTCACGTGGGGGTGGGGGGGTGATTTGCCCTTAGCAGCAATGTTTTTGGGGCATCCTCACCCATAGCCATGCCCCCACACGCCCTGGCCACACCCTTGTGTGCCCTGGACATGCCCGACACACACCACAGCCACACCTCTGCACACAGTGGCTACATCTCTCATGCCGTAGCCCCGCCACCCCCTCTACACACTCCAAGTTCCACCACTATTCCTGCCCCTGTTGCAAGGGATTGGGGGGGCACATCCTTTCTCCCAGCTGAGAACCAAAGGTACTGTTCCAAATACTTTTTTCTCCTTTTATTGTCTTCTCTTTTTCTTCTTGATCTTAATCCTTTCTGTTTTTCCTTAGCTCTTTCCCGGGCAGAATTTCACTGAGAACAAATGTCTTGGGCAAGGACTGGGATGCAGATTTGGAGAATCAGGGTGGCTGTAAGTGATGATGAAAGCCACAAGCTTTTCCCCTGCAATACTGAACCAAGCTTGACAACACCCAGCCCTTCTAAACTAAGGTTTATGGTAGAATCCTGTTGGAGACACTTGCTGGTACCATTATAAATTATACCTGTGTATGCACATTTTGATCATTGATCATTGTAGATGGAGCATCAACTCTCTTCTCATTCCACTTACCTATCAAAGGGCTGCCTTTCTGTGGCCATGTAGTGGCCAAGGAAGGATGGTGATGGCCAGGTACCAGGTGGTACAATCTAGCTGCAAAAAACAACGGGCACCCTCCTGGACCACTCAGGGGTACTTGGGAGATGCAGGAGTATGACATTGTCTTCCTGTGGCTGCGTCTAGGAACAAAGATGGCTCCTACCTGGCCACTCCCACTGCCATCCTGTTCCATTCTCTAAAGCTGTCGTGAGGGCAGGCATTTGACAGAGAAGTAGGCTGAGTGTGTGGGAAGGAGGGAGGACACATAGCTATGCCTGTCGGAGCATTATGTTTCACTTATTTCTTCCACTTTGTCAATTCCATTTTATTTTTAACTGTACATGAAATTGTTGTAAGTGAGGGGAATTGAGAGAACACTGGCTTCAATGGACTTTGCCCATACTTTTCATGCCACCAGTTCCTGTGGGCACCAGTTGCCACTGACCTCTGGTTCTTCCTGTCCCAGACATTTCTAACTCATGCTGGATATGTATCTGTGCTTTCTGAAGTTCAGAGGTGGACTGGTAATTTGCTGGAGAAAACTGCTGGAATGGAAAGTGGAAGAAAAAGCCAGCTGTGTATGCATGCAGCTGTGGAGTGGGATAATTATTTCCTTGCCAGACACTCAACATATATCCTCTCCGTTCAACACAGATGACTGTTTTCCCTGTGCTGTATTGTTCATCTCAAGTATACTGAGGCTTACTAAAGGCCACTTTGTTGACAGAAGTTGCTGACATGCATCATTTGCAGCTTCAAAGTTGCCAGCATTTGTAAACTGCCAAGATCATCATAGGACAATCATGCCTTGCCATGTGTTGCTCATCTTGTACTTTTCTGAGGCAGCTTTGTTATTTACCATACCACAATTAAGTTAGAAAATGAACCAAAATCCTGGAAGATTTAAAAGGCTGGACCTTGACTTCATAAGTGTGCTCTGAAGCTGGTTAGATGTTCATTATGCATGTTCATTCTCTGCCTTGACAATCTCATGAACAATCTCAAAAGATTTTTGACAGAGACTGCATAGTCCTACACTGCCTGCTTTTAAATCTGGCTTCTGAAGATCTCCATAATCCAATATTGCTGATGGGTAGATATACTAGGAATCATTATAAAGTAATGGGAAACCATAAATAGAGAGACTATAACTACATGCATTGGAAGTTGGGAAGTTGGGTTTTTTCCCCTGTCCATCACAGTATATGGAAAACCATTTTGGCACACAAGATAGAATTAACACAAATGCATGTTCACTTACCTGGTTGTAAAAATGCAACAGTACCACCTGATATGACTTTGCCCTTTTCTTGATATTCAAGATCTACTGTCTGAGGTAGCTGCTGCCATATGCCTAGTAGTACCTAATAGTGTCTGTCTATTTAAAAATATAAACAAAGAAAAGGAAAGTGGAAGAAGAAAAACAGCGTCAGTTTTCATTGGCATTAATGAGGGTTAAACAATAATAGATGAAGGATATAAAATAATATATAAATAGTCCATATATCTCAACATATATCCAAAGGCAAAAAAACAAAAAAACAGAAAAACCAATGGTAGGATACAAGTTCAAAAGAAGACAGAGCGCTGAGATCTCTAAATCACTGGATGACAGATGGAAGGTTTATATCTAGCCAACCTTAAATGTATAAGTCTTTTCGCCACTGTAAAAACTTGGAGGACACGTTTACACCATCCTTATCTAGTCTCCATATTAAGTAATACATTTTAGCAATTAGTTTGGAAGCAAATTACTTAGGGGCATTAATAAGGGCATAATGATGTTTCTTTTTCAATTTACTAATGACTGGTACTGTTATCGCTGTGGTTTGTGAATAAACGACTCACTCCTTTGGAAGGTTAAAATATTTTCATGTGAAATTTTGAGGAGACTTTTCCTCCCAAATTTTAGTGCATTTGTTTATCTTTTTACATGGATTTCTCCCCTCAAAAGTAAAGAAAAAGTGGCAAGCAATGGGACAAGTAACAAATATAATGAGGTAATAAAAGCTTTGCACTGCTAAATTATTCTACGCTGTGCTTAAGTTTTAAGATCTTTAAGAAAGGGCTTCTCTCAATCTCACTACTGTCACAGACACTTATGGTGAGGACATTGGAAAGAGCCTTCTCTGTAGATGCTCCCAGGTTGTGGAAGTCCCTCCCATAGGATTGTTCATGTCTCCAGATCCTGACCTTGGAAGTTAAGCAGGGTCAGCCCTGGTTAGTACCTGGATGGGAGACTGGCAGTGAATACCAGATGCTGTGACCTATATTTTGGAGGAAGGAACTGGCAAAACCACCTCTGTGTATTCCTTGCCTAAGAAAACCCTATGAAATTCATGGGGTCCCCCTAAGTCAACAGGTGACTTGAGGACACGTGTGCCCACATACACACACACACACACGCACGCACACACACACTCTTTCTGCTGGAAAACAAAGATCTTTTTATTTATGCAGGCTTTTGGCTGTTAACTGCTATGGTAGAAGAGTCTTTCAATTGATGTTGTTTGTGATATTTTAAACACATTTTAAATTAAATAGTATTTGCTGGGGTATAAGATTCACTTTTTTCCCAAAAAAATGCTGTTTGAAAATATGGTGCGCCTTATATACTAGGTGTGTCTTATACACCGACAAATAGTATTTGCCAGTGTATAAATGGGGTGTGTCTCATACATGGGTGCATCTTATATGTTGGCAAATACGGTTGTGCTTTAAATAGGATTGCTTATTTAATGGTTTTTAAAATGTCTTTATCATTAGGTTTTGAGATATACTTTGCTTTAATTTATTTGTTAGCCACCTTAGGCCCCATGCTGTCAGAAAGGTGGGATATAAATGACATGTATAAGTAAATATGCTATACAGGCAGAATAGCATATGGAACTTTTAGTATGTGCCCACATTTGTTCTATTTTAGTGATATGCCAATGTGAAGAAAGCTGCTATGAAGAAAATCAACTCATCTAAAATGTGGTGCTGGAGAAAAGGTCTATGGATACCCAGGACTGCTAAAAAAAGACAAATCCAACCTGAACTCTCACTAGAAGGGAAAAGGACTAAACTGAGGCTGTCATGCTTTGGCCATATTGTGAGAAGACATGACTCACTAGAAAAGACAGTAACACTTCATAAGGTAGAAGGCAGTGGGAAAAGAGGAAGACCACACTATATTGTTATCGTATTATTATTCCATTTTCAGCATCCTATAGAATCCTGGGATTTGGAGTTTAGGGAGGGGCATTTAGAATTCTCAGCCAGAGAGCTCTTTGGCCTCAGTAAACTACAAACCCCAGGATTCCACAGGATGTTGAAAGTGGAATAATAGCACTATAACAGGGTAGTGCAGAAATGGCCACAGATGGATAGTCTCAACCAAGGACACGTCCCTGAATCTGCAAAACTTGAAAAGCTGAGGATAGGGGAACTTGGAGGTCTGTCATCAATAGGGCTGCTATAAATCGAAGTTGATTTGACAGCCATTAATAACAACTATAGTATATATTCCAGTTCCTATAATATGAAATAATAATCTGACATGACACATATACAAGCATAGGACAGGCAATATTATACAATGAATAGTGCAATAGCTGAAATATTAGACAGCAGAAGAGCAAAGAAGGCACACTGTTCAATGGAAGTACAATAGAAGCATTTCTATTGTCTAATGTGCCTGCATTATTGAAATGGCTGGAAAATTGTACAGTATGATAGGATCAAATATTGTACAACAGAACCATAACACAAGCCCAGCAGTGGAAGTGCTTTTCTTGTATATTGCTTGAACCCTTGTACTATTCATTGTATAATACTGCCTGTCCTGTGCTTTTAGATGTGATGTCATTTGGTCTATTATAATAAATGTATTTTATGCTATGTAGTGTACTGGTTAGTACTATGTGGATGTTGCCATCACTATCTTCTAACCTGTCTGTATGATTAACCCCTTTTATATCTTTTATATATTATATAACCCCTTTTATATATTCCTGTGGCAAATGACAGCATGGAAGCCAGGCTTTATATCTCCCTGCAGGCTATCACTTTCACTTTTTCCCATTGTGGTCCAAGAAAATAATAGATTTTGGGTTTTGAGGATAAACACAGGTTCTCATTATCAACTCTGGCTCCGTACAAACACTTATTCCATCTCCTCCCCGTTCATTGTCTGTCTGCCTTTTTAATACAAAAACATTCATTTGCCACAGAAAAATTGAGACAACATTTACAGAGAGTATTGCATTGGATATTTGATTGTAATTATAGGGTTTTGTCTACGAGTTGGGATAATCACACAGGAGATGCTGTGTTGCCAAACAGTATGAAAGTATTTCCTATCGGTAAACTTTCCAAATTAGAAAGAAATCTGTGGGTATCATTTCCTTTAAAGGTGCACTTTTTTTTAATAACACGAAACAGAAAGTCCTCCTCCCATTCTTCAAGCAGTGCTGGAAATTCTGCTGTTTCCTTTGCCTGAAGGTGACCTTGAAACAGAAAAGCCAGGGCATGTTGCTGAATCCATTGTTGCCATTATTAAATATTGGCTGCAGCCTGCAGCAGTGTTGAGACTATTGTCATTGCTGGCAGTGTCTGTAATTCTTTGCTTTCTCTTGTAGTCTTGCCTGGAAAAGTTACACAAGGATAATGAAGAAGACTGAAAACCCAGGAAAACATATTCTTAATTTGTTCAGTTCCCCAGACTCATTAAATTGGCTGAAGGACTGGATTTAAAATATTTGGCCTGATGCAATCAGTGCAACATTTGTTTCTGCAGGGAAAGCTTGTGCCAGCATTCTCGAAGATAACACTTTATATAAATCACCCAGGGATATTTTTTGCTGGGAAATAGTGCCCTCTTGTGCATCTTGTCTCACAGGTCTGAAGACTGAAACCTGTGGCTGGAAGAGAAAGCAAAATATTCCCTTTTCAACCCCCAAAAAGTTCACTGGTGTTAAAAAAAAAAAAAAAAAGAAGGAAGGAAGGAAGGAAGGAAGGAAGGAAGGAAGGAAAAAGAGCTTTCAGTAGAGGAAAGATATAAAGACAAGAATAAATGTGTGAAGGAGAAGGATAATATAGTTATCATGGCTGTGCGCCTTCAAGTTGTTTTTGACTGTAAGGCGAACATATCATAGGGGTTTCTGGGGCTAAGAGTGTGTGATATGCACAAGGTCACCTGGTGGGTTTCCATGGCTGAGCAGGGAATCAAACCAGAACTTAGACCACTACACCATGTTGGCTGTTGTACTATTGTATTGGTAGAGCCTTTCCTAATATATTCCATGCTAAGAAATAAATGAGTTGTTAACCTTCTGAAGCTAGTGCCCTTTCATACAAAACAAGTCTAATGCTATGATTCCACTTTAGCTGCCATCAGTCCAATCTGAGATTTGCAGTTTAGGAAAGGAAATTTGAAATTCTCAGCTGGAGAGGTCTAGTCCTTCAACAAACTGGAAACTCTGGGTTTCCATAGGATGTAGGACAGGATGTAGGAAACTCTGGATTTCCATAGGATGTTAAAGTGGATTCACAGTGCTATAACTATGTAGTGTGAAGGTCCTTTGTCTCTACTTGGGCCATTTCCACACTACACTGTTATGGTGCTATTATTCCATTTTCAACATCCTATGGAATCCTGCGGTTTGCAGTTTAGGGAGGAGCCTTTAGAATTCTCAGCCAGAGAGCTCTTTGGCCTCAATAAACGTCGAACCCCAGAATTTCACAGGATCTTGAAAGTGGAATAATAGCACTATAATAGCGTAAGGTGGAAATGGTCTTGGTGTCTTCCATATATTTTAGACCACAGCTCCCAGTGTTTCTGATCATTCTGTACTGAAAGCATAATTGATAAAGTTAATCTTCATGAAACAAGGTAAGGTGATTCACAATGCATGGTCATATGCCATAATATTAAAAAAATTAGAGCTGACTTCATCATGCTGAAGGATGGGGAGAGGAAGTAAAAACTGCCCTATACCAAGTCATACCATCAGTATTGTCTACATTATTGTACTGGAATGGACCTATCCTGGTCAATTCCAGATGTGTCAGGCTGCCTCTTCCATCCTCCTATGTTGGAAGTTGAAGTTCAACATATGTGGAGGGCATCAGACTGGGAAAAAATGATCTACAGTGATCCTGTTACAGGTTTCCAGATGCAAATATGTCTAGTGATGCTATGGATGAAACCTGGCATGTACGCTATTCCTAAGCTATAGACTCTTCCCATCTTATATATTTATCAACTTGGAGTCATACTGTCTTTTGAAAAGTGCTGTCTTTGATCCTTAAAGCCTATCACAGCTTGGGATTTAGCTATTTAAAGGGCTGCCTCTTTCCACATCCCCTGAGCTTGTCTTCTGGGTATGCCAAGTGGCAAGGAGTAAAAGGGCCTTCCTAGCACTGATCATTAATTGTGGCATACACTTCTCAGAGAGGTGCCTACTTTTATGCCATTCAAGAATAAGCAGAAAAAAAATATTTTTGCAGAACTTTCAACTCATGAGGCAAGTCTAAGATTGTTTGAAGCCTGTGGATTTTAATGCTCTGCTCTATGTTCTGGTATAGACTGCTCTGCGTTTTATTTCTCTGTTCTTTATTTTTACATGCTGGATTTTGTTTACTATTTGACAAATGAAAAATAATATAAAGAAATTAATTTGGTAGCAAGTAGCAGTAGGTAGGAAGACGCAATTACCCCACAAAATGTGAAGAAACATGCATGCAAATAAGTAGATAATGCAAGCATTTGATGCACATAATTATTCTTATTTGATCTGGGCATTTGTAACATGTTCTAAAAATCTCAATAGTCTGGTCTAGACTTATAGTACCAATGAAACTAAGGCCATTTCTGCACTATACTGTTATAGTGCTATTATTCCACTTTCAACATCCTGTGGAATTCTGGGGTCTGTAGTTCACTGAGGCCAAAGAGCTCTCTAGCTGAAAATTCTAAATGCCCCTCCCTAAACTGCAAACCCCACAATTCCATAGGATGTTGAAAGTGGAAATAAGGGCACTACAACAATGTAGGGTGGAAATGGCCTTAATTAGTGAACATAAATTAGTCTTCTTTGTTTGACTAAGGCCCTTTCCTCACGGGGGGGGCGAAACGGGGCCGCGTACGCAGGGGTAGAGCTTACGTGCAAGCGGGTTGCTCCGTCCCTGCGGAGAGTGTGAATCCGCCATTCTAAACACCGCCGAATTCCGGCGGCGTTCGGCAGCGCTTGGCGGCGCCCAAAATGGCGGCCGGCAGCTTCCGGCGGCACTCTGCCAATCAGGACAGCGCGCCAGCCAGAAGCCCGCCCCCGGGCAGATCTGCAGGGACGCGCTACCACCTCTCTGCAGTTCTTCACCGGGGGCTGCCACAGGGCAGCACGGGTGAGTTTTGTAAAAACCACTTGCGAAAGTGGTTTTCATAAAACTCGCAGCGCCACCCCCGCGGCTGCGCTAGAGCAGTTTGAGGTCTAGAGCCTCACTTTTTTTAACTGCGCTAGCGCACCCCGCGGTGAAGAAGACCTCCAAGAGAGGTCGCCCTAGCGTGGGCAATATGCCCGTGTGGAAATGGCCATAGTCTAAGCTCCATATGTGACATTTTTAAGCCAAATTTCGTGTAAATTAGACTTCAGAAGTATTAAAACTTGACAGTTTCTTTTGCATTTCTTGCAGTGCAGGGGTAGAGTCATTTAACTCAAAGGACTTATTTTTCATTTTATTTTTAAAACAACAGAAAACTTACCATTTTTCAGAGCATCGTAACTACAGAACTCACTGCACAGTGGTATATTCAGATGACATTTTAATATAAAAACACAATGGAAAAATTACTTTGGGAAAATTACTCTTTCTCTGTGGAAGACGACTTGGTGCTCAGAGAGATGCAATTCACAACAGAAGACTGTGAAATGTGATTGGGAAAGACAGTAGCGTACAAATGGAAAATGCAAAGAACCCTAGTTTTTGCTTGTAACCTTTGGTAATAAGAAATGCAAGGGATATTAAAAGTACTTCAACATTTTCATTGGTTTGCTTCATTTTTTCCCCTTTTTGTAAGGGCCCTTTCACACTGCACAGTTGCACCACTATGATTCCACTTTAACTGCCACAGCAACTTCCAATGGAATCCCGAGATCCAGGTAGGGGTATTCAGAATTCTTATGCAAAGAACACTAGTGTTTTCCAGACTACAAATCTGAGGATTCCATTGGAGGCAGTCATGACATTTAAAGTAGAATCACAGTACTATAACTATGTAGTGTGAAAGGACCCTGAAACTGCTGTGAGTCTCCCAGGAATTTTTGTTTTCATTTCTAGACATTTCAATAGATATTACACAGGAGAATCACTATGAACTGAGGATGTATAACGCCAACCACCAAAGCAGACTGCTCATAGTCTATCTATCTCTTAGTCTGTCTAAGACATGTTAAGTTCAGTAAAAGTGAGTCATTTCCTTTTTGCAGTTCAAATGTTTTATCTCTATGTTCTAAAATTAAGGATCAGATAGCAGTTTTCTCACCCTGAAATACTACACTTGAATAGCATTGCAAAAGATACAACAACTCAACGCATATTTTTGCATTATTTTTGCATTAGAAGTATCATATTGCAACAAGGCATGATTTATAGTTTAATTACTCATGCTTAGTTGCAGAAGATGGCATGAGGCTGAGCTTCAGTAAACATGAATAATTATACCATAGCTCACGTCCAGTCATGGCTTGTTGCCTAATTAATGCTCAATTATGGAATTCTTACTAAGGGATCAGAAATAAGACTAAGCTCCATATTAACACAGAAGTTAATACTATGGAAGTATTTTTTTAAAAAAACACTCTAGACTTCCCATGAACTCTCCAACACACAGCCCTTCATAGAGGTAAACTTAGTAGCATTTGATGTTGTCGTGTACCTTCAAGTTGTTTCCAGCCTATGGTGACCCTAAAGTGAACCTACCACAGAATTTTCTGGGGATTGAGACTGTGTGACGTGTCCAAGGCTGAGCAGGGAATCAAATGCTGGTCTCCAGCACTCAAACACTCAAACCAATACACCACCCCAACTCTCTTCATAGCATTACATAAGACATTATCAGTGAAGCAGCCTGATAATATATTAACTAAGACTTGTCTATGCTATTGCTGTTTTATCAATCTGATACCACTTGAACTGGTTCTGTCCTATGGAATTCTGGGATGTGTAGTTTGGATAAGTAGTTATAATTCTCTGCTAGGGAGTCCTAACGTGTTCCTCTAAACTACAGAACTTAGAGATTTACAGCAGAGAATTCCAAGTACTGCATCAAAGATCCCAGGATTCCATAGGCTGGAACTGTGGCAATTAAAGTCATACCAGACTATTGCAGTACATATACCCGAACAGCACTAGAAATAAAAGCTCCAACCATCTGAATCAGTCTTCGTGTTACTATTGTACTTTTCCTTCCACACAGTTCACTTTGTGAACAGGTCTTTCCTATATTATCCTTTCAGCCAATTTGGTGACGTGACTCTAGCTTGCCAAAGGTGTTTATGACTGCATTTGTTGTCTACTTTCTGTTGTCCATCTACTGGCAAAAGAAGATTTAATTTTCTTTTCTTTCTCAACTTTCTTGCCATAAGTACTAGCTTGGTTTTCAGTTAATAGTTCATACACTTTCTTTTCCAAGTTAGCAGTTTCCATTGATTGTTCATCACTTTTATCCCCTTGTTCTTTTGCTTTATTGATCTTTCTTTGCAGTTCTTCAAGTTCTATATGTGAAAATAGTTTCTTTGAATAATATGTCATCTTTGGTCACATAATCACTGCTCTGTTACACTAGGGAACATTTCTTTCCAGACTGTATTACATTCTTTTTTAATAATCTCAGGCTAATTGATTTGCTTTATAACAGCATCCGCATTTTTAATCTGTTTGCTGCTTCTCTCCATGTCTTCTGCTGTGGCTGGTCTTCCAGTAGCTTCACAGTATCTTTTCCTGGTTGCCTAGAAAAAGTACTGAGTTTTGTAGACCGTTTCTCTTCTGATGTCCAGGAACTGCAACATCTGTCACACTACTTTTTGACTAGATAATGACTGATCTGGATAGGATTTGGTTTTAGTTTTCTTTCTTTCTTTCTTTCTTTCTTTCTTTCTTTCTTTCTTTCTTTCTTTCTTTCTTTCTGCCAGCAAATTAACTTCAATTTATGGCAACCCAAGATCCTCATTCATCAACTATCCTGCTTGGGTCTTGAAACTCAGGTCTGTGGCTTCCTTGACTGTATCAATCCATTTTTAATGCAGACTGCCTTTTTTCATCCTACTGCTTTGACTTTACCAGGCATTGTCATCTTTTCAAATTAGTTATGCTGTCTCATGATACAGCCAAAGTAAAGCCACCACAATTTAGTCATTTTCGCTTCTAGTGAATGTTCTGGCTGGATTTGCTCTAGGACTCAGTTGTTTTGTCTTCTTAGCAATCTACGATATCTGTACAACTTTTTTTCACACCACATTCCAAATGAGTTAATTTTCTTCCTGTCAATTTTCTTCACTGTCCAGTTTTCACAACGATACCTAAAAATGCAGTAGTATGGATGATTCAGACTTTGCTATTTAACAATATGTATTTACATTTGTGCAGAACTTTCCAAACTTTTCATGTTGGTGACACACCTTTTAGACATGCATCATTTTGCAACACAGTAATTCAGTAGGTGGAGGCAGCCCCCCCACTCGCACCTGGTCCACCACTGCCCTCGCCAGGGTCTTCTTGGCCCAGGGTGGTGGGAGAGGCAGCCCCTCCACCTGGGCCTGGCCCACTGCCACCCTTGCCAGGGTCTTCCTCAGCCTAGGGCAGCAGGGGCGGCAGTGGCGGCAGCAGCAGAGGCAGCTCTTTCATTTGGGCCTGGCCCACAGTGGCTACAATAATGCTATAATAATGTTAGCCCACAGTCCACGTGTGGAGGAGGGAGGGAGCCCCTCCACCCTTTACATTCACGCAACACAGCTACACACTACAGCCAACATAGTAACACGTCACAACACATAGTTTCGAGAGCACTGCAGCTGAGAATCTTATCTAGTTCCTTCAGAGGTGTTTTTTTCCAAGTTCTAGTCTTCTGATTTCTTGATTGTCGTCTCCATTTTGATTAATGAGGTATAGAAAATCTTTTCTTTCTGAATTACTGGTTATCCACTTTAAACTTATGTAAAACATCTGTTTTACTTATTTTAATCTTCTGTGAGAGCCATTGTAGTACAGCGATTTGAGTGTTGAACTACAACTGTAGAGACCAGGGTTCAAATCTCTACTTGGCTGTGGAAATCCACGGGTGACCTTAGACAAATCACACTTTCTCAGTCTCAGTGGGAGGCAAAGGCAAACTCCGCTTTGAACAAATATTACAAGAAAATCCCATGACACATTTGCCTTAGGGTTCCCATGAATCAGAAATGATTTGAAAGCACACAACAACAACAACAAATCTGTAGCCATTATTTTTGTCTTCTTAATATTCAGTTGTAACCCTGCTTTTGTATTTTAACTTTCCTCAGTAGTTTTTCCAAGTCTGCCTTTTTTTTTTTTTTTTTGCAAGTTGTATGGTATCATCTTCATATCTTAAATTGTTGACATATCTCCCCCAACTTGCACTAGTTCTGCTTTCTGTATTATATGTTTTGGTTTATAAAGGTAAGATAAGAAAAGGTAACCTTGTCTAATCTCTCTGCCGATAACAAATCATATTTAATAGGTTTTGTCACCTTTAATCTGAACCTTCAGCAAAAGCCTGCCCAACTTAGGAGATTCCTACCAGTAGCAACGGTATTGCTAGCATAGCCTTTTGTTTCAGAGAAGGCACAGTGCTAGTAGTTGGGAATGATATTATTTATTAATGTTGTCATCATCATCATCATCAGTTCCCCAGTCTATGAGATTTACTGAGTGGAGTTTTGGACCTTCAATGATCTAGGAATCAATGAGCTATCGTTGGCTAATGGTTGCATATTCCAAGCAGTGTCACTTTTTATAATTGTGCTATTGGGATCCCCTTGTTGTTGTGTGTCGTCAAGTCATTCTCACTTATGGAGACCCTAAGGCAAAAATATCATGGGCTTTTCTAGGGCTGAGAGTATGTGATGAACCCAAGGTCACCCAGTGGATTTCCATGGCTGAGTGAGGAATCGAACCCTGGTCTCCAGGCTCATAATGCAATGATCACACCACTATACCATGCTAGCAATTTCATTCAGATGTTTTCTTAGGGCATTTCCACACTACACTGTTATAGTGCTTTTATTCTACTTTCAACATCCTATGGAATCCTGGGATTTGCAGTTTAGGGAGGGGCATTTAGAATTCTCAGCCAGAGAGCTCTTTGGCCTCAGTAAACTACAAACCTCAGAATTCCACAGGACGTTGAAAGTGAAATAATAGCACTATAACAGTATAGTGTGGAAAGGCACTTAGTCCATTTGAATTGCTCCCAGAGTACCTGTCACTACTTGAACTACAGTTGTGCTTTTCCCTGGTACAACAATAAGAACAATAATAATTCAAAGTAACAGATGATGATGATGATGGTGATGATAATAATGATGATGATTTTACTTTCTGTTGATTTGAGCCCTTCTATTGCTTTAGCTGCTTTCCTGTAAGGAGAACTGGAGAAACCAAAAGTCCTGTGCAATATATGTCTATTTATAGTTACAATTAAGCTGTCCTGGAACAGTGTGATACTCTACAAGACAGGATTGTTACAAAAGGTAAAATGACATCTTGTCAGAATATGACTTGTAAATTAGGTGAAATGACCAAAATGGTGTTAAGCACGCATTGCATCTCAATAGGCTATTAGTGTGAAGAATTTCTACCCTGTGTTAAAGGGCCTGTCTGTGAATTTCCATTTTAAGCCTTCATGCCAACATGTAAGCTTGGAGATATCATTAAGAGACAATATTGTTCTCTAAAAACTTGTATTTTCTCTTGGTTGTTAGCAGTTCTGAGAACAGCAGTGAGTCTCACAAAAATGTTTTGCTCATTAGTGAGAACTAGTTCAGCTATGTTAGAAGAACTTACAAGAGTCCCAAGAATGAAAATGTTTGAACAGTTAATACCAGTAGTTTTGATTGGCTATTTATGGTTATCTGAACTAAGACCAGCTTCTCCTACAAGAGGTATAGTTTTATGATTTTGTGTGTGTTTGTTCATCTGTCATCTGTCTTTGACTTCATCTTCAAGTCTTCAGGAGTTCATCCATGTATGATAATTGATGGGAATCTATCTGTGTATGTTTTGCCTGGGGTATCCATGCTTATTTATGAAACTAAATTTCTTATTTAGCCTGTTTGTATAATTATCTTATGATCTTTTGTGTTTACCTATGTAGAGTTTTTCTTTTAAATTGTTATTATCTAACTCATTCATAAATAAATTTCCTCTATTTAGTTTGGCTTGTGTATGTGTGTGTGCATGCGCGCTTCTGTAGAATTGGTCATTTCCAGACTGAGCAGCTTACTTCCCGGTTTGTGCTTAGGACCTCTCAAAACAGAAGGCAAAGATCTATCTTGATTGGACAGAGACATTGGTTGCTGTTTACCTTGCAGGATTGTGGTTTGATCATGGTCAGTTTTGTTTCTGGATTTGGATTTGATTGGTGACACCTTGAATCTGAGTTACAGCTGCAGTTCTAATAGCTCCCATAATCCTTCAGCAATTAGAATTTCCACATAGACTGAATCATGCTGGTCCTGATGAAATCATAGGTGGTCATTCTGCTGTAGAGACTTACAAAGGTGTAAGTCTAGCTTGCACTTGTGTAACTCACTATTTTTTGGACTTTCAATTAATTAATTAATATCCCTACCTTTCTCCCAGCAGGAACCGAAGACAGCATACAACAGTGAAAGCTAAAATTCAGCTAAAATCTTATACAAAATTTTAAGAAAATTTACATATTTTCAGTTCTGTTTTTTAAAAATAACATCACTTTTACAGGTTAAAGCAAATTTAAAACATAATTTCAATAGTATGAACTGGAATTCATAATCTCTGTTATGAATGTGTAACCTAGAGATATACATCTGTAATTGATTCATATTCATGATCCCTACGTATCATGGCAATTGTGTAGGAAATATGTAAAGATCATAGAACTCCTCCAATCCTGTCTTAGTGAGCAGCAGCCACTGCAAGCAACAGAGGTCTATTCCCTTGTCAATCAGGATGTAGCAGCATCTCCTTTCCACCCATCTGCCAGAGTGACTTCCAGTGCAAGGAGGAATGGTGACAGGGATCTTGTTTCTGATTGTTGCATTGGAGACTGCTAGTAGAAAATGGTGGAAATGTCAGTCTGCTGCATGTTGGTTAACAAGAGAACAGACCTGTGTCTCTTGCAGTATTTGCTGCCCAGTAAGGCAGGGTTGGGAGGTCAGGACAAGAGAAGCCACTTTTTTACAAATAGTTGTTCTAGAATCCCAGCAGTGGCTAGAATTCTGTACCAGTCCTGCAATGACCAAATTCTATAAACATTTATTGGCTGGTAGAGAGTGGTGTGTGTGGTGGGGGGGCTCCAACCATGTTCCCATAGCTGGACATATAGCAATGATATCCTCTGGGATCTCCAGGAAGATTGCAAGGGATGCCTGTCACAGTTTGTCCACCTATGGGAACATGGCTACCTACTACTGCACCACTCTCCACTGGCCAGTAAATTACCATATTGTGGTGGGGCTTAAAAGGTGGTTGGGGGGAAAGCATGTTCTAATTCTGCTTGTGTAGAAGTTTATCACACATCTCCCAATCCAGGATTTTGGCCATATGTGGAATTGTTACGTGGTCTTCTGTACAGGCTGTAATTAATGCTCACCCCGAGTTAAGTGGTACCCATGAGATTTATGTGAAATAAATGTGCAGAAGAATCTTTTAATACTTTCTTGAAACTGAAAGGTTTATCTAGAGCAGGGGTAGAGATCCTGTGGCTCTCCAGGCTATGTTGGACTGCTGCTTCCATCTACCCTAACCAGTGGGTCCACTGGTGAGAAACAAGAAGAATTAAGAGTCCAACAACTTCTGCGGATACCTGTGCCTCATTACTTCTGCAGTGCAAAACTTTCTAGAGGTTTTTCTTAAAATAACCTGTTGTCCTGAGAAAAGGCATGGAGACACAGGCCATTTCTGCACTACGTTGTTATAGTGCTATTATTCCACTTTCAACATCCTACGGAAGCTTGGGGTTTGCAGTTTAGGGAGGGACATTTAGAATTCTTAGCCAGAGAGCTCTTTGGCTTCAGTAAACTATAAACCCCAGAATTCCACAGGATGTTGAAAGTGGCATAATACCACTATAACAGCATAGTGCAGAAATGGGCACAGTCACAACTAACAGAAATGTGAATCAGCAGCTAAAATTTCTGGTGAAATCCTCTGTTCAAGGGCTGAAACAAGATTCTTCCCATGGTTTCATAAAAATCTAGTCATAATATCATTTTTAACACCTAATAGAACTTCTTCATGGGCAGCCACCAGCTGAATAACCCAGCTGAACTGCAATATTTAGTTTTAAGCTGATTTAATATAATTAAATGCATGTAGGTTGTTCTAGAGATGCAAGGAAGATTAGTGTAATGTTGATGGAAGAAGTAACCAAATTAATAATATAACCATGCAGAGAAAGTTAATAATGAAGAAAGACACATTTTAGCTATAACTTTAGATGTCTGGGTAGGTTGCTGGGTGAATAACAGATGTACTTATTAGTCTATAATTTCAAATATCACAAATCATTCCTATGACAAGCACTGGGGGGAGAAATAGAGGGACTATCATTACAGACATAATCTTAAAAAGTCCTATGTTCAGACTATCTGAATGACTGTATTTCTTGGTATGAGCCTGCCTAGGTTTTAAGATCTTTCAGGGAGGTCTTCCTCTTGGTTTCACCACCATCCCAGGCATATTTGGTAAGGTCATGGGAGAGAACCTTCTCACTGTGCGGGAGCAGTGTGCAAAATTCTCTCCTCATGAAGGTGGATTGACCCTCTCTTTGCTGTCTTTACACTGGCTGGCAAAGAACTTTTTGTTTATCCAGGACTTTGTTGACTAGCCATTGAAGAAACATATCTTGGGTCCCATACCGGCAAAGGATGGGACACAAATGAGATGAAAATGAGATGAAAAAAGGTCAGGTCAGTGATCTTGTTGGAAAAGCTCCCATGGTACTATGAGTAACAAGAAAAAAATCAACATTGAGACACATTTATCCATGCAGAATGTTAATAATACAACACAAGTGTGTGTCATCCTCCAGAAACATTTTGGAGAGACATTCTATAATGCCCATTAGAATCATAGAGTTGGAAGAGACCACAAGAGCTATTGAGTCCAGCCCCAACAGATGGCCATCCACCCTCAGTTTAAAAATCTCCAAAGAGACTCCACCACACTCCAAGGCAGAATATTCCACTGTCAAATGGCTCTTACCACCAGGAAGTTCTTCCTAATGTATAGATCAGACCTGGGCATTGTACGGCCCCCGGGCCACATACGGCCCTTTGATTGGCTCTGACCTGCCCTTGTAAGGCTAATTGGAAATTACAAAATAAACATACTTTCTAAGGCCCTTTCCTCACGGGGGGGGGGACAAAACAAGGCCGCGCACGCAGGGGCAGAACTTACCCGCGAGCAGGTTGCTCCGTCCCTGCGGAGAGCGCGGATCCGCTGTTCCAAATGCTGCCGAATTTCAGCGGCGCTCAGTGGCGCCCAAAATGGCGGCCAGCGGCTTCCGGCAGCGCTCCGCCAATCAGGACAGCGCGCCAGCCGGAAGCCTGCCCCGGGCAGATCTGCAGGGACGCGCTACCGCATCTCTGCAGTTCTTCAACGGGGGCTGCTACGGGGCAGCGCGGGTGAGTTTTATAAAAACCACTTGCGAAGGTGGTTTTTATAAAACTCACAGCGCCACCCCCGCGGCTGCGCTAGAGCAGTTTGAGGTCTAGAACCTCACTTTTTTTAACTGCTCTAGCGCACCCCCCGGTGAAGAAGACCTCCAGGAGAGGTCGCTCTAGCGTGGGCAATATGCCCGTCCCTCCACAATCTTTTAGTTTCTCATGTGGCCCCATGGAAAAAATAATTGCCCACCCCTGGTGTAGATGGAATCTTTTTTCCTGAAGTTTGGAGGCATTGCTCCATGTCCTAGTTTCTGGAACAGCAGGAAACAAGCTTAGTCCGTCCTTGATATGACATCCCTTAAAATATTTAAACATAGCTAATATGTCTCCTCTTAACCTCCTCTTCTACAGCTCCCTAAGCCAATCCTCGCAGAGCATGATTTCCAGGCATTCTACCATTTTGGTGGCTCTCGTCTGGACATGTGCCAGCTTGACAATATCCTTCCTGAATTATAGTGCCCAGAACTGGACACAGCATTCCAGGTGGGGTCTGACAAAAACATAATAGAACAGTACCATCACTTCCTTTGATCTAGACACTATACTCCTGTTGATGCAACCTAGAATCACATTGGCTTTTTTAGCTGCTGCATCACACTGCTGACTCATGTTCATCTTGTGGTCTACTAATTCTCCTAAATCCTTTTCACATGTTCTGTGGTTAAGCCAGGTATCACCCATCTTATGTCTGTGCATTTCATTTTTAATGCCCTAGTATAGCGCATTACACTTCTACCTGTTGAAATGTCTTTTGTTATTTTTGGCCCAGCTCTCTAATCTGTTACAATCATTTTGAATTCTGATCCTGTTCTCTGCGGTGTTAGCTACCCCTCTTAATTTGGTGTCATCTGTAAATTTGATCAGCATGCCTTCTCTTCCATCATCCAAGTCATAGATAAAGATGTTGAATAATACTGGGCCTAGGACAGAACCCTGTTGCACCCCATGAGTCACTTCTTTCCAAGATGAAGAAGAGCCATTGGTGAGCATCCTTTGGCCTCGGTTGGTCAACCACTTACAAATCCACCTAACAGTAGCATTGCATAGCCCATATTTTACTAGTTTGTTTGCAAGAATATCATGGGGGACCTGGTCAAAGGCCTTACTGAAGTAAGATATGCTATCTCCACAGCATTCCCTTCATTTACCAAGCCAGTAACTCTATTTAAAAGAGAGAGAGAGAGGGAGAGAGAGAAGATTAGCCCAGCATGACTTATTTTTGAGAAACGCATGTTGACTTTTAGTGATCATGACATTCCTTTCTAAGTGCTTACAAACTGCCTGTTTAATTATCTGCTCTAAAATCTTGATGTCAGGCTGACTAGGCAGTAATTGTTTGGGTCTTCTTTTTTCCCCTTTTGAAGATGGGGACAATATCTGCCCTCCTCCAGTCTCTGGGACTTCTCCCATTCTCCAGGAATTCTCAAAGAGTATTGCCAATGGTTCTGAAATTACTTCTGCCAGTTCTTTTAATATCTGTGGATGTAGTTTGTCTGGCTCTGGAGACTTAAATTCATTTAGAGTAGTCAGGTATTCCTATGCTACTGCTTTACCTATATTGTGCTGCATTTCCCCTACCATGTTACCTGTTCCATTTTCCCCAGGTCAAGCACTGTTTTCCTTTTGGGAAAAGACCAAGAAAAAGAATAGTTCTGCCTTTTCTCTGTCCTTTGTTAGCATTTCATCATTCTCTCCATACAGAAGCCTTACCATTTCCTTGTTCTTTCTTTTGCTACAGACATAAGTAAAAAACCTTTTTTATTGTTTTTAACCTCTCTAGCAATCTTGAGCTTGTTCCCCACTTTAGCTTTTCTGACTTACTCCTTACACTTGCTGGCTATGTTTGAATTCCTCTTTGTGTTTTCCCCCTTTTTCCATTTCTTCTACATGGCCTTTTTAAATCTTAGCTCTGTTGAAAGTTCTTTAGACATCTATCCTGGATTCTTTAGATACCTCTCATTTTTCCTCCGTAATGGAATTGTTTGAAATTGTGCCCTGAATTGTGTCCCTTTTAAGATTCAGACTATTATCTCCATCACGTGATGAACTCCTGCCTTCAAGAATACTGTCTCCCTCCCCCCATAACTCAATTTAAAGCCTTCCTGATTAGGTTTGTGAGGTACTTAGCAAAAATGTCCCTGCCAATTGCTGTGGGTGTCTGAGCTTGGTCTGGGCTGGCAGCCAGAAGAAGCTGATAACAAACACAGGTCAGAAACTCAACAGTAACTTAAGTGGTCAGTTTACTGAAGAAAGGAAACAGCTTGCAAATGTGAAGCATTTAGGATCCTAACAATGTCCACATATCAGAGGCAGGCAAAAACAAACACAAGTCAAAGGCAAAAACACAGGCAAACAAACAGAAGCATTCATGGGAGAAATGTTCAGTTGATTGCTGACAAAGGCTAGAGGGGAAAGTTCTTATAGGCTCCAGGGGAAGCACAACTGGTGCCTGATTAACTGGTGCTTGGCATAAATTTGCTGGGAGCAACACGGGAGACCCTTTTGGTGTCTACGCTGGGCAAAGGCAGATACAGCCAGGTCATTCTCTGTGTCAGAGTGAGCAGGGCTCCCTGCTGGGGCTGACACTTCTGTTCCTGGGGTGGATGGTGGTACTGTCTGCTTTGCAGGTTCTGCTGCAGCAGTCTCTGTGTCAGGGCTCAGAGCAGGTTCTGCTCCCTCAGACTCTGAATCTGAGTCTAGGTCCTGGAAGCCCACGACAGCGAGATGCAACCCATCGCTTGCCAGAAGTCCATGAAGTTGCATGATACTGTGGACCATGCTCCAAGATGCTAACTGTTTCTGGTAGCAGCATCTGTGGAGCCAGTTGTTCATCTCCACTATTCTTCTCTTTCTGCCTGGACCATGTCCTTCACGTAGCAATGTATTTACCCAATTGATTGAGCATGGGTGGCAGCAATTGTCAAATCAGAGTGACATGGCTTTTCATTTGTTGTCTCTGTTTGCCTTGATGTGTGTCATTCTTTAAAAAAGTTAAAATACCTTGGAGTTGATGAAAATGTTATGCTGGATAATATGAAAAAAAAAATGAAAACATTTTACAAACTGTCTATCAAATACAGAGCAGAACTGGTTTATTTTGGAACAGCAAGAAATAAATAATTCTCATGAGAAAGAGGTGTAGCTATGGGGAGTGGGGGAATGAGAGCATTGCTCTGCAAATAAGAATCCCAACCACTCTCAAAAAATTTTTCTTCCAGTCCCAGATTTCTAGCATTGCAGTAACTTAAAACTTTGAAAATTTAAAAATATTGATTAGGCATCCAAATAAAAGGGGAACTCAAAGTTAGCAAAGGAACATAGACAGTAAGAATAAGAGTTTTAGTGGGTGGATGATTTTAACTCTCTGCAATGCTGGAAATTTGGCAACTGAAGGAAAATTTCATTTTGAGAGGCAGAATTCTTATTTGATGGGCAATGCTCCCCCTGGTAACTACATCCTTGTCACGAGGTCCTAATTCAACAATCATGAAGACTAAGTGTTACAAAGCATGCCATTGGGACTGTGATCCTATACACATTTTCCTAGGAACAAAGTGCCATTGAACTCAATGGGGCATCCTTCTCAGTTGACATGCAGAGGATTGCACTGTAAGCAAATTCATTAACAAGGAATGTCATGGGGTGATATTTCAATATAAATAATTGTGCTGATGCATTATGTCAGTTAAAATTCTGGAAAACAGAAGCATTTTTGAACTTAAACACTTCTCCTTTATTGGCTGTTCAACTTGAGAAATACACATAATTATATTATTCTGATTCTCTTTTCTACTTTATTATTTATACACCATTATTGGAAAACATGACTCTAAAGAAAAGTAGATCATATTGCCCTGTTCTACAGAATGCATAAATTGATCATTTTCAAACAAGCATCAAAACTAAATGAAAAGAGCAAAGTACAGTGAATTTTAAGAGGCTTGGGGCTTTCACCTTATCCCTGACATTCATTCACACCCACACCCACACACACACACACACACAGCCACACATCTATGGTTAGAGAGGAGAAGAGAAGAGTGAGATATGATTTGTTAGCCACTTTCAAATATTTGTAGCGTGGTGGTGTGAACCATGAGATGTTGATCATGAAGTTCTAGAAAAGAAAGAGAGAGAAAAATATTGCTATTGAATGCAAATATGGTGCTGGTCCCTGGCACATTGGGGGGGAAGTTATTGCTGATCCCACACATCAGACAGCCCCAGAAGCACTGGGTTAGATGACTCTTTGGATCACTTCCAACTCTACACTTCTATGATTTGAAAGCAAGATTAGCTTGAATCAAGCACAGTAGTGATTATTAGTTCCTGGACCACACATAAAGAATGGAGATGGAAACAAATGTGGGAATAACTGGAGAATCTGTAGGAGATCTGCAGGGCCTCACTTCTCAGAAAGTAGCATACAACCTTCATCATATTACTACTACCTACTACTACTATTATTTGTTGTTGCTATTGTTGTTATTGTTATTATTCTCTCTTTTCCCTACTAATGGGAATAGCAGCAGCTTACAAATCATTAGAACTAGATTAAAACCATGTGAAAATATCAGTGTGTGTGTGTGTATCACATGATAAAGTTAAAATAATTTAAAATTCATTTAAAAATGGGACAAAAATAATCAAAATTGCACACCATTAAAAGCCCGTCGTAGTCAGTTCCTAAAAGCCTGGCAGAATAGCTGGAATGAGAGCCAAGCCTGTAGGGGAAGTCTTTCTCTCAGTTCCATCACTATAATAGGCACACTTGGAGAGGACACAAAAGAAAGCCTTCTCCATAGCTGTTCCCAGGCTCTGGAACTTTTTTCCTCTGCAGGAATTCCGTGGTCAAGAATAGAGAAAGAGAAAGGAGTTCAGGAGGCATGGGAGTTTCTTAAAAAGGAGATATTGAAGGCACAGTCTAAAACTGTGCCAATAAGGAGGAAAAATGGAAGGCATCTGAAGAAACCAGAATGGTTGACTAAGGAACTCTCAGCTGAGCTAAATGTTAAGAGAAACATGTATAGGAAATGGAAGAAGGGGGAACCACCAAAGAAGAATTTAAGCAAGTAGCCCGGACATGTAGGGAGGAGGTCAGAAAGGCTAAAGCACAGAACGAACTTAGGCTGGCCAGAGACATTAAAAACAATAAAAAAAAATTTAAATATGTCCGCAGCAAAAGGAAAAAGAAGGAGACGATAGGGTCGCTGCGCAGAGAAGATGGTGAATTACTCACAGGGGGAAGAGAAAAGGCAGAACTACTTAACACCTTCTTTGCCTCAGTTTTTCCCCAAAAGGATACAAGCACTCAACCTGGCAGTTGGGGAGCAGGTGAGGAAGCAGGGGAAATGAGGCACGTAATAGGTAGAGAGGTGGTACAGGAATACCTGGCCACACTGGATGAATTCAAGTCTCCAGGGCCAGATGAATTGCATCCTAGGATATTAAAAGAACTGGCAGAGATCATTTCGGAACTGCTTGCTATAATCTTTGAGAAATCT
This sequence comes from Iguana delicatissima, assembly GCA_948472985.1. Lineage (NCBI taxonomy): Eukaryota > Metazoa > Chordata > Lepidosauria > Squamata > Iguanidae > Iguana > Iguana delicatissima. The sequence continues at coordinate 28,367 of CAOKZL010001481.1, read as the reverse complement.
TGGAGGACAGGAGAAGTTCCAGCAGACTGGAAGAGAGCAAATATTGTCCCCATCTTCAAGAAGGGAAAAAAGAGGACCCAAATAATTATCGCCCAGTCAGCCCGACATCAGTACCCAGAAAGATCCTAGAGCAGATCATTAAGCAGTCAGTTTCTAATCACTTAGAAAGCAAGGCAGTAATCATGACAAGTCAACATGGATTTCTCAAAAATAAGTCATGCCAGACTAATCTTATCTCTTTTTATGATAGAGTTACTAGCTTGATAGATGAAGGGAATACTGTGGATGTAGCATATCTCGATTTCAGTAAGGCCTTTGACAAAGTTCCCCATGACATTCTTGCAAAGAAACTAGTAAAATGCGGGCTGGACAGGGCTACTGTTAGTTGGATTTGTAATTGGTTGACCGACCAAACCCAAAGAGTGATCACGAATGGCTGCTTTTCATCCTGGAGAGAAGTGACTAGTGGGGTGCCACAGGGTTCTGTCCTGGGCCCAGTGCTGTTCAACATTTTTATCAACGACTTGGATGAAGGAATAGAGGGCATGCTCATCAAATTTGCAGATGACACCAAATTGGGAGGGGTTGCTAATACGCCAGAGGACAGGATCAAAATTCAAAATGACCTGGATAGATTGGAGAGCTGGGCCAAGGCTAACAAAATGAAATTCAACAGAGAGAAGTGTAAGGTCCTACCCTTAGGTAGAAAAAATGGAATACAGAAATATAGGATGGGGGACACGTGGCTGGATAGCAGTACGTGTGAAAGGGATCTAGAAGTCTTCATAGACCACAAACTGAACATGAGTCAGCAGTGTGATGCAGCAGCCAAGAAAGCCAATGAAATTCTCGGCTGCATCAACAGGAGTATGGTGTCTAGATCAAGGGAGGTACTGGTACCACTCTACTCTGCTTTGGTTAGACCTCATCTTGAATACTGTGTCCAGTTCTGGGCACCCCAATTCAAGAAGGACATGGTCAAGCTGGAGCAAGTCCAGAGGAGGGTGACCAAAATGGTGAGAGGCCTGGAAGCCATGCCCTATGAGGATAGACTTAGAGAGCTGGGTATGTTTAGTCTGCAGAAGAGAAGGTTAAGAGGGGACATGATAGCCATGTTTAAATATTTGAAGGGATGCCATGTAGAGGAAGGAGAGGGCTTGTTTTCTGCTGCTCCAGAGACCAGGACAAGGAGCAATGGATTCAAGCTGCAGGAAAGGAGATTCTACCTGAACCTCAGGAAGAACTTCCTGACAGTCAGGGCTGTCTGGCAGTGGAATGTGCTGCCTCGGAGTGTAGTGGAATCTCCTTCCTTAGAGGTTTTTAAGCAGAGGCTAGATGGCCATCTGTCGGGAGTGCTTTGAGGTGTTCCTGCATAGCAGGGGGTTGGACTGGTCTCTTCCAATTCTACTTTTCTATGATTCCATGATTCTAAATGCACGCTACCACAAAGAGATCCTCTGCCCTGAGAGGACACCCTGGTGAGCTAGGTACTTAACTGCCGAGCTAGCCACATCTACATACTGGCCATACCATTGTCAATTCAGACTTTAACTCAATCATGCAAATTCTGACCTTTCGGAGGCTTTGTCTCCAACCCAAAACTTATTGTTTTCACCCGAGACCAGACTAGCCTGCGGTCGTTCTTTCCCCAATAAATATCCCCCGCTCTGAGAGCTCTTCAGAACTCTCGCCGGATTGTGTGGACTTCATTCTGCCTTGCTGCCGCTCGGTTCAGCAGATTCCCCTCGGCCGCCACGCTGGGTTTCCTCTTCTACAATTGGCTTCTCCAGGACTGCAGGACAGGTGGTGTATCACCCATTCCCCTTGAAACTCTCTTTTCCTTTTCTAGTTAGGAGTGTGTTTGTGCTTTTCTTTAATAACTGTTTAATAAATCTTAATTGTTGTTTGAACTATTTGCCTCCTCACTGACCTGACGCTGTAGACATAGGGTAAAAGATCCTGCTGCGTTACCCTGCCTCTCGTTAGCCAAGAGAGTGCTCCAGCTAATTTCCCCATCTTTGCTTGGTTTGGTTTGTTGTTTGGGCGCCCCTCCAGGGACCCCCAATTCACAGGGTAACAATAGGAAGAGGCCAGCTACACTGTGGAAGGAAGGAGTGTGTCCCGAATGCTACTGTCTGCCAGCAGCTGGCAGATGTGAAGGAGAGCATTTGGAACATGCTCCCATCCTGGCAAAAACACTTCTGGGATGATGCCAGGACATCACAGGAGGTAGGTGAGGTGCGGAAAGGGCCTTAGTCTGGGTAACATTTGAAATGTTTGCATGTGATTCTGCCTAACTTAAGTTCATGCCAGTAGGAGGAACTCCTGTGATTTATGTGATACTTTATATATACAGCGGTCCCTCCACTTTTGCGATGGTTCAGTTGCAGAACCCTTGTGAAAGTGGAAAAAAACACAAACTCTCCCCCCATGTTCCCCCTTCCATTCTCTGCTGGAGTTTCCCCCTATTTTTTTGCATTTTACCTAGGCATGCATTCTCGGAGGGCTAATGTGAGCCCTACCACCCACATTCCTTTGCATTTTGCCTCAGTACACATTCTTCCATCAGAGTCAAATAAATGGGAATGGGAGGGGGAGCTCTAGAGGGGAGAACATGTGTGCATGTCTCCCTCTCATACCCTTGCCTTTTTCTCAAGTGCTCTTGCCTCGTTTCTCCATACCCAGCAAAATGCAAGGGACGAGAATGTGGGAAAGGCAAGTGCACTCATGAATAGTCAAATTTACAAAGGTCAAACCCACAAATGTGGAGGTAGGACTGTACTTCAAAGAACATGACTGTAACTTTTATTCTACCAACTTCTTTTAAAAGATCATTAAAGATCAAAGCCTTTATCTGCTCAAAGTTGACACCACTATTGCTTCCCACCCAAATCGAAGAATCTCAGTATTCATTTAATGGAATTTAAATGAGATAATTCACCTGCACAATGGATTCTGTGATCAGTGCCCTGCAAATGGGTGTGGAGATGGATGGATGTTTTAGAGTTAGTGAAAGACAGAAACAGAGAAAGAGGGCTATGAATTTCTAGCTGGAACTAATTACAAAGGTTGGGAAAGTTACTTTTGGACTTCAATACCCAGAATCCATCAGCCAGCATGGGCTGGGGGACCCTAGCATTTGTAGACTTGACATGAGCAATCTTTATATATTTATTGCCCCATCTCTGGGGTTCAATTCTTTGCACATGAGTCAATATTAAGAAGCACATGGTAATTATTCAAGGCAAATATTCTCAAGAACTTACTCATACCACTTCTTCTGCATTGCCTTTTGCTTAGTTTCTCAGTCACTGTTAAAATGAAGGCTGACCATGTGTAACCTGTTTGCTCCCATTACTTTCTCATCACCTTTCTCTCTCCTGTAGATCCACTCTTTCTGTTTTTTTCACTGCTGCCCACATTTAGGACAGACAACAAAGCAGACACTTTCCTTTCTATGCTATTCTGCAATGCACCATCTACGTGGTACTACCTAGAAGTTTCATAGCATAAACAGCAGCATCAACAGCAATTGTACCTGCAGGAGTGGTAGTAATAGTAGTACATAATCTTCCCTGGTCGGCTACTCCAAATTGACTTGCAGTATCAAGGGAATACACCATTCAATGTGATTTTACTTATCTGCTCATTTAAGGAATTAATTAATTTAGAGCCTAATCATGGCATAAGCTTAAAAAAAAATAGCAAAGCTTCAAAGCAACAAGTCAATACAATAATAGAACAATGCAAAAATCAACAGCAACCACACAAGCAGTTGGTATATAACAGCTTTGGTAGCACATTCCTAAACACATTTGCTTGGGAATAAGTACCACTGAACTCAGAAGGGCTTACTTAGTATAGACCAGATAGGATTGCACTATAAGACAGGCATCCAAGTGAAAGCAGAACTGACTATCCTAAAATGCTATGAAATCTCTTAGAATCTCATCAGAAAATGAGCGAATTGGATGGACTTTAGCTGTTCTCTGAAAGGAAATAAGAAGGTCAAGAGGTAAAGATGCCAAGAGAGAGACTTCCACAATATTATCATCACTTGGGAATAGATCCTTCCTGTTATAGCCACCCACCTGAATGCAGAAAGCCAGAGCACACATAGAAGGGCTTCTGATGAAGATCTGAACTGACAGGCAGGTTCATGTAGAAGAAAAGCTTTCAGAAACCCATCTTCTAAGCCATTTAGAACTATAAAGTTTATAACCATAATCTCGAACTCAGTTTCAAAATTAGCCAGCAGCCAATGGACAGGCTGAGTGCTATTTCCCTGAATTGATGAACCATCCAACACCAGCACCTGGTCCTGTTCATTACCATTGCAAAGAACTACCTACATTAGACTAAATCAATTCAATTCAGGGCTTGCAATGTTATTTTTTTAAATAATTATTTTATTACCCATTACTTTGTTTCAAAAGTAGCTATTAATCTTATCCATGATTTAAAGAGTGGTGTGTTACTAATGTTACTACTCTTAATTACTGGTTTCTATTAAAAATATGCATACTATACAAAATATCAGTGATGTAGACTCGAGTCGATAGACTCAGACTCAGGTCAGACTTAAGTCGCTTCAGTGACTCAACTCGGACTTAACTCGGACTTGACTCGGTCATAAATGATGCACTGACTCAACTTGACTTGAGAGTTGTATATTTTTAATGACTGACTTGATGCCCTTGGGTCAGTAACATAACACGTTCATCCAAAAACCTTATGACTTTGAACAATGCCTCCATCTCTTTTTGCCTACTGGTCACATGACAATCTGTCCCAACCCCAAAGCGTGGGCGCATTTCTCAGAGGGAAGCAGCAAACGGATTAGGCAATGGCAGGCTTGAGGTCTGCTCAGCAGCCTGTCCCAGCTGCATATAGGAGGAGCCTTCTAAAACTTTTCCTAAGAGCAGAAGACAAGACTTATTCCCAGAGTGCAGGTGCATTTCTTAGAGGAAAACAGCAAATGTGTTAGGCACCGTTGCCTAACACATTTGCTGTTTCCTTCTGAGAAGAAGGAGGAGGAGCGATCCTTCCTTTTAAAGCTTTTGAATCTGTAGTAATGAGGAGTAAGATAAGATCCTATTCCCCATTTCCAAAGCTACAGATGATAAAATTGCAAACGTGGAGGGCCAGCTCTGCTTAAATTGTTAAAACTGAATTTATTTCACTCTATCCAATAATTCTGGAAGCTTGGTTGCAGTGTAAAGTTGGCTTCCAGACTTGAGACTTGACTTGAGAGTATCTTCAAGGACTTGAGACTCGACTTGTTTGAGACATGAAGGTAGAGACTTAGACTTGACTTGAGAGTTGGAGTAAAAGACTTAAATATATCAGTGCAAAATATGCCCCATAGTTGTACAAATAATCGCCCCCAAAAGCAACATTTTCAGAGTAAAAAGTATAGTTACTCATTAGACTAAAAGAGTAGCATGAGTTCTGGATTTCATCAGAGGTTGCTGGCTGCAGGTGAGGCACAGAAGGCATAGGAGTCAACTGTCTTCCTTGTGCATGTTCTGGTGTTGGGAGCCCTATCCCCAGCTGAACACAAGTTCCTATTGAATCCCATTCCGCAACTGGCTGGTCAAGAGCTAACTGGCTGGAAGTAGGTGAGGTGGGCCTAAGTACTCTAAAGGTACCAGATCCTGTCTGATCTTGAAAGCTAAGCAGGGCCAGCCCTGGTTAACATTTGGATGAGAGATTGCCAAAACACACAGAGAGAAGGTGCTGTAGGCTGCATTTCAGAGGAAAGGACTGGCCAAACCACCTCTGAGTATTCCTTGCCTAAGAAAACATTATGAAATCCATGGGGTTGCCATAAGTCAACAGGCAACCTGAAGGCATATAAACACAAGCACACAGGTGAGAAGTGGGGAAAGAAGTTTTCTCTCCAGTTTGAGAACAATATTGTCAGAAAACTTCTCAGAGGACCCCCCCCCCCCCAATGGCTCCTGTATTTGTCATGTGGACCAGCCAGGCTTGGTGTATGATTTTCTTAAGCTGGTTGTACTGTGTTCATTTTTCTTTGTCATAACTCTGGTGGCTCAAAGTGTTGACATCATGCAAGGGGAGACTGAATGTATATGGAGGGTGAAGTGGAACTATGCCTTATGGCCCTAGCCAAAATGTCTCCATTTCCTTAGGGCCCATCCCTCAACCTCTGTGCCTGAAATATTGATTGATTGTTTGATTGATTGGATTTCCAGGCCACCTTTCTCCCAGAATTGGGACCCACGGCAGCTTCCAACAATAAGTACACATTAAAAAACATTAAAAACATGAACTGCATTAAAAACATTTAAAACATTACATGGATATAAAATCATATAAACACTTAAAAGGATATTCAGTAGGAATGTTATTTATCTATCTATATATCTGCCTATCTATTTACTCATCATATTTGTATGCTACCTTTTCTATCAGAATGGGACCCAGTGTGGCTTCCAAAAATAAGTTAAAAACTTATTTCATTTCATTCAGGCAAGAATGGGGGGGGGGATAAACTTTTTTTCCTTTCTGGATGAGCACATTTTTTCAATTATTTTCCCCATTTTGGGAGTCTTTTTTTTTTTTTTGCAAAAAAAAACTTGTTTGCACAAAACCATAATTTTTTTGCACAACTTACCCAAATATTTTACACAAAAAAATGAGGTGCAGAGCAAACTGTCGTTTTTGTATAAAAACCACCAAGATAGGCTTAATGGGCACATTTCATTGCCCTCTTCATACAATAAGTGTGTGTGTATCCATGCATCTATGAGGAGTTCATTTGAACATATTTATTTAAATTTATATCTAATTGTTTGCTCCACAGTCATGTAGTCATATCAAAACTGCAAGAACATTCTCTCTGATTATACGTAAGTATAATGCAAATCAAGTTACAAACGGTAACAATCAGTAGTAAATTGCAGCCTGTAGCACAGGTTTATGATGGATATAAACTTTCAATATATTTCTTACAAGCAGAAGCTCATAAATTTTGCATTTTCTTACAAAAGACTGCAGAGGGCACTAATGGAACATGCAAATAGCTGTGAAAAGAACCAGTCATTTCTCTCCCAAAGATAAACTGAGCAGAAATAGGACAGTGTATGTCCCCAAGTCTATGTTTATTCATTCATTAATAGCAGGGCTGTCCATTGACATGATGAATATGATATGACAACAATACCTGATGAAACAGCCTTTTGGCTTATGCTATGATGTAATGCAATGGCTTTATTTTAAAGTACATGAAATAATAATGAAAGCAAAAAGAGGGTGATGTTTTAAAACAGAAGTAGTGATTTCCTATTGTCCAGTTCTTACATCAGCTGCATGATGATTCCCTATGCTGTCATCTTTTAATTTTTGAATGATGTAATTACTTGATAAAAATTCACAAATATCATGTTTTTTCACACTTATGGCACATAAAGGTATTTCTGTACCAGGTGGTATTAAAAAGATAAACTCTCAGACATCTGAAATTTGTTCCATGTACCGAGTTTTGCCTTTGATTAGGTTTTGGGTGTAAGTTTATAGTTCATCACAAAACTAAGGCCTGAATTCTATTGCTAGTCCTACCTAAAGTAGACCCATTGAATCGAGGGGATTTACCCATGTGTTGACTTACAATTCAACAAATTAACAAATGGGTCTACTCTAGCTCAGACAAAAGAACAGGATTCCAGCCTTGGTTATTATAGAGATGTATAGTAGAGATGCTAACTGTCTGGCTGTGTCACTTGTTATAACCTTTGGGAAACATATCAAAAGAGCTTCTTTCAGACTCCACACTGCAAGGTATACCAAGTTGATATGTGCAGAAGTGATATCTGTTTTGCATGCCTGAAAGGTGTTGGTATAATGCAGCCTAACAGGGCATTATTTGTATGCTTAGTATGAGAACATTCCAACCAGTAGTCATGGGGGCTCTCCCAGGGCCTTCTAATTCACTTCAAAGGCTACTTGAGGAATTCAAACTTCATCCTGATTTGTCCCATACTATCTGGATGCAATCCAATCTGATCTGCTTCTCAAATCCAAATCAAGACTGAATCTTCTGGTTTTCCATTAACTTGCACTGGAAACAAAATGGACAACCAGACCAAGGTCCTGCATCACTGGCTGCCATGTATGAATCTACAGTGATGGAGCTATGTCACTGACATGATATATGCACATGTTAGAGAATTGCAATGATGCACAATGTGCTCATTGTGCAACAGAGGCTCCCACTGAACAACAGGTGGGAAAGGCAGGAGCCATGCATTATGAAAGGTAGAGACATTTTCCCAGCCAGGCACAGGGCACCATGACTTCACATTGCCCTCCATTCTGAATTACCAATGTCCCATGGCTTCGTTGAGGGCCATTGCATCCTGCCCTTTATACTGCCATTGCACAAGGGCAGCCTGTCTCACATTATGCAGTGGCCACATTGCTCGACAGCCAATTGAGAGGTAATCATGGGATTTTTTTTAGTTTCATTTTTGTCTGGATCATGGAATCTACTCTGAATTGATCTATCTGATCTGGTGTATTTGGAGAAGTCCAAATACAACCTATCTGGATCAGAATTTGGGACTGGGACTGATTTGTAACACATCCCTTCTAAGAACTACATCTGGCTTGCTCACTTTGCTCTGGCTTCACTCTGTGACCTTAGTCTTACCCACTACTGGAAAGAAGAAAACTCATCCCAAATTGAAATCTGGTGATCAGTCAGAAAAGATTTCCTTCCTGGGGCCATTTCACATCACACAATGAAAGCACTATGATTCCACTTTAACTGCCATAGTTCCATCCTATGGAATCCTGGGATTTGCAGTTTCATGAGATATTTAGAATTCTAGTTGTTTCCTAAGCCACAAAGGCTGGGGACCCATTCATCCTACACAATTATAATGTTACAATTCCATTTAAACTGCCATGGCAACATCCAGTGGAATCCTGGTATTTGCAGTTTAGGGAGAGGTTTTAGAATTCTCAGCCAGAGAACTCTAGAGTGTCACCAAACTACAAATCCCAGGACTTCATAAGATGCTTTCATGGCATTTAGAACTGGATCACAGTGCTATGTATAATTGTGTACTGTGAAAAAAGGCCCCTTATTTATTCACAATAGACACATGAATATATTACTTGAGGCAGGTGTTTATATCTTCTTCTCTGGATGTGGTGCAGCCATAAAATTACTACAAATATCTCAGTGCAAACCCCCTCCTCCACGTGTAATATGCCAACAATGACACTGAGCCATCTTACATGGTTATTGTAAAGACTGCTAAGATAACGTGTGTAAACATATCAAAGTGAGCTATATAATGGAAAAGGAAATAGGACTGAAGGCTTTGCTTATAGAGGAAACAGTTCCACTGTAAGCTAGGATTTACAAAGAAAACCTGAACTAAAGGGCTGTGGATGTGCTAGATTTATGCTTCTGAATATTCTGAGGTAAATTGACTTCCTGCTAACCTCGAGACCTTGTAATTCTAGGATCATGAGATTTGCAATCTTTACCCAGCAGATAATGGCTTTATTCAAACCTATGGTGAGACAACATTAAGAATACTGTGCACAACTGAACAGATTATAATTAAGGAACATATGATTAAATGATCAAGAGATTTCGGATATTCTATTGAGTTAGCAGACTGGAGAAAGGCCTGGAATATAAATGTAAAATTTACAAGTATGAATTTGAGAGAAAATTTTTATAAAATGTTATATCGTTGGTATATTACACCTCAAACTATTGCCAAAATGTTTAGTAATTATTCGAATAGATGTTGGAAATGTGGGAAAAAATTAGGAACACTGTATTGTATGTGGTGGGGGTGTAAGAGGGCAAAGGAATATTGGGGACAAATTAATAATTTAGTTAAAAATATATTGGGAATTGATTTGAAATTTAGCCCAGAGTTATATCTTTTGAACATGTTTGTGGGAGCTAATCTAAAGTTACAAAAGCAGTATGGAAGAATTCTTTTGTATATGGTGACAGCCGCGAGAATTATCTACACTTTAATTGGAAAAGTCATGCGATACCTTCTCAAGATCAATGGATATTGAAACTATATGAGATGTTTCAAATGGGTTTGTTGACTGCACTAATGGATGAAAAGATTGATAAGGACAAAGTCGAAAAAGAATGGTCATTAGTGGCCAAAATTTGGAAAAGGGATTGGAAAGAGGCTTATATAGGATAAGAAGTTCATATTAATATTAATGTTTGTTACCGTTGTAATCTATGGTGAGACAACATTAAGAATACTGTGCACAATTCTGATTGCATCTCAGAAAAAATCTTGTACATTGAAGAAGGTCAAGGGGCAAAAAAATGGCAATTAAATGTCCAAGAGTTTAAAGACACTCTCCAGTGAGAAAGGTTACTTAAGTGTGAGTCTGTTCATTTAGGAATGAAAACACAAAGAAGGGCTCATCAAGAAATGAAGAAAGTCCTTGGTAGTACTGAGATTTTCCACGTCTTTTTGTCTGGATTTTACCTGCATATTCAGCATATTTTGCTATTTTGTGCAGTTTTGGGCTTTCATGTCACATCTGAACATGTCAACAGCTGAGTCCATTTGCATCATTAGCCACAGTGTTACCTGTAGTTGTCCTTTCTCCTCTACTCCAGTAGTTTGTTGAGTATCATCCAACCTGGGAGTCTCATCTTCTGGAACTATTTCTTGTTTCATTTTGGTTTCTCACATCACAAGGTTCTCGTGGTAAAAGATATCCAAAAGGCATTTACTGAGCCTCCTTCTGCACAGTACTAGCAAGTGTTAGCTATAGTGCCACTGTTGTTGTCTCTGAGAGATTTCCACCAGTGTTACCACCACCCCAACTACTGTTGCTGCCCAGTAACTGCTTGGCACAGTTAGTCTGGCTCCTCACCAAAAGCCTGTTTGACATGGGAGACCCTACCAGCAGCATGGCTACATCAGCATAGCCAGTTGCCTCACAGGAACACACAATCTTTCCTGTGGGAAATCTGACTGTGGGGGTACCATGGGAAGGTTGTGCCATGGTGAGTTACATGTATTTACTTGTAATTAATTCCTGTTTCCAATCATGGAAGTATAACTTAACAGCATTATTGTTGTAACACTGAGGAATAACCACACTCCTTTTAATGTAACTGTAGCTTTTCCATCACTTTTATGGTTATGAAAGCATGATGAATAGCTGAAGACTAGTTCAAGCTTTGGCACACTTTGCTGTTGAGACTGTGACAGAAAGGAAAACAATCTATTTTACAGAACAAAACAGTGGCTTGTACTGTCCAGGCATATGTAACTAAGAATAACTACTTTAGTTACTTTTGAGCAATGAGTAGAGAGCTGATTTTAAAACATTTTAATGCTAACAACAGCTGATTGCTTTGGGGAGCCTTGGAACAACAACTCTTTGTACGTTTTCAAAACAATTTTCCAAACTCTGAATTACACAAATTTACAAGCATTATTAATGGCTCATAGACGTGATGATTATATTGGAGCAACTGATAGATCCACTGCCATGAGGACCGATTTTACTGCCACTCCTCCCATGTGTGCCTTGAGTTGAACAGGAGTTCTATTGATGGTTGACCCTAATTTGGCACTGAGAGAGCTCTCATTCAGTTCACAGCACCTGTACAATAAGTGGTAGTAAAACCTGACTGAATTTGCTGCTCCCCAAAAGGGCAGACCTTCCAGCCACCTCTGGGCTATAACTGTCTCAAGGATCTCTAGGCAGTCCACAAGTGTGATAGTCAGGGCTGACAATGGGGGACAAATCTGGTACAAATTACCAGTGCTTAGCACTCTGGAAGGGCATCTAGGACTCAACTATGTAGCATATGTTTATGTCTTTTTGTCCGTTGTTTTGACATCCATTGTAAAACTGATAAATATCAAAGAAAATAAAAATGGTGTTGTTTATAAACATATAATGGAAATATGCAGTCAGCCCCCCACATTTGCAGGTTTTTCACTTTTGCGGATTTGATTATTCATGGATTATTTGCTGTCACCTCTGCTGCCTCCCTATACCATTTTTAATAAGGATTCCAAGTCTTGTGAGACTGAGAAATTCTGAAGGAGACTTATAAGTCCCTACTAAAAATGGTGTGGAGCAGCAGTGGAAGTGGCAGTAAGCCCCACATGCCAGCCACTTCTGCCTTGTGAAGGAATGCTGGTGCCTCAAAGGAATCCATGGTGGGTTGAATATGGTGATCATACTTTTTTTGTGTGTGTTAAATATGTTTTAGGAGGGCCTAGAATGATTCACGGTTTTTCCACTTTCACAAGGGTCCTGTGGTCCTAACCCTAGCGAATGTGGAGGGATGACTGTAATTTAAATCTCGCCTAAAGATTTGTAGCTGTTCTGTTGGGGCTTCAAAAGTGCCACACAGTGGACCAGGAAAGAAAGCCAGACCCCTTGGGAGTTACTTTTGCAGCTCTGAAACAGCCTGACTATGGAAGCAAAGAAGGAAAGTCTTCCCACCTCCAGGAGTCAGAGAACCTGCTCTGTCCCATTTACACTGCACTAAATGGCTTCGTCATGTCCCCCCCATCCCTGAGCCATTTATTCTGTAGACACAGCCACTAGGAGGTCCCATAGGCAGTAAGTCTCCAGAACCTCTTTCCAGCCCACACGAAATCAAAGAAGGACAATGGGGTTCAAGAAAAGAGCCCCTTCCTCAGATCATGTACAGGCATGAGCCCATTTCCAACTTGACCCAAAACTTCAGTCCCAGCCCAGAGACATTTACGTGTTCAGCCACCCATTGGTGCCCCTCACTCCTCACTTTGGCCTTTTCCGCACTTTGATTTAGCGATGGGGCAGAGCGTCCTCCAGTGAGGACATTTGCACTTAGGGGCGGACTGGGTCCGGACTATTTTATGTATGTCTGGACTTCAGCCCCCTCCAGAATAACCAGAACTGGTGGTTCACCATGCTATTGAAAGACCGCTTAAAAGAGGTCTTTCAATAGCACAGCACGCCCACTCCGTTGCTGCGCTAATGTGTAGATTTGCAGGCTCGCACCAGTGCGAGGCTGCAAATCTTCCAGGGGAGGGCTTTAGGCTGGCGAGCTTCTCCAGTTGGTGGAGAGCCTCCACCAACCGGAAAGCGCCATTTTCGTCCCTAGAGCAGTGTGTAGCATGGCCACACACTGCTCTGGATCAGCGGAGGGAGCACGCCAGCCCGGTGAGTATCAGAACACCCAGTTTTCCCTCCAAAGTGCAAAAAAGCCCTTTGATTTGATTTGCAAGGGTCCAAACTGTTCTCAGTGTCCATGGGGACATGTGATTATCCATCTTGGGCAATTAGATGCTAGAAAACCTTCTTTCAACAAGGCTGTTCTTATATTCTCACCCATGAACTAATCTCTCCATATTTTCACATGAGATGTAAAAACATGTCATTTTATGCTTCTCTGTCAATGGCAGCCCAGAAAGTTTTAAGCCCCTTTGCTTCAGTCATTTCAGTGTCAGGTGGTTTTGGATCCTAGCTATGGTTGTTGCCATTCTTTACAAGCTTATGTACAAAGGCAACAATGAATCTTATATAAGATTTGTTTTGTACAGTTGTTGTCTATCTGCCATTCATAAAAGTTACAGCATTTGAGATTCAAATAGCTGCTCACCAGCATCACCATGCCCTCTAGGGTAACTGTTTACATTCTGTTCTTGCCCTGTTTTCAGACATCATCAGTGGCTGAGAATATTTTCCTGTTAGTTATACTGTTCCTGTACCATTGAAAAATTAAGTGTGATCTCATGTATTTGGAAAGGGGAGACTTAATTAGCAAAACTGTATATATATGTATACGTATGTATGTATGTGTGTGTGTGTATATATATATATAATGTATGTATGTATATGTATTTATACACACACACACGCGCACACACATATTTGAATTGTTATTTGGTTTTTATCCCAGTTCACTCAATTTTATCATACCATCATAGAACCATAGAGCTGGAAGAGACCACAAGGGTCATCCATTCCAGTCCCCTGCCATGCAGGAATGCTTATTTAGAGCTTTAAGGAAACAAAACTACATTCATGAAATTGTGTGTGTTTATTGATCACATGATTCACCTCCACCAATGCTAGAATGGATTCTTAATAGCAGAATAGTCTACACATGTGAGGTTTTTATTTCAGCTTTCAACTTCTTTCAAACTATTTGTGATCATGTCTAGTGTGTGCAGAAGTGAAAGCACAGGATTATAATGCTGCAAATTACCAATTTTAAGACTGCATTGAATCATGAAGGCTCATACATTGTGTAATGTTCCAATAGCATTGTTGAGCTTTGACCATCAAAACACAAGCTGTTTCTGCTTGGTGACTTTAGGTTCACCAGGGTATGTTCAGATTAAATCTCATGGTTTCTTCTTCTTGTTGCTGCTGTTGTTGTTATGTGCCTTATGATGACTCTATTCTAGAGTTTTCTCAGCAAGATTTATTCCAAGGAGGTTTGCTATTGCCTTCCTCTTAGGCTGAGAGAGCGTGACTTGCCCAAGGTCACTCAGTGAGTTTCCATGGCTGAGCAGGGATCTGCACCTTCATTTCCTAGAGTCCTACTCCAACATGCAACCCACTACACCACAATGGCTTTCAGTGGCCAGCAGCTTTGGCCATTATGATCACTCAGACTATTGGTTCACCTTGTCCAGAACTGTCAAGGTTCTAGGCAGAGGTTCTTCCTGAACTCTCTACCAGAAGTTCCTGTGAACTGAATCTAGGATTTTCTCCAAACAAAACTTGTGGTTTACTACCGAGTTATGGCCCATTTGCAGAGAAGACAAGTAGAGAATGCAGTTAGAACTCTGCACACAAAACATGTAGTGATATCAGCCAAGATTTCTGTCAGGTTTATGAAATATGCCTAAAAGTAATGGCACCATAATCATTATATCAAAGATATATTAGAGATGGAGACTGAAAACTGAAGGGGAAAATAATAAGCATTTAAAAACAGATTACATACTAGGGATGTAACATTACATTAAAACTTTCAAATTTTATTTTGAAATGTGCTTGTAATTTCAGTGTATCTCTGAATTTAAAAGAAAATCAATATAAGTTAATAACAGTCCTAAGTAAGATCTGAGGTATAAACAAACTGCACATACTATAACTACTGGAAATGTATTTGTACTAAAGTGGGATTTCTTCAGGGCTTCCGAAGCACTTCTACAAATTTTAGATTGAATTTGAGACATTCGTTCCATTGATAAAAGGACTCAGGACAGCTTCCAGGACAGCTTTCACAAGATGTATAAAAGATACTACACAAGGCAAGTGCACTTTACTAGGGTGGCAGTGGGAATATTCCCAGGAAACAGATCTTGGAAACAACATATTTTGTAGTGGCTTGATCTTGATTGGGCAATTAAAATTAATTAGCGCTGCAAAATATCTGCTCTTGGTGAAGATGAGAACAAGTTCTAGCTTGTTGTTGACATAGGCCAACAAAGATGCCTGAGTTTTTTGACTGATGTCCAACCCAAAATAAGAAGACCAGACACAAAACATTCGGATGAATAAGGGCCACTTTATTTGACCTAAACTATTTACTTTGTCTTGGCCTGGAAACATAGCAAAGGGGGGATCAGTCTGATGTAAGTCCAGCTGAGACCAGGCATCACCCCACTGACTACCTCCTCAGCTCTCCCTTGGGCAAAATGCCTGAGTCCTGGGGGCAATCCAATTCTTTGAGTTGCTCCCCAGCTGCCTGTAATTGGAAAGGAAGCCCAATGGGCTTCCCCAAAGTCCCAGAATCGTACAAATGAAAATCCTACTCCCAGATTAGCCTCAGGGGTAGCTTCCTTCCCTGCTCCCTGGGTGTCAGGACCTTAAAAAGAAAGCTTCAAAGCCTTATCCTATTCCCAAAGGAGGCTTCAGAGGTGTACACCATAGACTTATATCATCCCCCGCCACCTGCCAGGTGATCACCTATTTACTGACACCATCTACAGCCAATTGCCCAATTCCCTCAGGTACAGTATGGAGTAGGAAAAAAAACACCTTGGTAAACTAGGGGAAAAAATCCTACCCGGCCCCAGAATGACCAGATGAACCTCACATTGCATTAAGGGTTGGAGGTTGGGCTGCACTGCAGATCCAAATGAGGACACACTTAGGGTGAGCAAGCCTTAAATAGCCTAATGCTTCACCCCATCATGTGATGTGTCCCTGCATTCTGTGCTGGATGCAAGGCATTATGTTCTTTTCAGGGGAGGGCATCAAATCACTACCCTCCCCCTCAGCAACGGTGCCACCCAGGTAGGTATTCTGTATGCATGACTACATGAACTGATATGATGTGATCTTGAACTTCAAAATAGACTGCTACTCCTCTGGCCATCTCTAGCAGATATGACTACTTCTTGTAAAGATGGAGGAGAAAAAGACTTTCCTTGAGCTCAATCTATTTGTCTGATCGTTAGGAAGTTGCCTCACTAAGGCCATTTCCGCACCAGACTGTTATGGTGCTATTACTCCTCTTTCAACATCCTATGGAATCCTGGGGTTTGCAGTTTAGGGAGCCGCCTGCAAACCCTAGGATTTCATAGGATGTTGAAAGTGGAATAATAGCACTATGACAGTCTAGTGCAGAAATGGCCTAAGTCAGACAATTCATCTGTCTGGTTCTACATTAACTGTCAATGTGACATAGAAGATTTTCCCAAGCCTCTGCTAGACAACAGGATCTTTCCCATGACACTTACAGTGCTATGATTCAACTTTAACTATCATGGTTATAGCCTGTGGAATTGTGGGATGTGTAGTTTAGGGATGAACATTTAGAATTCTCAGTCAGAGAGCTCTAGTTCCTCACCAAACTACAAAACCCAGGATTTCACAGGATGTAGCCAAGGCTTTTAAAGTAGAAACAAAGGCCCTTTCCACACGGGCATATTGCCCGCGCTAGGGCGACCTCCCCAGGAGGTCTTCTACACCGCGAGGCACGCAAGGGCAGTTCGCAAATGGGAGGTTCTAAACCTCAAACCGCCCTCTCGCGGCCACGGGGGTGGCGCTGCGAGTCTTATAAAAACCACTTCTCAAGTGGTTTTTATGTGACTTGCGCGCGTTGCCCTGTCACCGCGCCCTGTTTAGAACTGCAGGGATGCGTTAGTGCGTCTCTGCAGAGCTGCCCGGGGTCAGGCTTCCGGTTGGCGCGCTGCCCTGATTGGCGGAGCGCCGCTGGAAGCCAGCAGCCGCCATTTTGGGCGCCGCCAAACGCTGCCGAAATTCGCCGCTGTTTGGAGCGGTGAACACGCGCTCCCCGCAGGGACGGAGCAACCCGTTTAGCGGTAAGCTCTGTCCCTGCGTGCGCCCCCCGTTTACCCGCCCCGCGTGTGGAAAGGGCCACAGTGCTGTAATTGTCTTGTGTGAGAACACATCTGAAGTGTTTCAAAATGGGCACATATTCAAATAAATCCATGGCAACTTACCTTTCACCCCACATTTCTTGGGTGGGATGGCAACCCAATAAATTTTTAAAGTGCATGGACAAGTTCACTGTCATTGCTCAGTGGCGGTGACCGTAAGGTGTATTTGCTGTACTCTTTGTAGTAACTGGTGTCATTTGTGATTAATTCTGCTGCTGTGCTCAGCAGTGCATTCTTTAAATAAAATAATACTATCTTTAGGACTATTACTTGTCTAACCTGCCTAAATATAGCAGAATTTGGATAGTGCCTTAATTCATTGTGAATGCACACTGGTACACAAGAGATAAAAATGTAGAAATGTTATTTATAAATGGAGCAAATCAGTCATTGGTAATGTATGTAGTCATCCCTAGGGAAAGCCAAAGGCACGGGATCATATTCTGGGCTAATGGGCTGCAAAATTTCCGGGTAATGACGGAATTTTGTTTCTGGCAGTTTGACAGAATTTATATATTTTGGGAAAAGCTTCGGGGCTGCCCTTAACATACAACTAAGGTCAAGTGCAGTCAGATCATCTTTAGAAACTGAGAAATAATGATGGTTGCTTGGCAACTGCATCTGCTTTTTACAGCAGGGCTCTCAGGTGGCTTGGAAGAGTTCTCACCAAGCTCTTGTGGGAAATGGGTGGGACCCAGTTCAGAGTAAGCTAGTAATGAATGAAGTGTTAATATTGTGGTAGACATGTTTCTGACAGCCTGTTTGCACAAGGCAGGACTTGAGCACAGCAGTTCACAGGACAGCCCTGGCACCAACCCATAGCAATCAGGTTTCCTGGCATCAACACAAGAGCACAATCTGTACCTTCCTGCCATGAAAGGACATGATTTCAGACCCACCACAGGAAAAGCAGCAACCTTTAGCGCTATAGATGCATCATATTTTGTCACTGAATTCTTCCCCAATTCTGTAGCTGCAGATTCTCCAAGGCTGTCCTGCTCAGGCAGCGATCAAGAAGACATGGTAGTGCTTGGGGACTTTCATGCTATAGAGAGTAGTGAGTGCGTTCTAGACTTTAGTCTGAATTTTAAAAGGTGTTCAGCAGCTTGGACAGCTTCTTTAAATATCTCTTCTTTAAAGTTCTTGCCCTTGTACTGCTAGAATAATAGAGAAGGTGACAAGGCATCTTAACATGCATTTGGAGCAAGTAGTCACAATCATGGGGCTGAGATGCTATCTCTAATTGGAACTACAGAAACAATACAATCAGTTTTACTCCTGTTAAATTTCTTCCAGTAATAACTGATTCACCACAATAAGAATGTCATTCCTAGTCAGGTCAATGCCCCATACGAAGGGAATGTTTCCACCATTTCATTTTCCACCCATATCTTTTCATCAATGCTTACTGCTTTTCAGTCTTTATTCAATGAAAAGTACTAGGTTTATTAGTTGTCATTATTTATTTAATTTGTTTTAATGATTGAAACCTGTTGTAATATGTTAATGTATTTAGTAGGTTTTAGTCTATTCTCTTTTTTTTTATTGTTTTCAGTAATTGTAATGTTGTTATTATTGATTTTAGCTGTGCATGTGCCCTGAGAGCTTTTGAAACAGAGTAGGATAGATATAGGTCTAGAGACAGAGTGATATAGTAGAGTTCAAATCTTTGCTCATCCATGGAAGCCCATTTGGTTATCTTGGGAAGGTCACACTGTCTCTGCCATAGGCGGCAATGGCAAACCTTATCTGAATAAATCTTTCCAAGAAAACCCTATGATAGGGTCAACATAAGCCAGAGTCCAATTGAAGGCAAATAACAAGGGATATATTATTTTTAACAAAGAAATCATAACAATTATTATTATTCTCATTGTTATTTTTATTCCACCTATGAGTTGAAAGTGGTGTAAGTAGCTCTGCTCCTTCCCTTTTATCCTCACAACAAGTCAGTAATATAAAACAAGCTAAGAGTTGCGTGGCTTAGGGTCATCAAGTACGTTTCATGGCTGTGTGGGGACTTGAATGGGAGTCTTCCAAATCTAAGCCCAAATTTTAGAGCAGCTGTTGGAGGTACTGACTGGAGAAGGGGAGCTTCCTGACCTAAGCCAATCTCTCAAAGCCAGAATTAGGAACCTTCTGAAATTACAGGTATCCTGTTATAGGCTGGTCTAACGATTGCATACTTTGAGGTGTGGAAATATAGAGTAGACCTTATAAAGTACAATATATAGAGTGTAAAATATAATGCTGAAAGCTATGTGTATTAGAATGTGTCTCTGTGTGTGTGTTACTGGGAACAAAGAAACATATAAAATCTGGATAGAACACCTATTCAAATGTGAACAAAGAGATGAGAATGCCTGCATTTCTATCAGCATTGAGACATGAGCAGATTTTATCAATAATAACCTGTTAGCAGGTGCAATGGCTATTGTAATGTGGTGGAAGACAGCCAAAAACTAAGACCCTTTCCACACCTTACCTTTCTTCGGTGCTAGGGTGCGGGGATCGCGCAAGCAGCCTCCAGCGAGAGGCTCCCTCGACCCTGCTGCTTCAGCTCCACACGAGCTGCCTGCTCCCGAGCAGGCAGCACGAGAGCCCCGCCTTTTCCTTCTGCAGTGCAGCCTGGAAGTTTCCCAGGCTGCACTGGGGCAGGAAGTGTGACCACCGCAATTCCAGAGGCTCCACACGCACGGCAAGTGAGTGTGGGGCCCTGGAGCAACGCATGATCGCGCACCATTTTCGGCTGAAAGCCAAAAATGAAAAAGTGCGTGAGCAGTGCCTGCTCTACCCTGGAGTGTCACACGATTGTGAGTGCATCGTACAGATCGCTCCTCACAATTGTGTGATGCTAAGGGGCTCTTTCGCATGGCAAATGCTGTGTGAAAAGGGCCCAAGATCTAGCAGTACCTAGGTTTGTTTATATAATCTACAATAATCTGATTGGAGGACATAAATGAGGCACTGTCAGTACCTTTGTTATCATTGGATCAGATAAAGCAGTTAAAAGGCTTGGTAGAGGTTAGGGAGAGAACAAAAGAGGCCAAGAGGAGACAGCAATCAAACTCTTTCACCAACTGCAACACAGCCTCCAAGCCATGCTTTTCCTGACAAACTGATAAACATGATGCTGACAGATACTGCTTGTAAGAGAAAAACTAGACTATACTAAAATAGATATATATCCCTTTATGATTGTAATGGATGCCTGTCATGGATGTTTATAACTATGCAATGGACGCTGTTAGATTTAACAGCCTTGGATGCCTGTTTAGAGGTGTATAATTCCTCAACAAAAGAGATGGTATTTCTTAATGGATAAATGGCTAAGCTGTATTGTTTAAAATGGTAAAGTTCCTCTGTGTGTTTGCTATTAAGAAGCTTCTAAAAAGTCCAAAAGATGCAAAGATAGAGGTTCAGTCCTTATGAAAGTATAACATCTACCTTGCTGGTAATGTAATTTGTGTAGGATACCTTACATTCACTGTAATGTACTGTGATGAAACCAATATTATCAGACATTGACACATTCGTGTTTTCCTCCTAAAGGGACTCTATATGTGTGTGTATCTATGATTACATGTCACGTATAGGCTAAAAGATTATCGAAGAGCATAATCATTTTCACATATAAATATCCTGAGATTCCAATATTTATAAATGCGCAAGTGGAGTGTTGATGGTAACTATACCTGTCTGCTTTTCACCACCATTACAATCTGGATGGCTGTGTGGCCAGAAGATGATAATGGGACCCCAGACAGAGTTCAGATAAGTTTATGAATGGCAGAGGACGCTTGGTACCTCAGTCTGAAAAAGATGGGGTGGGAAACCACAGTGTTCTTTCATATTCCAGCCCTTCATCATTCAATCATACCTTCATATAAACAGGCTGCTTTTCATAAGGAGGTTGAAAGTATTTAGTACTTGTAGTCAGGAATCATTTTCTGACAGATTAAGATGCATTGTAATATATGACCTTAAGTTCCAGTACATTCATTTTAATATTCATGAGGTAAGGACACATGATGCAATTTTAGCATTACATTCTCATACAGGAATGTTCTTGTATGCAACAGCCATCACTAACTTATTTTAATGGCTTTCTTAATGTGACTCAGTCTTTTCCTTTTATATACACCCCCTCCCATACCCCACATTTTTGTTAATATTTTTCATACCTCATTTGGTTTGCTGCAAATCCATGGTTGGCAACACCTCTGATGTATTGTTATTTTTATTCCGTACATATCTATGAGATATATTTTTGGATCTGCATGCACAGTCAGTATATTTACATCACCAGTTACCACAACCACTGCCAGACTCAAAACCCTATTGGCCATTCAATTAGTTAGAGAAGGAAAAGGAAGAAACAGTTGCTTAATTTCTTCCTTCTTTGGTTGTTCTTGAAAAAGAATTTCCCTCCCATTGATTCCAAAGTCAGGAAAATGTATTATACCATGTCCAGGGCTAAGCAGATTCAGAAGCTTTTCCAATTAACCTACGACACACCCTGGTACAGCCTGTTTGTGCCATGAATCTAGCGCTATGGCATGCATGCAGAAGGCTCCAGATTCAATTGCTGACAGCTCCTGGTACAACTGGGAAACAAACAACAACCCTGCATAAAATCTTGAAGTATTGATACCAGTCAGTGTCAACACAGGGAAAGAGGGACCAATGGTCTGATTCAGTATAAGGCACTTTCCTCTGTTTCCTTATCAATGATAAAGCACAATGGCAGGACAGTGGTAGTGATAGATCATTCTGCCATCATCCAGGGAAGACCTCTAGTGACAGACTTTCCTTCACACCTTCAGAAAAGGAAGTTCACAGTATCCTATGATTGCTAGGACACTGTCTCGGGGAACATACAATTAATTGGACCATAAACTGACCCCACCGTGAAAATAATAATCAGACTCCCAAATATACCGATACTGATACTCAATATTGCAGTTACAGATTCATAAGTTAGAGTTATTGATCCATAACTGATCTGTATTCAGTAAGACTATGTAGTCTTTCTGTTAACTTACGTAAATGCCATCCCAGTCCATCTTAAGAGCCAGCCACCAAATTGGGCAAAGGAGGTCCATTTAGCTGTCAATTGAAATGCAAGAAAGATTGCGTTTCCACATCTTGTAGTGAGGATGCAGCCATCAGAAGCAGAACCCCTGTTGTAACAGGGCCCTTTGTCACAGTTTTGCTCACTGGTGGGAGGGGGCTGAAAATGTCATTCTCAATGTGCCCTTAAGGCTGATTTCAAATATCAGAGTATTTCTGAAGAATTTTAGACAATTTTTCATCTGTTCAATAGTGACAGGGCAGCAACATTTCTATTTTATTCCTGTTTTAGTGATTTTGCATAGTAGAAACCATGCACATTTAAAAATAATGAGAGTCAATCAAAATCAAACCTAATCTTTAAAAATGATGAGCCGAAAGGAGAGGCAGATAAGGATCTAAGGACACAGTCTTGCAGAAATAAAATAAAAATCTAAAAACCTAGATCAACTAGTGCATGTTGGGGGAAAAAAGCTTCTGTAACTTATAGTAGAAAACATCCAAGCAATACCTTAAGGCTGATTTCAAATATCAGAGTATTTCTGAAGAATTTTAGATTTTTATTCAAGCTTTCTAACCTGCTTCTGGTTTTGGAGGATAACTCATAATATTTTCTATTGTATAGTTGTCATGATATGGAAGAGGCTTATAAAATTCTACTCACCTACGCCTTGCACAAACGTCTCCTTTTCACTCCATGCTTAGTATGGAGAGGCCTTTCCAAAGCATGGGAAAAAATACCTATGGACAATTTTTCATCTGTTCAATAGTGACAGGGCAGCAACATTTCTATTTTCTTCCTGTTTGTGATTTTGCATAGTAGAAACTATGCTTATTTAAAAATAATAAGAGTCAATCAAAATCAAACCTAACCTTAAAAAATGATGAGCCAAAAGGAGAGGCAGATAAGGATCTAAGGACACAGTCTTGCAGAAATATAAAGAATGAGGCCATTTCCGCACTAGACTGCTATAGCGCTATTATTCTACTTGTAACATCCTATGGAATCCTGGGATTTGCAGTTTCAGGAGGGGCCAAGGGGTCCCTCTCTAAACTGCAAGCCCCAGGATTCCATAGGATGTTGCAAGTGGAGTAATAGTGCTATAACAGTCTAGTGCGGAAATAGCATAATAAAAGATGAGATGGCACAGGAATAGATAGGAGGAATGAAGTTTGGATACTGATATTGGTGCACAAGGGGACCTCACTGCTGATCATAGAATCACAGAGTTGGAAGAGACCCCAGGGGCCATCCAGTCCAACTCCCTGCTATGCAGGAATATACATCAAAGCACTCCCAACAGATGGCCATCCAGCCCCTGCTTAAAAACCTCCAAAGAAGGAGATGCCACCACACTCCAAGGCAGCATATTCCACTGCCAGACAGCTCTGACCATCAGGAAGTTCTTCCTGAGGTTCAGGTGGAATCTTGTTTTCTGTAG
This sequence comes from Iguana delicatissima, assembly GCA_948472985.1. Taxonomy (NCBI): domain Eukaryota; kingdom Metazoa; phylum Chordata; class Lepidosauria; order Squamata; family Iguanidae; genus Iguana; species Iguana delicatissima. The sequence goes on along the minus strand of CAOKZL010001481.1, from coordinate 4,450 downwards.
CTTGAATCCATTTCTCCTTGTCCTAGGGCTTTTCCGCACCTTACCTGTTAATGCTGCTGGGTTGGGGTTTTCGCGTGAGCAGGCTTGGAAGGAACACTCTTGCAAGCCTCCTGCTTCAGCTCCGCAGCTCCTTCCTGCTCGCGCGAGTGCCCCGCCCCTTCCTTCTGCAGTGCAGCCTGGGAGTTGTAGGCTGCTCTGGGGCAGGAAGCGTGACTGACGTGGCTCAGGAGGCTTTGCACTGCAGGTGAGTACGCCCCAGACCCCTGAGCGATGCTTGAGTGTGGAGCATTTTCGGCTTGAAGCCGAAAATGAAAAATCTGTGCCCATTTTGCATCAGGCTCCTGAGTGTCGCGTGAATGTGAGTGCATCATGCAGACCGCTCCTCACATTTATGCGATGCTCAAGGGGCCCTCTTGCTTCCAAAACGCCATGCAAAAAGGGCCCTAGTTTTTGGAGCAGTGGAAAACAAGCCCGTTCCCTCTTCAATATGACAGGCTTTCAAATATTTAAACATGGCTATGGTCCCCTCTTAACCTTCTTTTCTTCAGACTAAACATACCCAGCTCCCTAAGACACTCCTCATAGGGCATGGCTTCCAGATCCTCCTCCATTTTGGTTGCCCTCCTCTGGACACATTCCAGCTTGTCAATATCCTTCCTGAAATGAAGTGCCCAGAACTGGACACAGTATTCCAGATGAGGTCTGACCAAAGCAGAACAGAGTGGTACTTTCTTTGATCTAGACACCATACTCCTATTGATGCAATCAAGAGTTGTGTTGACTTTCTTGACTGCCGCATCCTGATGCACATCAGTCCATTGTGCATTACAACACTAACTAGGGAGTGCTGATGCGCATCAGGACGCTCTTGCTGGTGTCCTATTTTGCATCTTCCCAATTCACTAACAGTGGTTCTTTGCACTGCTGCTACATAGCTAAAGTATATGTAAAGTTATGCAATATGCACTGTGACAGAAAATTCCAACCATTATGTAATAAAAATGAGGCAGATATCAAGCCTTACACACAAAGCTAGAAAAAAATTGGTTCATGAAGTCTCTCTCTCATTCTCACTTTATAAATAATAATAATCCACAGGCTACTATATTACAGAGAAGAAAATACATTATTTGAATCAATTGATGGTAGAGTGTTCTAAATATCAGCTCAGGCACTCACTTCTGTATATGAAATCTCTATGTTTAGTTCTAGGCCTGTTTTCCAGTTTCAGTACACTAGCTTGCGGCTTTCAAATTGTCATGAGACACTGTGAGTGGGTAGCCAGAGGTTTGAAGTTAACAAAAAACGACGGGGTTTGTATCTGGAACTATGCTACATAAGATAAGGTCAACTGGTTGTAAGTAACTCTGCTATTTATAGATGACCCTCATTTGGAATTAAGTATTTTTATATAGAAGAACGGGTTAACACATCTGCTCAGTTCTTATTTGCCCTTGATACAGGGGTGACAAAAGTTGACTGTGGTCATTAGAGGGTAATTTTTTTTTCCAATTTCTTATTTTTTTTTTATTTTATTGGCAATGGTTATTATTCCAGGCTCTCTGTTTTTTGCAAACTTCTGGGAGAGGAGAAACTAGAAGATAATAGAAAATTCTAAGCACATCCTGAGATATAACAGTATTCAAAACATTTTTTTCATTTTGTAGCTTACTCTTCAGAAAGGTTGTATTGTTGGATTCTTACAAGAACTGTTCCACATATTTCAAAAAGAAGCACAGGCAGCCACGTTGCCATAACAAAAGTTCCTGAATCTATATCATGGCAATATCTTTTTTAGACCAACACAAAAGGCACAAAAATATGTTGAAGTTTTCAAGAACTTCATACATCTTATTCTTGTATACTTGTTTGAAAAGCGACACTCTCATCAGATACAACTACAGCCAGACTTGTTATTTACCTGTATGCAGAGAATAATGTAGCAGAATTTGCTTCTTGACACATTAAAGAATGCTTAAAGTTTAATGAGAAAGGGTTACCCTACCAGAAGCAATAGTGACTCTTCTTCAGCAAGATACGTCTTTCTATATATTTGACAAGCTTCATCTTTACTAGCTTTCTACCACTTTATCTGGTCCAAATGTTATGCTAATTTTACCTGTAATTTCCTGGATGCTCTGGGACTTTTTGTCCTTGGAGTTCAACAGGGGTGATCTATCAACAGAGTAGTCTCTGTTAGCAAAATTAGGGAAATTGCCATTTCCCTGCCACTGTAACCCTGCCTCGCACACACATACATCTTAAAGACCTGCTGCAAAGGGCTGGAAAACTCCTCGGAGCCAGTTTTCCAAGGCTTGGGGGGCGGGGGAGACGAAAGGGTAGTGTCAGAGCAATTTTGGATTTGTGTCACAATGGCTACTTTCCAGTCCTCTGGTTTAGAGGATGATCTGTGGGACATGTTAAATATTTTTAGTTAGAAGATCAGCAGTTTTACACTTGAGCTTGGTTTGAATTCTCAGACAGATACCAATTAGATCGGGTGATCTGTTTTCAAAGCAGCAGATCTGTTTCCATCATCATTTTCCTCAGCTGCTGATACAGGAATGTGCCCTATAATGTGTTCAATGAAACAGACATTAAGAATTAATTTAGCTTTTTTGCCACTTCCTTAATCTTGTTTAATGCACCTTCAGTTCTATTATCGTTCAATGGTCCGAAAGTTCTCTACCAATTTCCTGCTTTAGATATAGTTAAAGTTTTTTTTAATTCTCAGTCTTCTAGTTATTAATGATACAGTCCTCAAAATCTTGCAGATCCCTGGTGGCACAGTGGTTAAATGCTTGTACTGCAGCCACATCATTGTGAGTTCGATCCTGCAGGGCTCCAGGTTGACTCAGACTTCCATCCTTCTGTAGGTCGGTAAAATGAATACCCAGCTTGTTGGGGCCAATTAGCTAAAATACATTGTAAACCACTTAGGGAGTGCTTTGCAGTATGCTCATAAGTGATATAGAAATGTAATTGCTATTGCTATTATTTTAAATTCTCTCACTACCTTTTTCCATTTCTTTTGTGCAGGTTTGCATTTCATTTTCTCCTCTTTATTTGGGCAACAGTTTCACCTTCTGAAGGAATCCCTTATTCTATAATGGCTTACTTGACATACTGCTCATTCACCACCATGGTGACTGCTTGGACCTTTGCAGATCTGTGGTAGACATTTTTCTATCACTGTGGTTTGGAATAACTCCCAAGCATTCTGGAGAGATCTGACTCCATTTTTCCTTTCTGTCTTATTTTTACCAATCCCCACATTTTTGAAAGTGATTGCCTCTTTTACAGTCAAATGTGACTGTATCAAGAAATTCCTTGCTAATTTTCAACTTAGGGTTGGCTCTCCAGTTTCATTGGTTTCCTTTTTGCAAATTTGATTATTCACAACCTCCTCACCATCCTCTCCATCTCACAGGGTGTGAAGTAAGAGAAAATAGAGGAGATGCTGATGGAGGAGAGGAGACAGGGTGGAGGAGGAGAAGGAGGAGAATAGATCGGCCACCACCATGGTCGGCAGCTTAGTCCTAGGAAGTGTATGGACCTTTAGGCTATACTTGTGTGGCTATCCAGACACCATATATAAACTGATGGAGCTGGATGGCCAACTCATGGACAGAGCCTGTTTCTGAGGCCATTTCCACACTACACTGTTATAGTGCTATTATTCTACTTTCAACATCCTGTGGAATTCTGGGCTTTGTAGTTTACTGAGGCCAAAGAGCTCTCTGGCTGAGAATTCTAAATACCCCTCCCTAAACTACAAACCCCAGAATTCCACAGGATGTTGAAAGTGGAATAATAGCACTATAACAATGCAGTCTGAAAGGGCCTCTAAACTTTATTCACAATTTTTCCACTTCCCCTAGCTCTCACAAAAGTGAAGGACCAACTGTATATACAAATTAAAATTATTTCCATTCAGTTCAGCAACCCTCGAACTAAGTGTTGGCATGCCCTTAGTCTAGGATTGTCTCATCTCTGATTGGTTCTATAACAACTGTCTTAGAGCACAGTTATTTAGAAAGACAAAATAAGACTTTCAGGACATTCTGTCACTATCACTGGCCTTACAAAAATTTCAGTGCAAGAACTTTGAAAGACTACTGAATTACATTTTGTTGTTGCTGCTGTTGTTGTTTGATCCATTTATATCCTGTCTTTCTCCCAGTAACGAGAGTCAAGACGGCTAACAAGAGTAGTAGGGCTGTGTAGCTCCTGTCAAAAATGATTGATGACTCATGATTGATTGATTTATGACCTGTCAAAAGTGATTGATTTATGACCTGTCAAAAGTGATTGATTTATGACCTGTCAACCTCCCTCCCCCGGAAGTGCTAGGGCAGGACATCCGGAATGGGCCGCGTCCCCGCCCCTCCCACGTGGTCCCAGCCGTCCAATGGGGCGATTTCTAAATCGGGTTCCAATTGGGCCCCGG